>NQII01000290.1:482450-608923 GCA_002778355.1 Clitarchus hookeri | reverse complement strand
TTGAGTTCTTGAGTTTACACCTAATTTGGTGGTTGCTGTTTGGCCCCGCAGTCCGTCAAAAGATTTTCATTTCTGATAAGAAATTGCTGTAATTTAATAATAATCACAAATCCTACTTTTCCATCACCTTAATCACCAGTTACCCTACTGTAGACACTCAAATTTATTCATGGCCAGAAGAATTTATTATATCAAAAGAGCAACATTTTCTTAAGTTTAGTGTTTAAACAGCCGAGCCATACTCAACCCGTTGGTTAAAATTACAACTAATTTATTTCCGACAATCTTAGCCAACCATTACTTGCAGGGTCTTTCTCAAACCTTTACGATTGTAACAAAACCAGAAGCGGATAGTTTCCAATAATAATCATGCCTGTCAAAATACCGCCACGGCTATAACCTCATTCCAAATTCCATTTTAATAACAAAAAGCATAGATTGTTGAATACAGTATCAGAGATTGTGTAATTCATTCTCATTGTTGCCAACCTATGAGTACAGTAAAGATGTCAGAAGATGAAGAAAAACTTGCAGGATGTAAATAATACTAGCAATAGCACAAGTTATTGATTATCCACATTGTTTTGTATTCACATAGTGTTAAAAAACGAATGATGCGCACAATCATTGGCAAATGTACTGATAGGAATTACAGTAAAACGTAAATAATGGGAACAAACCATTGAAAATGCACTATATTTCACAGCTAAACAATTGTTCCAATATATTTTCACTTTCGGTCAGAATATGTGATCACTGGATGTGGTAAATTAATGTTTTAAGAGACGTAGCATGCAGTTTTTTTTAAACATTGCTTATATAGGATATTTGTAGGACTGTCGAAAAAAACTACTGTTGCGGGAAAATTGAATAAACGGGATCACAACAACGATGATCCACTGTATTAGATAGCACTCTTGTCACACATAGTAAAGCTCATATTTCCGATTTATTCCATTATAGAATTTATTAATTATTTTCCATATGAGTGAATTTTTTTTGTTCAGTTGGAATTTATATAAACTGCTAACCCTGAGAACCAGTTTGATCATATAAATTCCTTTTATTTGTGCGATTCGTTTAGTAAAGATGTCACAGTACACAAATCAATTCCTAACACACATTTCATGTTCAGACTTCCTATAAACATGTCTTGAATGGAAAATGATGTGATTACCACTGGAACTGCAAAGATGTGCGCATCAATATATATTAGCAGTGGTTACCTATTAGCTTCAATGATAATAAGTGAAATGAGAGCTGCAACATCTTCAATGCTGCTAGCCAGCAGATACATAAGTGCCTTCCTAAATACGTGATTAACACCGCAATAATTTAAGGCACAAAGAAATCATGACAAGATGCATGCTGTCTATTTTCAAAATTATGCAGCAATTAATCTGCTGGCTTCAACTTAAACTTGCTCTGTAAAAGTGGAACACAACTAACACTGCCAAACATCAATAGCAGGTTCACTGTCAATTGAACACTGTGAAAATATCTGTTTAGTTTCTTCTTTTTGACCTCTTGTGTATCCTCCTGAAATTAAGACTAGAATGGAACTAATGTTTAAAGCATTACTTGTGTTGTTTTTTAATGTACAGTATGCCAGAAGAATCCATGGAATTCCAGGGTCTCTATGTATAGCTGAAAGTAAACAAAGACACAGTACCTCAGATGGGGAGCTGTACTCCACAATCTCAGTGCAGAGGTTGCTGCATTTGATGGTGCCCAGGTTCTGCTGGTTAGACTTGCGGTTGCAGGCGTCCTTGTAGAGCATGTAGGGGGTGCCCGTCTCCACCTGTGACTCTATGATGGCGTACCAGAGCTGCTGAGCCTTCATCCGGCGAACAAACCGCCCCTCCTTCTCGTACCTACCAGCAGCCACATACACACAAATCACTATTTATCACAAACACACCTATTATCACTGACTATTGCCGGTTTTAAGTTAACTAAGCATGTTTTTTCAAGTCCTGCTTAGTTTGTGTAAGCCCTTTGTAAATTATTCCACTCAAGTGACAACGAACTGATTAAATATTATGCCAATTATTCTCTGCAGATATCTGATTTGCCACTAATTTAAAAATTACATTTTAAATGACACTATTTTTCCTATGTTGCTGCTAACATTAATCAGTACCACCCTCAGTATTCATGTTGACATAAAATAGAACCTCTCTTTATCAACGCCATTTAAAGTGACAGTCTATAACAACTCTTTTTAAACAACCGTAACAAATTTGGATGGAAAAGGTTAAAAATTTAAGAGAAATCTGCCAAAAAATTATTGTAGCACTATTTTCAGGTTACTGCATGTTGTGCTTCTCTTGGTGAGAGCTCCACAGGCAGGCCAGGTCAGCTCTTATCTAAATGTAGATACCAACCACCTAGGCAACAATCGCTAGCCAATAACCACCCTCCACCCCTTCTAGAGCCATATGTTTCTGCACGCGATGCTACTACCCTCAAGTGTGTGCCCTGCCATTGTGCTCTTGCTAGCTTGCCTTCTCACTTTACTTGTGTTATTACGGCTTGGATTTCTCTTGGAGAAAAGGTAAAGTCACAAAANTTGCTAGCTTGCCTTCTCACTTTACTTGTGTTATTACGGCTTGGATTTCTCTTGGAGAAAAGGTAAAGTCACAAAATTTTTTTGAAATAGAAAATCTGGATTATGTTCAAGCTTCTCATAGTCGGTCCGGTCCGCCTTTTACCCCCTTTCCTTAACCTTTTGTTGGTGGGAACCCCTGTGAAAACAATCCCGCCTCATCCCTTCACCCTGAAACTGATCTTCCACAATGTCAAGCTGATTAGATTGTCTTCTCACAGCACTGGTGGTGAAATGCTTTGCAGGGCAAATCTCCCAATGTTCACAAAGGCAAGACTCCGTTTCTGTCAACGTTGGNTTGCTAGCTTGCCTTCTCACTTTACTTGTGTTATTACGGCTTGGATTTCTCTTGGAGAAAAGGTAAAGTCACAAAAATTTTTTGAAATAGAAAATCTGGATTATGTTCAAGCTTCTCATAGTCGGTCCGGTCCGCCTTTTACCCCCTTTCCTTAACCTTTTGTTGGTGGGAACCCCTGTGAAAACAATCCCGCCTCATCCCTTCACCCTCAAACTGATCTTCCACAATGTCAAGCTGATTAGATTGTCTTCTCACAGCAGGGCAGCGCTTGGAACAAAAACTACAAACTTTGTTCAAAAAACAGTAAAAGTTGAGCATTTTTTTTTACAGATTATTTTGTTTCCCATATGCCATGTACTGGTGGTGAAATGCTTTGCAGGGCAAATCTCCCAATGTTCACAAAGGCAAGACTCCGTTTCTGTCAACGTTGGCNACTGGTGGTGAAATGCTTTGCAGGGCAAATCTCCCAATGTTCACAAAGGCAAGACTCCGTTTCTGTCAACGTTGGCAAATTCGGCATAAGCGGATTTGAATAATCGGCACAGCTCTAGAAACAAGTGGAGGCTAAGTATAAGACACTCGGGTAGCATTATTTCAGGAGGTGTCTGCTTATCAAAGTAAATATAAATTTAATTAAAAAAGGGTAATTTTCATGGTAGACGTAACTGAACATGGACTTCATGCAAAAAAAATTTAAATTATTAAGTATAAGGGTTGGTGGTAGGTCAAAATTCCCTAAAATATCTATAGCAAACAACCTGTCATAAGGTCCTTATTTCTGAAAACAATGAGGGGTCCTTATAGTATGGTTATACTGTGCAGTAAAACATTGCTAATGCAAACCTCAAGAGGCCATTATTTCGTCACTTAATATAACTAAAAACTTAATGCTTAAAAACACACATGCACAAATTTTTNACCTCAAGAGGCCATTATTTCGTCACTTAATATAACTAAAAACTTAATGCTTAAAAACACACATGCACAAATTTTTTAGCAATATTCAACAGATTATTTACATGAATTCCAATACTTTACAGAACAATACAGTGGATTCTCTACGTANTTTTTTAGCAATATTCAACAGATTATTTACATGAATTCCAATACTTTACAGAACAATACAGTGGATTCTCTACGTACGAAAAAATGGTATCCACTGAAAATTGTTGTTGTCACAGCAAAATTCCTACATATATAAATAATAAAATTATCCGCATACATAGTTTAAATCCTGCATCAATCGGAAAATCTTTTGGTCCCGGCATGTAAGNATTATCCGCATACATAGTTTAAATCCTGCATCAATCGGAAAATCTTTTGGTCCCGGCATGTAAGATGACGCAACAATTGCTTGTACATGAAGCATTAAAAAAAGTAATCGCTGAACGATGCGCCGTTATCTTGTCAAACACACTGCACTACAGAGCAGTGTTCCACCGGAGTATGCAAAAGAAATCCGCTACAGCACTGTGCCGTCTCTACAAGTTTACAACCCTATCCCATATTGCAGAGGTTTTATCAATATAATTTGTCACTCAATATAGTTCAACATCATAGTAGTACATATTTCAAAGGAAATGGTTTCGCCTACCTGAAAATGCNGATGACGCAACAATTGCTTGTACATGAAGCATTAAAAAAAGTAATCGCTGAACGATGCGCCGTTATCTTGTCAAACGCACTGCACTACAGAGCAGTGTTCCACCGGAGTATGCAAAAGAAATCCGCTACAGCACTGTGCCGTCTCTACAAGTTTACAACCCTATCCCATATTGTAGAGGTTTTATCAATATTATTTGTCACTCAATATAGTTCAACATCATAGTAGTACATATTTCAAAGGAAATGGTTTCGCCTACCTGAAAATGCTNATTTGTCACTCAATATAGTTCAACATCATAGTAGTACATATTTCAAAGGAAATGGTTTCGCCTACCTGAAAATGCTACATATTAAATTTTAACTAATAATTATTTTTAAGGTGTTTTCTTTTGCATTTCAAGGACATTTTCTCCCATAAAGTTTATGCTTAATCGTATTTGGTGTAAACCTGACATTCAAACAAAATCTTAATTTAACTCAATAGATAGCATCTTCTGAATAAAATTATACCCCCCCTAAATCTTATACTTGATCTCCTTTTGTCACCAAAAATTGTTTGACCATTGAGTGACTAAGTATTGGAAAGAACGAAGTTCATTTATAGTGGCCTCTTGCGGGGAGATCAGGGGATTTATGTTAATTTAACAAAATTGCTTGTTTAAGTGTATCAGTGCAAGCTTTTACCGCGAAAACTCTTACAAACCTTAATTTTCACAATTTTTCATTTTAATACAGCGTTATCTCTGATTTACTTCACATGCATGTGGATAGCAAAACTATTTGCGTGGTGATCACATTGTTTACTATTTAAAAAAAACTGTAACGAGATTTTACATCACGAAAACAATTCATTAAGCAATTGGTAGCAAGGTCAAAAGATATGTTGCACATACAATTCTATATATATATATCAAGCCGAATCGCTATGGCGTTCGTTCAAGGGTAGAATCACGCCTATGTGTATTTTATTTATAAACAAACATCTCTAACCAAAAATGTTGATGTGACAAAAATAAAAAGGAAGGGGTGTGTGTGTGTGTGCGACATGGAAAAATTATACCTCGGTTTTTAATACTTTATATACACATTTATTTCATACAAATTCTCAGCAAGGATATCATCATTGCAGTTCCCGTAGTTTAGCAGTCATTTGTTGTCTTCTTTCAGGTCATAATGCATCGCTGTCTCATTTGTATAAACTTCATATAGTCCCAATCCCTCCTGCGGCGCCCCTAGTACAGATTTGACCCATCTCTTGTTTCAGTGTTCCACTGGCAGTGATCGACGTTCGTGTATGTTGCCCTTCAACGGCTTCATGTGAGGTTTCCTGTCTATTACCCTTCGGTGCTTTTTCATGACCCTCAGGTAGTTTGTGACGTTCTCGCTCGGTTTTTGCTTGATGATATTACCTGATTTTGGGAGTTTGGTGTCCTGTTAGTTGTCAAAGGTGACCGGCCCTCTCCTACCTTGCTATCCCTCGTTCCATGGTCTTTCTTTCCCTCCATGGTTGATGGACCTCTACCCAGAAGAATAGTATTTGTGCTCTTGTATGGTTTTGTTCCTTGTTAGTTTTTCCGGTGGTTATTACACCATATTTTTCGGTTTTGGCAGTGGGTTTTGCTGTTAGGTACATATAAAAAAAAAAAAAAAAAAAAAATTATGAACACAACAGAAAAATGTGGAGGAACCTCGATAGATTGTTCCCTTATCAATGTTTATTTTACAGAATAAACTGCAATGAAAATACTTTCACTGGGCCATGGTAATAAAATGTAGGCATTCCTCAGTAGGTACCCTTAAACAATCTGCCGAAACAAAATTTTTTTTTGTTAAAATCAATTTAAAACTACGGCAGCAGTGATTTGAGTTGACCGCGCATGCGCGCCTAGCGAGTTAGACTCCGCGCTACACACGTCACGAAGGGCTCCTTTGTTCTTCACCCCTGCTTCGCCACCCCGGCTGTCCCTCCCCAGACGCACATCTGCCATCAAGTCACACATCTATAGCAACAGCGGTAGCCAATAACGATGTGAGTTACAGATCTTCCCCCTTGCCAACCATGAGCACCTTTTATCTTGTGACCATGCCATCACCATATCATTCTGTACAGTGTTTGATAAGATTTTCAATAGTGCAGTTATAACTCTGATTTTTGGCTTCCCTTCTTGGATTTGGAGTACAGATTGTGATTGGAATTGACTGCATTGCCTACTGACGACCTGCTTACTCTATTTTATAATTGAACACAATTTTATTTACGGTTTTGGATACAACACATTACGTCAATAATAATGGTGCGCCAGTAGGGCCTGTTTCTGCTGCAACCAACCTCGCTTCTCTGTCGCAGTCACTCTTGAAAAAAAAGGTCATGTCCTTCGCACCAGCTGTGTGCATGCCTGTCGGCTGACTTTACGTGTGCCACTGAGAGCCATCAGTGTGTTAGATAATTGAGAGCATGATTGTGGTGCAGCGTACAAACAATTGTTTTTTTGTTTATTTCATTTTAGTAAGAAAGTTGGCCTTCGCACTGGCCAAAAATGTACGCTAGCAAAAAATATACCCATTGTAGCATGTGGCACAATGTTTACTTCTTTGTGGCAGAAAGAGGAGGCCCACGACATTGTGGGATGTATATTTCTATCCAAAAGACGTCTGCTTATTGAAATAAATTTGTGTTTCATTAATAAATCACCTAATTCTTGTACAAAAAGGCTTTCGGAAATGGATTTTGCACTCAAAAGGTAAGCGACACACAATGTTTGAATTTTTTTCTCATTAACGTGAAGTCATTTATGGACTTGTTATAATATATTTTTATTCAGAATACTTCTTACTACTTAAATAAATTAAAATTTCATTAAATCATCCAAATTTTGTACAAAAATGCTATTAGAAATGGATTTCGCACTTGTTAAAAGTTAGGTGGCGCATAAGGTTTAAACTTTAGTTTTGTTAAATACAGACACTTTATGGTCTTGTGGTGTACCATTTCATTTGCACATCTACCTAGTGAATTACTTTAGTGTTTAATTTAAATGAAAGCATTATTTTGCAAAATCAATGACTAAACACTGTCTCAACTTTAACACGTTTTTATAACAACTTGTTATTGTTAGAGTGTTAAAATAGGTAAATTTGAATTTAACGAAACTGTGAAATAGAGAAAAAATTTCCAGTAACTGTGACATTTTGTTAAATCGGGGTTCTACTGTACTTGCAAGCAGGATGTACCTGGTGTAGAGCTGGTTAAACTCATCGCCCCAACATTCAGCCAGACCTGGACTGCTGTGGGGGCACATGAGGCTCCACTCCTCGTTCTTCTCGACACGCTCCATGAACAGGTCTGGGATCCACAGAGCAAAGAACAGGTCCCGTGCTCGCAGCTCCTCTTTCCCTATGTTCTTTTTCAGGTCCAGGAAATCAAACACGTCCGCATGCCACGGCTCCAGGTAGATGGCAAACGCTCCCGGACGCTGCCCACAAGACACAAGCACTTTGTTAAATACGTAGGACATGGGGATTGCAAAATGCCACAAAATATGAGAGTTAAATTGATTGGAGAAGAAATACTAGAAAGAAAAGAAACAAATGCTGTAATTACAATAAAATTAGGGATGGGTCGAATAACCAAAAATGTTGATTCTGGTTCTGGTGCCGATTCTACAATTTAAATATCAGTTCCAGTATTCGGTTCTATGTATTTTGAATACTTACCTTTTGCTTGCAACTTTATTAAACCAATGCAGGTAAAATTCATTAAATGTTTTATTTAACTGTTATATGGAAGAATTGAACAATAACAAAGTGTGAAGATAAGTTTTAATGTATACAGATAAACTTGTTGTGTTAAATTTATTTAAGGTCAGTAAATATGTAAAAAATTCTTTTTTTTTTTTAAATTAATATGTGGTGATTGTGATATGTTTGGAAAATACTTTAATTAAATAACTCATGGCCCTCAAACCAAAACATTGTGGTGTGCTGAATGATAAAGGTAATCTTCAAAGGTTCATTAAAAGAAGGTCAACAGCTGTGGTGGGCCGGATTTCTTATCTTTTTTTGCGCCCCACCGCCATCTGACCAAACAAAGAAGGCTTGGAGGAATGTATCGATCGGCTAGCAGTGTTGTTTACGGCGGCGGAGGGTTGAGAGAGAGACAGAAGGGAGAGGAGTGTTGATGTAAGAGCGAGATATGAGATAACAGACTAATCCCATACACTTCCCTCCAATCACGGAACAGTTTATGACTACCACTCCTTAATTGTTTTTCCGTGTAAAGCAAGCACCCCAGAAATTTTTCCCTTTATGTTGGGGAAAAAGGGCGCGCTATACAGGAGTAAATACCATAGTTATTTTTGTAACAACAGAGTTTTGCCATTGCTGTGTAGAACCAAGAACCGAGTAATTGTTGTTAACCTAAAACCGGCTCCCAGTCAAACCTCAAGAACCGGTATAAATTGGAACCGAAGAACCGAACCGACCCATCCCTAAATAAAATAGATTTGTGCAAATATTCTGTACACCAAAACAACAAAAAATCAGAGCTTTAATTTTTTACTGTATAAATAAACAGAAGCACCCGTATGAAGTGATCAATGCATGGTTACTAAGCTGACAGCTGTACCTTGTTGCCTCCTTGGTCGACGTAGCGCGCAGTGTTGTTGAACACACGCAGCATGGGAACTATCCCATTGGACACACCGTTTGTCCCGCTGATGTAGCTGCCTGTGGCGCGTATGCAGTGCACATTGAGACCAATTCCTCCAGCAGACTTGGAAATGAGTGCACACTGCTTCAGGGTCTCGTAGATCCCTTCAATGCTGTCATCTTTCATTGTCAGCAGGAAGCAACTAAAGTATGGAAAGAAAACGAGAGTGCAGTTAGAAATTAGGCACACACACATCAATATCAAACATCTTAATAATTTATTCTATGAACGGGTAGATTCAATTCAATGATACCATTGATTCTTCCAAAATAAGCAGAATTACAGTAGAACATCTCTATACATCAACTTCCTATAAAAATACGTTTTTGAGGAACCATAAAAATTCTAAGTGAAAAAATTTGAGGGGAATCAGCAAAAAAAAAAATTAATTTGTTACACTTGTTTTGATTGCTGATCATTTAAATTGTCTTGGCGAGTGCTATACAGGTCGCCAGTTCATATCTAAAAATAGACAGCACTCGCTTTGTCACTTCCAGCCTTCTCCCCATCTCGCATCAATAAAAACCCTTTTACTAGGCTCTTCCCTTGACGTTCAAAAAGTTTAACAGGCATGACCTTCAGTGCATTTAGACCATCAGTTGAAACCAAAGTTTCAGTAACCTGGACTTCCAATAGTAGTGTTTGTGTGCTGTATAAACAAAGTTTCAGTTTCGTTTGTAAATAAGGTGCAAAAAATTACGCAGCATCCAATAGTGTTTCTGTAATCGTTTTGCGACAAGGGAGGACTTGCAACACAGTCAAAAATTCGCTGCTGCCAAAGTTTTTAACGGATTTGAACCAAATTTGTTTTATTTTTAATGTTTTGGCTGATGGTTTGAAAGTATTTAGTGAGAAATACCAACAAAATATTGCCATGGCCCTGTGAATGTAATTTTAATAGCTTTTCATTGCAATGTATAATAGGTCTGTTTTAGCAAGAAAATTTTATTCTTTTCATAAACTATTTGATGGTTCCTGAAAACCTTTACTTAAAATCACAGTTTTCATCACTTACATGTGCGTTTTGCAGTACAAATGTAGTTATTTTTATGGTTGCATTGTTTAATGTAGATTTATTTTCTGTGTGGAAATCATGCTGGCGATGTACACCATTGCTTTTGTTTTATACTTTCATGTCAACTGTCTCCTTTATATTCACACATATATACAGTTTACATGAACTGGTATATTTTTTTATTGAACTGGCAAATTTCAGTTATTTAAATAACATATTTACATAAAATCAAGCACTTCAATTTAGTATTTTGCTGAACAAAAATTAACTGTACGCAAACTTTCTTTGCGATATTGTATTGTATTTTAAATAACACAATTTTTTTAATGAAATTTTAGAAAATTTATTGCATTATATACGGAAATTACCTAATCGAAACTGAATAGAGATGGGACATTCAACACTTCTATACCTCGATACTGGCACATACTGCCAATTCAGTCTGTTACCTTACATTGGTTTATGTTTCTTCACAATTCAAATACAGTAGAACCCTAAAATAAAACTGGCTATAATCTGTTAGAAATTCCAGCCACAGTGACTTTGTACGATGTTATAGCCAAATTGTCATTCCACCCTGTTTTATTTTTGTAATTGCAAAGTTTGTTGGAGCCCTGTTTATTTTATTTTGATGGTAAGACAGCAACCCTGGTTAGTGGTGGGATGGAATGGGCTTTAGTTTCAAGTCTTTCTTCACACAGCATTATTTTAAAGTTGTTCTTAAAAGTGTGCGTCTTTTGAGTTGCATATTATTTTTAAAATTTTGGTCATGTGGAAATAACATTAAAATTATTAAAACTTTGAAAGTTTTAACTTCAATGAAAAAACAAAACGTGATACATAGCTTTTTATACCGATGCAGCAATCCCATACTTTGACCAAAGTTAACCTTCACTCATTAGATTTACGATATAGGCCAAATAAATATTATTTACACACTAAAAGAGAGTTTAAAGTGCAGTTCTTTTAGGCCATGTGTATTTCAAACATTATGGTAACGGTTTATAATTATATTAGTTACAAAACACGCAAACTTACTGTTTGTAATTCACAACCTCTTGAACACGTGTTTTTCTAAGGAAATCCTTGCACGATTCCTTTGCTAAAATAACGCTTGTTCATCACTGACATTAAATTTATTTGAAAAATCATTCAGTAAAATCAACACTTCGCACATTTCCTGAAACCAACGAACTTAAACTTAGAAACGTAAATTATATTCGGGTCACTTCATTGCGGACGGTGGTTAAGGAAAATGGCTGAATAAGCAGTTTTACGAAGCTACAAACAAGTGCCGATAATATTACATCTCACTAAAGAAAACGCACTAAAACGGTACCTACAACCAACTATGCTTATAGAAACCAAATAATTAACTACTGATAAAATATTCTGGCAACACCAACAAGGTACTCGTATAAACACGAGAAAAAAGCATATGCACAATACTTTGCAAATGTGAAAATTTACTGTTTACATTCTGTGTAGGTTGGTCACATTATCCGTCAGTTGAAATGGACAATATGCACTTGTAGTGGTAACCATTTCAAAAGCCTGATGCATGTCATTTAATTTCAACTTTTACTCAAATATACACACTTTCAACTTTGAAATTTACTTTGTCACATTTTAAAGCAGAGTACAGTAAAATATTCTTGCCGTTGTCTTTCGAGACGGTTTAGTATCAAGTTGGGTTTTTTCCCCTGTCCGCCATTTCCTTTCCCATTATTTCCATACCCACACATTGATCGATTTGAACAATAACCGTGTGCATGTAAACAAATGAAAAGAAGCGGTACTGGCTGCATTTATTTAATATGGTGGTTTTTTGAAAAATGTGGGAATGTATACTGACGCCAAACAAAACTAGTTGAACGTGAGAATACGTAAAGTATGGATATTTTCACTGCAGTGTTTTAAAATTCCATATTTATCTTACTGTTTCTTTACCTCCTTTCTAAACTATCTTTTGCACCCGATTCCATGTGTCAATGACTCAAATAATTAAGATACTTCTAAAACACAGTAGTATTGTTATATCTTGCATTTAAATAAGAAAAACACCCCTCTGTATTGGACTTGGAAGCGTAAAATGTAGTATTTTATGACAGTGACATAATTTTGCATTTTAAAGAGTTTATGGCTTCATTTGACTTTTTGGTAGATTTATCACCAAATTATGCATTATTTCATGTTATTTCGCATGTGCGAAATAATTGTGGCTCTAGTAATGACACATGAAGATTGAAAAAGAGGATTCCAAAATAGGAAAGTTATAATAAGTCTATTATAGATTTTTCCTTAAAAGCTTATGTTTACAGGGATGGGTCAAATAACAAAAAAATATCGGTTCCGATTCTACAATTTAAATATTGGTTCCAGTATTCGGTTCTATTTTGAATACTTGCCTTTTGCTGGCAACATTATTAAACCAATGCAGGTAAAATTCATTAAATGTTATGGAAGAATTGAACAATAATAAAGTGTGAAGATAAGTTTTAATGTATACAGATAAACTTGTTGTAATAAATTTATTTAAGGTTAGTAAATATGTTACAAATTATTCTTTTTTTACATTAATAACTGGTGATTGTGATATGTTTGGAAAATACTTTAATTAAATAACTCGTGGCGTTAAAAGCCACAACATTGTGGCCAGCTGTAGGATGGTAACCTATGGTCATTAAAAGAATGTCAACAACTGTGGTGGGCGGCCAGATACCTTTTTTTTTCTTCTTCTTTTATGGTGACTGGGGGGATAGTTTCCTTTTCCCCCCCCCATCTTTTATGCAGTGACAGAGATAGATAAGGAGAGAGAGAGAAGGGAGAAGAGTGTTGTTGATGTAAGAGCAAGAGATGAGACCCAGAGATGAGACCGTAGAGCGCACCCCAGAAATTTTTTCCTTTATTTTGGGAAAAAAGGTGCGCTGCTATTCAACAGTAAATACAGCAGTTATTTTTGTAACAAGAGAGTTTTGCCATTGCTGTGTAGAAATGAGAACCAAGTAGTTGTTAACCTAAAACCGGTTCCGAGTCAAACCTCAAGAACCGGTATAAATTAGAACTAAAGGACCGAACAGACCCATCCCTAAATTATAGTAAATATTGATTTATTGTTTTTTGTGTGGTTTTTAATTTTCTCTTAATGTTTATACATATTTTTTAATAATTTGTTTTGATCACCCCATATAGTTATTTTTATCATGATTTAACTTAAAACTTAAGAGTACAGTAGAACCTCGATTAACCGTCAGTCTCTATTAACCGCCACCCCGCTAGCGCAAAAAAATTGTATGTTTCCGCGTCAGCGCCGAGCCGGATCGTCTGTCGAGGCTCTATGATGAGTAGTGACGACTGTACTGCACACCTGCACTGTGCGTGAGTCATTGGCGGCAAGGGCAGTGACCTTGGGTTTGCGCGCCCACCCCCCCTTACACTGTCTTCTGCATTCCACTGCTACTGTTTCAGTTCAGTACGGTGCGTGGCTTACTACAGTGAACCGAAGTTTTTGCCGATTTCGAGTGCAGTGCCTACTAGTGTTCGTGCTTTACCGTTTATTGTTGACAGTGCTGTTTATACGTAGTGTGGGTTGCTCTTCTGTTATAGCTGAGAAACGGAAACGTGTGGTTTTGGGACTCGACAAAAAACTAGAAATTATTAAACGATTGAAGAAAGGTGAAACAGCTACAAGTCTGGCTCAGATTTATGGTGTTGCAAGAACAACCGTAAATGATTTAAAACGTGATGCAGATAAAATTGAGGAACACGTATCAAAAATGCAAAACACAGATGGAGATGTCAAGACTAGAAAAACAATGAGACCAGCAAAATTTGAACAACTCGATAGTGCTGTTTATCAGTGGTTCGTTCAAGCCCGAAGCCAAGGGATACCCCTTTCTGGACCCATTATAGTGACGAAGGCGATGGACATGAACAAAAAACTAGATGGCGACCCAACCTTCAAAGCCAGCATGGGATGGCTTGAAAAGTTTAAGTTTCGTCACGGCATTCGACAACTGGACATTACCGGCGAAAAACTTAGCTCAGACAGTGCTGTTGTAGAGGGCTTTAGAGCAGAATTTACTGCAAAAATGTACGATCTTAATCTCAGTAGGGAACAAGTGTATAATTGTGACGAAACTGGACTTAACTGGAAAGCTCTGCCACAAAAGACACTGGCTTCATTCTCAGAAAAATCTGCTCCAGGTTTTAAGATCCAAAAAGATCGAATCACTGCAATGGTGTGTGCAAATGCCACAGGCAATCATAGATTACCCTTAGCAGTGATAGGAAAATCTAAAAAACCCCGTGCATTTAAAAATTTGAATTTGAACGCTTTACCAGTAAATTACTATGCTCAAAAAAACGCTTGGATGGACCAAACGATTTTTTTCGACTGGTTTCACAAAGTGTTTGTTCCCCAAGTAAGAGCTCATCTTGCAGAGAAGAAATTACCACAGGAAGCATTGTTGCTCATGGACAACGCCCCTTCCCACCCTTACAATGAACTTCAAAGTGATGACGGTAAAATAAAGTGTTTCTTTCTTCCTGCAAACACAACACCTCTCATTCAGCCCATGGACCAGGGTGTGATTGAGAACATGAAGCGACGCTACAGGAAGGCTTTTATTGAAAGTTTGCTGTCTTCTGACGACGCTACAACGGTTAAGGAGTTTTGGAGAACATACAACATCAAGGATGCAATTTTTAATGTTGCCAACGCGTGGTCAGATCTCACGGCAACAAACCTGAAGAACGCTTGGAATAAATTATGGCCTGAACCTTCTACTGAGGAATCTGCAGAACATGAGCCTGTCAGTGTTGACGAAATAGTGCAGCTTTGTAACAACGGACTGATAGATGAAACTTTATCAACTCAAGAAGTGACAGACTGGTTAAACAGTGACAATCAGGATGGAGGCTTTCAAATCTTGAGTGATGATGAAATTGTTTCCAATGTTTTGCAACTTGATGACGGTGGTGATCATGAAGACGTGGAAGAAGCTGAACCGGCGCTTGATAACAACCCAGGAATCACCCATTCAGAAGCGGAATCGATGTTAACACAGTGCATTGACTGGTTCGAGCGTCAAGAGGAGGCTACCGGGACCCAGGTGCTTCTTCTCAGAAAAATCAGAAACATGGCCGCCCAAAAAGCTCGACGGGGAAAGAAACAAAAGAAAATGACGGATTATTTTAAAAACTAAATACTGTACCGGTAACGTAAGTTTTTAGAGTACAGTACGTACATGTATAGTTGATATTTCATTGTTTTCTTAATAAAATATTTTAATAAAGTATTTTTCACTTGAACTGGCGTGGTTTTGTTTTTTCTCTTTTAAAATCATTTCACATTAAGTACTGCGCAGCAATCATCACAATTAGGACTTACAATGGCGCCGTTATAACATGCAAGGCAGTGAATTGCGATGTTGCCATGCCAAACACTGTCTAGGTGCTAAGTTGTAGCGGCGCTATTATTATTTCTGTTATCCGTCTATTCGGTTATCCGTCATGGTCCCGGTCCCGAGGGTGACGGTTAATCGAGGTTCTACTGTAATTGCAAACCACCAATCCATTTTCTTAGTATAGTACTTGCAGTAATTATTTTAACCTTAAATTTTTATTTTTGAAAGACATTACTGCACTGTAAGTTGTTTTATTTTATTTTTCATGTTTAATTATATTATTTTCAGTTTTGTTGTAATTAAGGTCAGTTTGTGTTTTTCGTTTGGAGGACTTTTTTTTTTGCTGCTTTTTCATTACAACTTGCTTTGGGTTTTTAGGTATGCTTTTGACGTGTTGCCGGATGTGACAACTTCTAGTAGGACATTTAATTTATACTGCCGCGTTTAATTTTCGCCAGGACTAAATCAGGTTAATCCCCAGCGCCAATGTACATTAGATTATTATTTCGAGTCCCAGAAGTTAGTTCAAAGGCCAGGAACACCACGCCACGTAACAGAAGAGGGCGCAGGCGTTATAATTAGTTTTTTGAGTGGTTTCAGATGCAGCCTATTTTGAGGTGCCGCTTAGCACCACACGCAATTTTATAGATAATGATGCAAAATACACGCGAGGTGGCGTTGTCCTTTGTACAATGCCGGAGGTGAATATATGTTTAAAGTATTTGAAAGTACTTTAGAGGAACTCTACTTTACGATTTTTCACATTTTTAATTGCGATGACTTGGGTAGTAATTAGTTTCATACGATCCAGAGGTCCACAGCTGTACGGACCGAAACTAGTTCCAGAGCAAATTAATTGAAATAAGTAACCCTGAGATACAGTTTTAATTGAGATTTTAAGTGGTTTGAAACAAACTTTGCTTTGATTTTTAATTTGAGCGACTCTTTGGATAATCACCAGTGTTAGTGAAAGTTTTATTTCAAGTAGTTTGGGAAGTGACATATATATAGCCTAGTGAAAAAATAAACACTGTCACCGACTACGACTTGTGACCATACATTAATCATTAGAAACCATAAAATTGCTAGAAAAATACATGTGATATAAATTTGCCTAATCTTACTATAAAAGATAAAAATAAACTGATTTTGTAGATAGCCAATTTAAATATGAGACAAAACATGAAACTACTTTTCATAATTTGTTTGACAATATTACTGTGTATTTGCCAGTGAATGTCCATTTTGGGATACAATTAGTTATGGCCACAGATTTATTCGAAAGGTGGTTACAAAATTTTTCAGTAGACTGTGCGAAAATGACAGTTTACACAACAGCTGACTTGACTCAAAATTGCCAACAACCTCAAGATGAAAATGAACTGCACTGACATGCAGACAATTAATGTGTGCCAAACTGCAGTAATTCCGCACAAGTTCCCAAAAAGGCAGAAAACGCAACTCTCTTAGTAAAGTGTGTCAACTGAAAACTGGGATTACCTGGACATTTGAGGCCTTGGGGTGGCAGCACTGAAGAGCGTTGGTGATGCATGTGTGAAGAAGCGCTCTGAGAGGAGGTTGTAGGTCTCTATTGCTGCATCTATGTCTTCACCATGTATGCCCACAGACACTCGCATCAACATGTGTTGGGGACGCTCTGCTACCTTGCCATTCACGCGAAGCAGATATGAACGTTCCAGCGTCTACAATAAAATAAAAAAATGAAACACCATATGTGTTTACATTCAACTTGCTCTCCTCGTGAAGGCACTATTTAACTGTACCAAATATAGCCACTTCCCTTGCCACATGACTACTCTTCCCCCCATGTTTCTCTTGTACATGTGTCTTCTAACTTGATATCCCTTCTCTCTGTCTAGCTCTAGTCATTCCCACTTACACTTTCTCCTTCAGTACCACAAGGTATGTATGTATGTTCTTCCCTATCTTTCCTGCAAATCTATATCTTGCAAGTAACAAACATCAAACTGTCGGAGCAGCATATTTTTGTGGACTGCTAACCTAACCTGTTAATTCCTATCTCTTTTCCTTACTTACCAGAGGCCACAGAGGTGTAGTTATCGAACCACCTGCCTCTCTCTCCATAGCAAACCACGTTCAACTACTAGTAAACTCAAACCCGGATTTTTGCAAGAGGAAAACATCAACATTTCAATTGGCCAGTGAGTTTCCTCAGAGCACTCTATTACCACACAGAGCAACCAGTTTTGTATCTTATCTCGCAAACTTCCCACATTGGTTCAGACTATGGTCCTGACCTACAGTAGGATGATTGACTCTGCTTAGCATTTATCACATTTTATCTTATTCATGCTAACCCCTGCATGTGGTGGTGACGAGCATGTCAGTGTCATTTACAATTAATAGCACAACAGAGAATACTCCATTATTTCAAACAAATCTAAGTGTAACTGATGTCACACCTTGGTCTATTTGAGGACAAACACAATAATTGGCAATTTGCACACATTTTAATCCTGAAATATTTGATATTGTCATTTGACACACATACTTTCACTACTACATTTGACAATCTGCTTTAAGCCCCATTCACAATGGAGTGAATGAAAACAAATTTGATTTATCTATGCAGGTTGTTTTTTTTTTTTTTTAAAAAAGGTAGGAGTTTCTTGTACGTCACATACTAAGTGACAAATAAACCATAGATTCACCTCTGAGTAAAACTGCCTTCTAATGTTAAGAGGAACTTCATACTGAAAAGACATTTATTTTAATAAACATAAATTTCCCAATAAAATGACCACAGAAAGGTATCTGCGATCTCCTTTGTCACCAGTCAATTAAAAGACTGCAACACTAGAGAAAACTCATTTTTTTTCAGAGCAAAAAATTCTTTTTTAATGACTATTGCAAAAAAAATATTTCAACAAAATATTAATGATATTAATAAACAGACATCTTCAGAACAAAATTATGTTACAGAAAGGTATCTGGCAAGCAAGAGCACAATGATAGGACAACACTTGATGATACTGTTGTCACATTTGGATACATGAGGGATGGAGGGTGGGCAGTCAACAGGTATTCTGTACCTTACTTTACCTTGAATCCAAAGTAGTTGTAGTTAAAATCTCTGTCATAAATGATGGAAGAATTCAGTTTCGCTGCATTCTTCATGATTATATTGTAGTGTTGGTATGATATCATTGGAGACACCATATTAGTAGCACTATTCACCATAGTGTACAGATCTTCAATCACATCTGAAGCAAAAAAAAAAAAACATTACAGTTTTTTTTATTGAAAAAAAAGTTGCAGTGCAATAATTTTATATTTACAACTTGTTACTATGTAACTACTAACACATCATAAATATTTTACTTATGATCCAACCAAATCTACAAATTACCTGTAAAACTTCTATGGAGAAAAGCAGAAAACACTTATAGGGTGCAGACTATTTTAGAAATACTAATTTCACTCTCTCTCTCTCTCTCTCTCTCTCTCTCTCTCTCTCTCTCTCTCTCTCACACACACACACACACACACACACACACACAGCATTTCAGTGATCTGGATTAATATGTTTTTGTAAAGTACAAGAAATTCAGCTATTACCTGATATTGTAATGTTAGTACCTGCAACCATATCTTGCTACATTGCTGGCAATACATGTAAAGTTATTTTTAAAGCATATCAATAATTTTTACAGCATTCATATCACAGTACAATACACTGTTCTGGTTCAAAAGTGGGCAAACTTAATATGTAAAACACTCTACCAAATGTAGTACAGGAAATGTAAGTGTGTCACGTCTTAAAATTTTTTCACTTAACAGAGCATGCTTTACGAAGTATTAATTCCTGGTTTTTTTGGGGTACTAGCCACTGGTTTTAACAATGTTGTGGGGAAAATGTAAGTTGTACAAAGCTGAGGTTTCCAGGGACTAAGGCCAACTGTGCTAGGGAGGAAACACGCACCACTAAAACTCTTCTTGGTCTCCTTATGGAGGTTGGAGATGGCAATACGAGCGGCCAGCAGCGCGTAGTCAGGGTGCTTGGTGGTCATGGTGGCAGCCGTCTCCGCGGCCAGGTTGTCGAGCTCCACCGTGGTCACCCCCGAGTATAGCCCACTGATCACCTTCTGTGTCACTGCCGGCTGCACACAAGACGCAAAACTCTGTCAATGCACCACACACTGCACTCTTGTTTCAACTCTGCCAAGCCCTTACTCACTCCTGTTCTGGCAGAGGAATACAGTGTCTTTCAGCTATAGTTCATTCATGGTTAGAGTTAAGTTCATATGAGAAAATAATCTTAGAGCAGCTTTGAGAGAGGGAAACCACGTGTCATCGTTGGCACTATACATGCCAAACTGGTAACATCGCTCTTCCGTACAGTGCTGATAAATAGAGCAGACGTGACTTATGTTTTTTCGACAGGTAATACGCACGTGCAGAGTAGCTCTAGTCTAATCACACTCGCCCACTGTCACTGCTTAACTGAAAAAACCACCTCTTCATGGAGTAGCAATGGACTCACCCGACACATTTTGGACTTCTGCAGATTATTTTCTCATTTGGATTTCACTCTACTTCCAAGTAACTTTAGTCAAGTAAACACAATGGCTCAGCACTCAACTTAAGTTTACAAACTTATAATTTTCGACAATTTGTCGCAATTTGGAAAATGGTGGAAAGAAATCAGTTTCAAAATTTTATTCCAGCACTGAATTACAAAGGTTAACAGAGTACTAATCNTGGAAAATGGTGGAAAGAAATCAGTTTCAAAATTTTATTCCAGCACTGAATTACAAAGGTTAACAGAGTACTAATCTCTCACTTTGAAACTCGAATTTCTTTATCATACACAGGAACTTCAACTGGCCCTGATGTTGGTAAAGTGACAATAGGCAACATGCTAATTTAGCAAATTTAGTTGGAAATGATATAAGCACATTTGTATATGCATATGCAAATAAAAATGTGCCATTTGTTGCATAAAAATCAGTTTTGACAAAGTTGTTTTAGTATTAAATCTGTAACNATATGCAAATAAAAATGTGCCATTTGTTGCATAAAAATCAGTTTTGACAAAGTTGTTTTAGTATTAAATCTGTAACTTTCGCGGCCTCTGTCACGTGAATGCGGAACGCTCTCTCATGGGTTTGACGTCACTAGTCAAACGCCGGCAGCTGACAATCTGCCACGAGTAGACACCGATATGGTACTTGATTACTTAAATTACCATTGTCCTGTGGAACCTGAAATAAGAGATGTAAAATTACAAAGGTAAGAACATGTCTCATATTGCAGTCGTGATCTTCAAAGCGACAGTAGGCCTACATCACATGTTAAAACTTATTTGTTTGTACGTTTTATAGAGGTACGTATTATTACTATTATTTGTGTTTATGTTAATAATTTCTAAGATTCAAAGTTGGAAATTAAAATATGGAATAGGTATTAATTACATTCACAAGAATAACAAAATTGTAATGAAGGCACCTGCAGTGAGCATACTGTGTTGTCACGCGTCAAGCTTGATGTATGTGATAAATTAACGAACATTATTTAGAAATAAAACGTAATGTTGAGAAAGAAGGTTACAAATATTTCCGGATTCTAAACCACGTTTCAGTATTCATAAAACACTTTTTTCGCTNTTGAGAAAGAAGGTTACAAATATTTCCGGATTCTAAACCACGTTTCAGTATTCATAAAACACTTTTTTCGCTTTAGAAATGTTTGATAACGAGCAGTATAGTCATAGTAGGCCTAAAGCTAGCACGCTGGTCACTACCCGACACCGCTCGACTTCTTGAGCAGCTGCGGGTCAGTGGCGGGCAGAACGCTGCGCTGCTGGACGGCAAATTCCCGCGTTACACCTCATTTCTAAACACTATATATTTGAGGCCTCAAATATAGTGTTAGGAAACTAAAAAATTATTTTAAAAATAATGCTTATCTTATTGTTTCTTCTTTTTTTTTGTGCCCAACATACCTTTTATTATTCTGACGTCACTGAAGCTTTCTTTTTAAAATGTAAGAACTGTACACATAGCTGAAAATATAGATATGGTAGTTTGAGGAACACTTAATACCTGGAATGAGATTAAATACAGCAAAGAAAATATGCAATAAAAGCTTAAGAATTTGTTTTATTATTTAAAAACTGTTTTCTTTCTGTTAATTTAAGGGAAAAGATTATAAAAGNATAAAAGCTTAAGAATTTGTTTTATTATTTAAAAACTGTTTTCTTTCTGTTAATTTAAGGGAAAAGATTATAAAAGCAACACAGCTTACTTGCGTAAAACGTGTAGGTCTATTTAGTGTCGATTTTGTGGACCTAGTCTCTAACTTCTTTGTAACATCCATCTTAGTAACTTAGAAAAAAGGGAAAGGGCAAATATGGAAAGTAAGATCACCCTTGATAAACATTTCTAAAAACAGGCATTTTAGTGTTTTGAAAGTTGCTATTTAACTTAAATAGTTAGGATCATGAAAGCTAACTAGAGACAAATCAAAACAACTTAAATTTATTAGAAATTGCTGNATTAACTTAAATAGTTAGGATCATGAAAGCTAACTAGAGACAAATCAAAACAACTTAAATTTATTAGAAATTGCTGTGTTTAAAAAATATTGTATAATATAAAACAAACTTTTTGCAAGGGCCCATCCAAATAATTTAATACCTTAAAATCGTAACATTTTATTATTTAGGCATACAATGTGAATATAGCCTAAATGTGATAGCTGTGCTCTTGAAACAAATGTTAGAAGTTATNATACAATGTGAATATAGCCTAAATGTGATAGCTGTGCTCTTGAAACAAATGTTAGAAGTTATATTAAATTAATAAAAGAATATCTATACCAAATTCCATCTGTTGGGCCTAACTTGAATGTATAAACATACAAAATTTAAAATTTACATCCTGTGGCTAAATTTTTGTAAACATTTTTATATGCCTTTATTATCATGAAATACGTTAACATATTTCTTATGCTCACGTCTACATCACATACGAATTGCCAAACGCGTTGTGGTGTGTATTAAAAAATACCATAGTATACCGTAATGAAGGTAAGGTCAGGTGTAAATAGTAGATATTAAGAAGTCCAGTGTTAAAACTACCTACATAAGAGAAACACAAACACCTTAAATATAACCTGTTTGTTTCGTTTTTTGTAACTAACAAATATTTTATCAGGTGTTTTGCGAGATGTAATAGTACACTGGGGTACAATAAACCATTCCGAAGATTTTGGTATACTTGACTCTTTACTTTCTCTTTCCATTACTGCAAACAATTTCTATTTAACCAAATACGCATCACCACTGAAGTAAATAAACGCCGTCGGCCGAAGTTGTATCTGACTTGTGACGTCACAGATTGAGCAGGCGCGACAGGCACATTTTGGCGGGCCTTTCATGCAATCATAACTTTTTCGAAACTAATTTTTAAATCGCAGNATTGAGCAGGCGCGACAGGCACATTTTGGCGGGCCTTTCATGCAATCATAACTTTTTCGAAACTAATTTTTAAATCGTAGTACTTTGTAAATACATTTCTAATGCATAAATGATTGAAACCCAAGTGCCAGCAAAAAATGCTAATGTTGCCTAATGCAAGATGAAATACTGTATACTAATTTGCAGCTGGCCCAGCTCATCCTATCCTGTCTTACATGTAGTTTTATTTAAATTAAAAAAAAAAAACAACATTTTTTTTTGTCTTTTATTCTGTTTAAATGATGACAGACTTTTTAAATTCTCCTACAAATATTACATACATTGCCATTACATTCTGAAGTGACACATGTGATATATACAAAGTTAAGAATGGTGTGTTTACTTTTAAGGAAAATAAGCATAAAAATTTATGTTTGTGAGAAACTGGTGATTTATACAGATAGAAGGTGATTGCGTATGACACACTTCCACATGGGCATTGACACTGGGAAGGGCAGGGTACGCACCACCCACCCCAAATTAATGACTGGAGGGAGCAAATTATTACCAAGCATTAAATGAATTAGAGAAAAATTGTAAGCTAAATTTGAGTAATATTGCACAGGCTGTAACTAACAACAGTTCTGCTTCCTCATAGACTTTTCATCTGTCTACAAATATAATTCTCCCTTTTATCTAGTGTACAGCTATGGTAAGCAGAGTGGTGTATCTGATTAACACTGTCACTCATTACTTTTGTTAAAAACAATGCACCATTTTAACCTGATCCCCAAAAGTAATCTTTCACTATTCCATCACTTTCCATCCCTCTCATCTTTTCCAGCACGCAGCTATTAACCAATCAGTAATCTGTAATACTTGGTTTACCAAGTGTTGGGTTTTGTTAAAACAGGAGAGACATACAAACGGTTTCAATGTGGGAAGCCTATTCTAGTCATTAAGAAAGCAGTATCTGGGTGCTTAGGGGTCATTGACCCTGCACTTCCACCAAACTGCCACTTTACATTCGCAATGAAAAATTATAGCAAGTCGTGAACAAAAGCTAATAAAGCACAAAACATGACATCATCTTGATAACCACCACTACACTGCTTTGTATCACACGATACAAACAAACAGATGCAAACAATGGAACAGTAAACACAAACCCACTGAAGTGATATGCATTCACAGAAATTTCCACGAACACCCTCATGACAAATACTCAATGACAAATGCACAAAATGTTAATTCTCAGGTTTAGAAACATAATTAGTGAGCATTACAATTTCACTGCTTGAAAACCGTGATTGTGCTGCACCAAGTGTTAGGTCCCTGTACTACACCCTGCTTCACCTGTCCCATTACTTAATAAACCCCCTACCCTTTATTTTTGCTGTAAAGATGTTTTGTATAAATGTTTCATCATTTAACTTACACCAAATATGTATTTTATTAAAATTTCACCTATATGACCATAGCAGCTTTATATAGCAAAATATGAAGTGTGTGTGAACTGACTCAAGCTATAACCCATGTACAATTTTTGAACAAATCTGCAACATTGCATCAAATTTACGTAACACTTCACTCTGAAAATGAATATTCGCAAAACGTCAAAGCATGCAGCAACCACTCGCTCACTAACTTTCTTAAGTCTATTTGCAATAAAACTCTCAAAATTACTGTTGAACATGTTATTAAATTCATGGAAGTTGAGTTTAATAAACAGTTGAATGGGTTTTCAGTATTTATTATATTATATTGTGTAGAGTGAAATTACATAGGTGTTTTATGTATGTGTGTGTGTGTGTGTGAATTAAATAGTGTTCGCTAAAAGAATGTTTGTGACGTTATATATTGATATAGCAATGACCATACTTAACAAAAAATATAACAGAAAGACCACACAAATGACACTTCAACTACTATTGAAAAATAAGTTGCAACGGACAGTAATTTAAGTGGATTTAATCTTCAAAATAATAAAGATAAACAAAAAATTTAGATGGATGAGCTGCTAATAATAAAGCATTTTAGTTGGGTTCGACCACCCCTCATGTTTTATTTAAGTCCTTTATTTAGCTCCGGCATGTCTCAACTAATAAAGCAAAAGCAAAATGGCTACCGGGAATAATATGAGTCTTATAGTTACAAACACAAAAAAAAAAATGTCTGTTGTAAAATAAAAGTTAATCACAAGGTTGCAGTACAATTCGGTGCAGGCAGAACGATCACCTTAAATAGGTGAGTCGGCATTTATACCACCTGGACTGAAGGAGATAATATTCTTTTGCATCGTGGAGATCACTTCTTAATATGACTATAAATAACTATCCAGCTATTAATACACATCCCGGTAGTTGTCATTGGTGCAGAACACTGCTGCCCAGTCAGACAAACTCGTTGCACAGTGCACAATAACAACACACAAGACAAATGCTGCGGCATGAATAGGAAATGCCATACACCTCTAACGGCCTCTCAACTCCCGTATAAAACTGCAGACATCAATTCCACTTGCAGGTTAACAGGGGTGTACTTAAATTGTTTATCGTACAATTGCAGATTTACATTAATTTTTAGAAACAAGTCAGACCTTCGGCATTACGTATGGACGCAGTTGAGTAATGTTGTAACATCCAGCTCGTTCTCTATTGATTGTTACTGGCTGGTAACAATTCTGTTTAATTCAAGCACACACAATGAAGGGTCCATAGAAGACTGATCCTAACTTCTTTGTTACACCATCCCACAATCAACCAACTGGGTGGGCTCTCCTTAGCACGTAGCTCCTAATTTATAAATTGTGCTTATTAGATAGTTTCTTTGCCCTCATGTGTGTTTCTGCAGCAAAGGTGAGGTGGCCTTTCACTAATTTACCTACTTCCCAAAAGTCTTCTTTGTCTTTGCTACGTTCCTCACAATCCATCAAGGTTGGTAATGTTGTTAATTTGATAGCCTCCGAGCGCTGAGACGTTAAGACTTAGTGTGGGGTGAAACCGGTTGACACATGCACTGTGTGATTCAACAACTTCCACGAGCGGGAGTCTGTCTCGCCAGCTCTTCTGGGTGTAGTGACAAAAGTACGTAGCACAGTTCTCAGGGTACGCAACTGTCTCTCGACAGGATTGCTTTGCAGGCGGCGGATACTTTTAGTAGTAGGCAAAATTTTCAAATCACGCAGCCTTGATTGCCAAATTTTGCTTGTGAATTGGCTACCATGATCTGTTGGTACACATTGTAGCTTACCAATTTCATTTACAAATAACATCAGTTTTGCTAGCAGTAATGTGGTCTTTGCTTGGACTAGTGGGTACAATTTACGATATCTGCAAAAATCAGTCAAAACAAAAATATATTTTACTCCAGACTTAGAGGTAGGCAATGGGCCACATATGTCTGCTAACACCAATTCTAGAGGTTCCTTTGGTAAAATTGCCTGAAAATTTCTTTGCAAATTCTTTTGGGTGCTTCACCTTCTGGCATTAATGACATTAGGAGGTTTACTGTTTTTGTCATGTTGAGCCAGTACATTTGTCGTTTTAAAGTCTCGCATAATTTGGCAGACCCCGCAAGGTCTAGTAGAATATGCATCTCACTGGTCAACTGCTCTGTTAATTGCGTCAGAAAACAAGCCTTTCAAAAATCTTCAAAAGTAGATTTAGCAGTGTTATGATAAAATAAAACTCAGTCATCTGACACACAATACATGCGATGCAACTGAGATAATTTCTCCTAAACACCTTGACAGAAAAATTCTCTATCTTTTTTAGCAGCAAGCTGTTGTAAATTCTGGGCATGTTCAGCACTCTTTTTGCAATTTGACTAGCTACAAAACTCATGTTTGTCCCTTGTGCTGTGCCCAGTGTACTAACGGGCATACAGCTAAGATAATCGGTAGCTTCATTGTTGGTCCCCTTTATATAATGGATTTCAATATTGAATTCTTGGAGCAGTAGACACCAACGTGTTAAGACGGCTTCCGAATATTTGGCACACCAAGGCTTGATGGTCTGTAAGTAATTTAATTTTATGTCCAAGTAATAAGTCCTGGAATTTCTTCAAGGCCCAGACAATAGCGAGCGCTTCCTTCTCTGTGACAGTGTAGCTGCGTTGTGCTCGGTTCAGTGTATCGTTTTACTGTGCCAACCTCATGCCCAGCGCATATGCTGAAGTGTCCGTATACAAGAAAATAGCTTTTAGTTCTTCAAACGCAACATGTTCATCATTCTTCCAATTCCAAGACTTTCCTTTCTTCAACAGAGCAAAAAGCGGGACTGCAATATTGGCAGTTTTATTAGAATAATTACGATAGAAGCCAATTCTCCCAAGAAAGCTTGTAACTGCATCTGGTTTCGTGTGGCTGGAAATTGTAAAATAGCTTTTTGCTTGTCTGGCGATGTGCGAATGTCATCTGGTGCAAAAATATNTACCACTTTCTGGAGTTTTTTTTTCTTATTTTCAGGAAAGCCCCTCAAGTAGAAAATTACCTACAATTTTTCTATTACCATGCCAATGTGGCATATATGCTCTTCAATAAGCACACGTCACATCCAAAGTTGTTACGTACTTGACTTCCTGGTACAGTCTGAGGATGTCACTGGTCTGTATTGGTCCTTCCCTGTCTTTAACAGTGACCTTGTTCAGGCAACAGGCATAAACTTACTGTACCATCCCTTTTCCTAATGCACACCATAGGACTGGCTTCACGCTTGATCACGTTCCATTCCAGCATTAAAGTAAGATAATTCTCTGCTCCCTGAAAATACTTAACAGGTATCGGATAAGACTTAAAAGTTCTTCACTCATGACCTTAATCTTAGCCTGGTACAAGCAATTTCTTCCAGGCACTTCAGAGATCGCAGACTGAAAATACATTAACATGTCGAGTAGTTGATAACTCAAGACTTCTGGAAATACTTGTTGCAGCAGCTACTGTCAGATTAATTCCTTTGCTTGCAGTGAGTGCATTATTTTCCAAAGAATGACCTAACAGATGGTACAAACTGCAGTCTTTACTTAGTAATCCTACAAAATTGTCGGTCAGTTGCCACTTGCCCGGTAGAGTTGAACACTCCTCACAATTACGCAGGGTAATAATCCAGCCTCCAAAATGCAAAGAAATTTTATATTTGGTAATGAAGTCTGTAAACAAAATAATTTGTTTCGCTAGTCCTGTAACTATTAAGGCCAAAATTATTTTAGGTTCACCTAGTCCTTCCAATAACAAAGTAGTCTGTTGACAATAAGACTGGTTCGGGATGTCACCCCTCAAATTTTGATGCGTGGGACAGGTAAAATTGGCAGTTGAATACCATAGTCCAAATAAAAGATGAAATCTTTGCTCACACAGCTAACCTTCCCACTGTCAAAGAGAATTGGTACATTGATATCTGCTATTTTAAATATTACCTCTGGGCACAAGGCAGCGGCAGAATTCTGTAGCTCGTCGACTGGTTGATTGTACAGAAAATCTTGCTTTGATTCATCTAGCGACACTGTGGCTACTTGCAAAATTTCCTTGATTCAATTTAACATTATTGTCAAAATTAATCCCACACGGTTGTAATACTGCCCCCTTTACTGTATCGATTGGGATCATCGCTTGGAGACTAACTTCGCAGATCCTTTTTAGTTTGACTGATTATTAAGTTGGTAGTTGCTGGCCCCTTAAGCCTGACTCCATTGGTTATATTGAGGCACTTGCTGGGAAAGAGTGCGAGTGGTTTAAGTGGTGCTTGCCTCTCGCTGCGATTTCTTTGACTATTTGCATTCTGCACAGACTGTACTTTGGACTGCATGTACACTTGTGTCTGTACGTTAGCAGGTTGTGGAAGTCAAGATGATGAGATGGGTAGGATCGTGGTGCGGATGGTGGTGGGTAGGAAGGAGGTGGGGTGGTGATGATTCGTTTTCCAGTACTTGTTCGTCCATGTCTCCCTGTGACCTACGATGTCTGCACATTTCCCTCCAAGGTCGCCCTCCACGACCACCCCCATATTTATCCATCCACGCGCCTTAATCATCACTCATATGTCGTCTGTTTGAACGTTTGTAGTGTTTCACCCTAAAGTTTCTGTTCCTGGGATGCTCATAATCCCAATTTACTATATGGACTTGCGGGCTACCTGAGTTTCCAGACCGCTGTTGTTGGTGATGGTGATTTTGCATTATAGCATGGTCTTATGTGTGCTCGTTATCTTTATAACTGGCTGCTCGCTTAGCTGTCAATTTGCTCAAACCTTAGGAGTTGGTAAAGAAACTCACAGGTTGTTGTAAGTTAACCCAGAAGGATGTATTTGATATTGATAGGGTAACTGTGCAATAATCATTTCTACAAATTCAGGGTCTTCCATAGGGACTGTTAAAGATCTAGTACGCTCGTACATGTGATAGAAGTATTGTTCTAGCGATAGTGATCTCCTTGGTTTGAACTTCTCAGCATGTAACAGCACTTACAAATTCCATTGTATCTCATTGACTCTAAAAACAACTACTGGAATTCAGTAATACTGTGTATGCTGTGTTTCGTGACTTCCCACCAGTATAATGTTGTTGATAAACTGAAATCAATGCAGCGCAGCTGTTCTCGTACATTAAGTCGAAACAGTTGAGAGAAATCTGTCAATTTTTTTAAGTATGAGACAGGCCAGATAGTTGCGGTACACTATCCATCGAAGATCTGCCAATATTGGGCGGACCATAGCTAGTATTTGTTACAGTAGTTATGATCGGCTGCGGCGAGTCAGAAATAATTATATCAAATAATAAAATTACACTTTGCCAAAATTAATTAGTAAATATTATGGCAAACATCAACATTATATAGGGCAGAAAATCTCTCCTAATACCCCCCTAAAATTCTAATTTTCTAGTTTGGTGATCAGTATTTGTGGAATGTAAGTCATTCTGAAGCTGAAGCCAAAATAATATAAATATAGGTACTAATATGTAAGTTAAAACCTTTTATGAAAAATTGTAGACAATCGCTTGTACTATCTGATTTTTGGCGTGTACGCAACATGATATAAAAGGTATAGGCGATTCACTGTTATTTCCCACTTTCCTGAAGCCCTGCTAAAGTTCTACTTTTGGTTACAGATTACGTATCCTTCCACTACATGTAAACATAAGCACTGTCGTGTAACTACGATTTAACTGTCAAATGCTTGTTTACTGTTTTCACCATTTCGTACAAACGTTCATAATTCAAGTCTATAAACATATTTTGGTCAGCTTTATAACTTTTTAACAATGTCTATGTTGACGATAGTTTAGCAGTTATTATTTTACATTAACATATTTATATACGACCTAGCATATTACACATAATACATGTTAATATTTTGCAGCGACTGTGTTTAACTGTGTTATAACTGTGGGGAAAGAACTGTAGTATTTGAACTCCTGTTATTTATGTGTTGGGTTAAAAGGGTGGCCTCCGTTGGAATGAAAAACGCAGTAAATTCAAGCAAGCACGCAAATAGTGTCGCTTATTTTTTGTACATAGCAACAACAAACTTAACAGACAGTGGCGAACACACAAATAGGCCTACCGTAACTTTTATTATTCCGCTCATATTTATATGCATTGGTAATTACTGTTTTCTAGGTTTATTTCATTATTTATTAAAATTTATTTGGCAGGCTTTAGTATTTTGTTGGGGTTGTGGTAAACATTCTAATCACACAAACATAAGTACGTTACACAATTGTGTTTCACACATCTAGGGCAAGGTTACAAGGTTGTGATAAACAGACCTGACTTTCAATATTTATTCCTGCCGTAGAAAAACAGATTTATCACAACATCTTAACTTGCCTAGGTAGGTTTAATAAAACACGAGTACGAACTTCACACTACATTCAAAAACATGCAATGTTATGTCAGCATCGTAGGTCGCAATTTCTGCCAACTTTGGATTTGTAACCGTCCCGCCATCACATCTAAATATATTACAATAAGCATTCAAACAATAAAATCTTGTTTCAGTAGTATATTACAAAATCAAAAATCATAATTTTTTCTGTAATAAGTATGAAATATGGTAAAATTGAAAACGTGTATAATTTTCCTGCTGATACTAGTGGTGCGAAAATTCCCCAGAAAGAAAAAAAAAAAAAAAACACCATGTCACTAGGGTCTATGCACAGTAATTTGCACTGATATTTTTAACTATAACAATGAAATGTGTTTCCTTCAGTGCTACCTAAAAATTCAAATATATCAATAGGCAACCTATAATTTACAAAAGCAAACCAAAAAACTAGGTTAAAACCATATTTTAACTGTAAACTATTTTTTACTAACTGCTGCCAACACATAACTGCTCTCAATGTTTTTAATTTGTATTTAATACAAAATAAATATTACAAGTTTTAGAAGATACTATGTTAAAAGTTTCATTTATTAAAGAATGCAGTACTTTAAATTTAATCACAGTGTTATATATTTGTAGCATAACAGTTATTGGGAGAGGAGGAAAAAAAAAAAAGTTGACATGTTATGCCTAGGGTGATTTTTCAAAAGGTAATTTCAAAACACCAGAAGAAACCGTGAATGGACTATATACGTGATGTAAGTTGCTCCTTGTCACAAGGAACAGCGCATGTGAGGCAAAGCTTTTCTTGTGACAAAGGAACAAACGGCACAGGCGCGAGGCATAAGCACTCGTCACTGCAAGGAACGACCGGTGCGGGCGCTAGCCAAGCCACTTTGTGTCATACACAGGAATGAAATGTGCGCAGCACGCAGGCAGCTGCTATCCTTATCACGCCGAGTAGCGAACAGTGACGGAGCAAACTTATTTGTGAACTTGGTTATATTAATGAAACTAACAGTTACACATGTACATGTGCAACATTTTGCAGTACAATTCACAAAATAGAATTCAATAGGTAATTAATGACAATGAAAGGTTAAAGTAGATCACAACAAATTAAATTTTCACAACACATTTCAGTACTAGGAATCTGAAATTTCACAAATAAATTTAAAATTCCAGAACTAATTATCAAGCAAAATTCAATAAAGTGTACTTCATTACATAAATAGAATGCCGAATTCAGCACTGCTGCAGGGTTCGGCATGGCAATGGACGTGCCATGCATTCTACCTACAAGATTTATAACCTAAGATGGCTTGGATTATTCTGTAGTATGTCGTGACTAGGTCAAAGCGCTTGCAGCTCGTGATCCGTACACCTTGAGAAGAGCGACGAGCAGAAGTATTGACTTTGAAGAATCTGTCGCTGCTTGTCACAGTGACAATCTTGTAACCATAACAAGAAATATTCCCAATCCCTAGTTAGTTCAGGTTCAGATATGCATGTTATCTTGGGTTGATTCAGTTTGACATGCCTACCACCATAAATGTTAAACTGAAAAATAAGAAAAAGTAGTTTGCTAATTAACCCATGATTATACACAAGTTAACACAATATACATGTTTTAGCCCACATTATTCCTAATGTACTTAGAATTCTGCACTAGAGTTTTTTTACGTAAATTCAAGGGACTTTCAAGGAATGATTACTGCACGACTGTATTACTTCATCCAGATCTGAACTCTCTGAAATTGATATTGATGTTCCACAGGGTTCAATCCACGGCCCCATCATTTTTATAATATTCATAAATGACCTATCGTTTTTGAGTTTGGCCATGTTTGCAGATGATACCTACATTGTTGTAACCAGTGAAAATCAGCAACAACTTGTGGAATACAGATCCCATACCATAGATGAGATGCAACTTGGTTTGCCAGCAACAAACTTGTCAAAAATCTTCTATTCTATATTTTTCCTTTACCGACAAGTAACTCAGAGAGGATGGTTTCTATAGGCAATAACATTCTTGAATATGCAAAAACAGATAAATTGCTAGGTTTGAACCTTGATGCAAATTTAAATTGCAATAAACATACTACCGTACTCTGTAATTGGCAGAGTAGAAATATACTACTATCCGTGATTTTTTATTTTCAGAAAAGCCTGTATTCTGAATTACCATTTTATTATGAATAAAATTTATTTTTAAAAATTGACAAATCCTGTGCATTTGTACTGCCAGAATAATTATGCAAATATATATTCTAAGAAAAAGTGGCTCAAGTAAACACCAACCCTTCATTGTTCACCCCCCATGTTCCGGTAAAGATGTCTTAGCTCAGCGGCACAAAGGAAATAACTAAATCGCCTACATTCACAATGTAAATTGCATACTTACGGGAACTACGAAATCCGTGTTTAAACCGTAACATAGTTTCTGGATTCGTGAAGTTATTTTGTCGAAGTGGACTTCTTCTTTTCGCCCATCTAAAACAAAAGTTTATTGTGTTCCATGAATGTTTTAAAATTTTAAAGGTTAATTTTAAAGCAAAATGCGAACGGTTTACAAATCCTACCTCTTTTGATTACAAACATTTTTCCTCCAGTGAAGCCTGCAACCATTTCAAACCGAAAATTTAAGATTAACAAAGTGCGAAAAGAATATCAAACCCTTCACCGCCAACGGTTACAAACACTCAATTCCAGCTGCAAAGTGCAATAAGCAATGTAGAAGATTGGCGGGCTTTTAATACCACGAAGTAAAACATAAGCATACAAAATTTCCCGAAATGAATGTGCTATAGAGCAAAGTTATTGTTTCCTAACTACTGATTCATATTTTTATAATGCGCTTTAAAACTGTACAGAACAAGTCAATATTAACCTTCATAAAAATTATTATTTTCTAATTTCAAGCCTATCTATTACCGATTTAAAAAATGACGAAATTTCATTTGGTGTGTTCGCGGGGTTTATAATTCTGCTTGTTCGCGTTCGGGTTACCGGAATTACTTGTGTGGGATTAGGAATCACTAGGGGTTGCTAAATCTACTATAAAAAGCAGCAATTTTTGCTCTTGATTAACGAAATAAAGAATTTTTTTTATTAAAGATCAAGACAAAAGTATTGACCTCTAAAATAATACAAACGTCAATGAAAATGACACATTTTCAAACACTTTCAAGATTATTTCATAACACGTATTGGAATGAAAAATTTCGTGATCGTATTTTAGATTTCAAATTTTATTGTGAAAAGTAGTTGAGGGTAAAAAAATTGACAGTGTGGCAAGGGCTTAAGCAATTCGATCGCTTTACCGTGCCGGCTACTAACCTTAGGTTAAGATTATATATGGGAGGTTGTTTTCGCAAGCTGCTGACATTACACATATTTGTAACATTGCGGACGTTCTTGCATGTTGATTTCATTGCAAAATTTGATTTCCAGAGCGAGCACACGCACCACCGAGTGCCATTATACTGACCTGTAGGCTGAAGCTAAAGTGATAAGTGCCCCATATTGTAACCCATATTGTGCAGCATTTGTCCAAACACATCAATCAGCTTCATAACATTCGCATGTAGAGTCAGAGGTGTGTTTTATTGTATTAAGAGCATTCGACCACAGCAAACCACAACCCCTTTGCCAAGGTGGACTCGTCCATCCCTTCGGGAGACAGCCACCTGGCAACACTGTACCCAGTGAAATGCAAACACATCAAAGGAAGTGAAATACAAACACTTTAACAAGAAAGTATAATGATGTATTTAATGTCTGTTTATAAAAGATCAATTACGTTTTAAAAAAGGGAGATTGCCTATAAAGACCTCCATCATTGTAACATGTAATTTAGTGTGGTGACACTCCCCATCAACTTCACAGAATCAACCTTAACATACATTAGTTAATCAACGGGAGTGTCATTAATGTGTTTCAGTTAATTTATACAATGTTTCCCCATTACAATAATATTACATACTGTTCATGTTATATTTTACCATTCGGTGTTTTACGTCGGTTCTTCTCACTTGTAATGGACGCCGATGTGACTCGTTCAGTTCGTCTAAGCACTCGTGCCACAATGGCGGCGTTTTTCACCCGCTCTGCGAGCCTCCTTGGTACCATCATTTAGGCGGTTATCACTTCACTGCAATAGTTAATTTAATTAACGGGAACATTTGTTTTCTCTTTACTGTACCAGGGGAGAGCCGACCGCACTCTCACCAGAGAGCTTAACACTACCGCGTATCCGCATAATACCATACTTCTTTTCACGCTAAGGTCACCGGCAGGCCATAAGTGCTGGGTCTGTTTTCCTTCGCTATTCAAATGTAATCAAGCACAGTGAATGAACCACTTTACGAAGTTCAATGTGTGTTGATTCATCGTAAATCGCTACAGCCTTTGTAGAACATCCCGTAATGTTTCTAGAATAGTTCAGGTGTAGGAGATGGCCTACAGTTTCGTCATAAGGTGTAAATAGTGTAACAGTAATTACATGACAACATCATCTGCAAACTGACAGAGGCATCCAGGGCCCCCTGGGCCATCGACCGAACGACCCACATCACTTACTCTCCACTGGATATAAGACAGTGTAGTCGGTGGACGCTTTTTTTTTGTCATCTGGCCATTGGAACGAGAAGACCACTGAAGATTGGTGTGTCCAGCCGTCGACTTGAGCCATCTTTATCACACTCCGGAATCATAAAAAAGATGAAGACTCTCCAATTAGGCTTTACTCAGAATGTGACTGGTTAAATCTTTATAAAATAATATCATTTAGTGTTTCAGTATATTTGTATAGCTCCATCCATTCATATCCAATCACATTTATATTGAAATAATATGATGTGAACCGCACGTTCACGAGCTCCTTTGTGCCCACTCTGACTGCAGCAGTAGTTTCCACTACACCAGACACACCACACCGACGGGCTTGTGGGCACGAGTGAGAGGGTATCAGTGTAATTGCATCAGTGTTCTAATTTATTCAGTTCATAATAGTATCAGTGTAATTGCATCAGTGTTTCTTATTTATTCAGTGTATATAATTAATATCATTTTCTTGTCATCATGGAAGACAGTCGGCACAGCCACAGACAGGGACATTTGACATTGTACACTTGGCAATACTGTGGCTGGTACAATGGAAACATATAGAATTCATATAATAATCTTTATTGTGTATTTGTATAAGGGAAAATTATTTTGTCTTAGGTTAATTTAATTCATGTCACTTCAATCTCATAATCATTTTTAGTGTATATTGTGTTTCATTGTTTCGCCGCTTGGCGTTGGCTGAGCTCAGGTAGTGGAAGCCGGCCCCATGCTTCCCACCAGTTCTCTTCAGCATTTCAATGCATCCAGATGTGTAAGTGTCTCGCTCCGCAGAGGCCCTCGGTGCGGGGCATCATCAGTTGAACTCATACTCATTGGCGTAGACTTCACAAACAGAATCTTTGTTTTATTTGTTATAGCGCAGAGGGGAGAGCGACGTTATTCTTATCGGAGAATTGTTAAGTGCAGTCGCATTTCATATTGTAAAGCCACGTGGTCGCTTGCAGTTTCCAGGCCATTAAGGCCATGTGTTTTGTATTATAGTTGTGTGCATAAAGGAGTCTCAGGGAATAAATAACTCCACAAGCATCGTGTTTTATTTGTAACTTAATTAAGGAGTACGAGGCGGCCTACAGCCTCGCCATCGTGTGTGACGGAGTGTTAGGCAGAGTCCCCTAGGCCGTCGACCGAAACGATCCTCATTTCATCAGCTCACCGCAGAGCTGTGGCGCCGGGCACATATTTAATACATCCTCAGCTCTGGTAACACCGCGCGTCAAGTTGGCTTTCCCAACTCGGGACGGGAAATTCACCGAGCCAGTGCTTGACCACGTCAAATATTGTACAACCTTAATGTTAAATCAACCTATTTTATATAGTGTTCATTACATAACACTTATCAATAACTTGTGACGCCCCTATATCCTTGTTAAGGATAAATATCAACAAAAATCAACATCATAACAGGTGTGATTCCAGGTGCAGCTACACGGGCGAACGGCCCACCCCTAGAGAAGAGTCTCTGCTCAACCAATTTGGCACCCTTATGATAATAATGAACCTAAACAAACTTTCCAAAAATCTGTCACCACAAATTTCCAACACCTTTTACCCACTCCTGAGCCCACAACAACCCATCAATTATGTGTACCGTATATTGTTTGTTTCTTTTGTTAACTAAATACGATTCGTTGTAAACTGGCCACAGGCCGAACACTTCGTATATAAATAAATACATATATTTTGGTTTTTTTGGGGTGGAGGGAGGTTACTTTTCCATTGTGGAAGTGCAGGTCTAGACTTTGAGTCGTGACATGGGAGGAGAACGCTCTGTCATCATAATTTTAGGAAACAATATTAAATTAATTAAATTAAATCGGATCATCCTATTTGAGTTTTTTCTAAAACATTTACAGTATTATTTGTTGGTGTAAGAGTTTTTCGGGTGGGATGTGGAAGGGGGTCATGTACACTGTGACCCCTTCTTGTCTCTTCTAGATCTGCCACTGCTTAGGGCCACTTAAAATACCAACAATTTAAACATCTACTTACGTGTGTTTAGGGTGCAAAGTTGTTTTCAAATCGTTATTATTTTTAGTAAAATTTAAATCTAACTGGACTACATACAGCTATACAACTTCACACCCTTTGAATCACACCTCTAAAATTCACAGTGTGTATGACATATGGCTGTTTCCTAAATATGTCACATCTTGCAAGTATTTTGCACTTGTGTTCACTTAAAAAAAGCTTGCTTTTGTTAACATTTAACTTTTTATTTATAATCTACCTATAAATTATATTATTTCATTTATAATTAAAATTAATAAAAACAGAGAGAAAATAGATGTGTTGGTAAAGTGCACACAAATCCAGTGCATTGTCCCTTTGGTGTAATTTTGTTCTCTTGGTTAGGCTTTGTTTGCATGAGGTGGAGGAATATCCTGGAAGTAGAACTTTAGCAAGACTTCAGAAAAGTTGGAAGTAACTGTGAGTGGACCATATGATCCTTTGTGCCCAAGTAAATTAGTGTCAGAGATGCTGTACATAGTCAAGCAGTGTAAGTGAGAATATAAATATCCATAAGTAGTGTCAAATAATTAATGTAAGTGAATTAATAGACAAGAAAATAGTATTAAAAAATTGTAAATAAAAAAAAAAGCAAGTAAATAGATTGCACAGATATAAATGTAAAGCGGAAAATAGATATGATTAGCAATGTTAGCAAAGTGATAGACAGAAAATGTCTTTGAAAGCATAGACAATACTGAGAGCAAAATGGAACAGATGTTGAGTGCAGAGAAGAAGGAATAGCAGGAGTTTCTCCAGCAACAAGACAATAAGCAAATAGGAAATTGCAGTCAGTGCAGAGTGAAAGATCAAGAGCAGTGAGGAGAGGTATATCGCAGCCAGTCCAGTAGTGTCAATGGTAACTGAGCAGCTCTGCAGGGTTGGTATCTCTTTGCCAGAGGTCAGAAGGAGGCTCACAATTAAATGTGCCACCTATGGTGGGAAGAATATTATTATCAGCATTTTGCATATTCCACTCCTTGTACTGGAGTCACATAGCTATGATGAGCACAACATGATGCAACGAAAATGCTAACAATGACAACAAAACATTTTCAATTGAATTTACAGCACTACTATTTAAGTACATGAAGGTAAGGATTTTTCTGCACCATATACAATGCACTTAGAATAAACTGGATTTTAAAGGTGGTGCATAAGGAGGTACATTTTGAACACATGTTGCCAACAGAGAGTTCAATATTACATTAAATAATAAAAAGTTATAAATGTTAATTATATGAATTCAATCCAAAAAGTGGTACGTAATTTCTTCCTTATAAGATGCAAATTTTCCACTGAAGGGAAAGTAAATCCTATTTTATTTTACAACATTGTACACCCTTTTTTCCATGCTGCACAACACAGCAAAATTAGAAGTAATTTATAATCTAAAACTCCTGGCCATGCGACAGTTTTTGTTGTGTTGAAATCAGATGTGTATTGTATTTGACTGGATGTTGAGTTCTTAATTGTCGTCTCGGACATGTCGTGCTTAATAGAGCTATCTGATTCCAGCATTACCAGAACGACATTGCATGGTGTCAACCCTGGAGCTGTGCTTCGCGATTGGTACTTGCAACCCGCCCATTGCCCAACTACAGAGCTGCACCCAGTGGCCAGGGAGACCTTGCAGGGGCTATGGCATGATGTGGCTCATCTGATTCTAGAGGAGTATTGTGAAGGTTCTCAAGACGTTATCAGGGTTGGCTTCTTTGTTGATGCCCTTGCTGATGCGGTAGTTCAAACACGAGGTACACCTGGCGGCACCTTCACCATGCAGGATACGCTGTCTTGGACACTGGAACTAGAATAGGCGAAGCAGGAACAAACACCCAGGTGTGCAGTGTGTAAAACTACACTGTGCAATGAAGATCATAGGAACTGCATCTAGAATCTCTATAAGGAGCTGAGGGCTACCATGACAGCCATTGTGAGCACAATCTGTTCCTTAAACCTTCATTTTGTCACCCAGGCACTGGGAGTGTTGGCAATGCTGGTGACCTGGACAATTTATGCACAGTGTCTTGCAATGAGACTGCAATTTGCGATAGCCAGGCGTGATGGTGAATGACCAGGTAACTAGGGCTGGGACAAAGCACATACTTCTCAACAGTGTGGGCATCACGGGTGTTGGAAGTGCAGGCAGTACAGACACAGAAAAACCTGATTCCCATGGAGGTCACCCATCTGAGAATCAAGAAGTGGGTCATGCCACAGCCTTAGTAGGATGAAACTACTACAAGCATTATTGATATTCCAACATGTAGTTCATGCAAAACTAGAAGAAATAGTGATCTACAGGAAGGTGAAGAGAGACCATTCTCTTGTTGTAAGGACAAGAATACTAGGGCTCATAACAATCCGTGAATTTAATCTGTATGTAATGTAGACAGTACAATAGAGTACCAGCTAAGAAACGTATTTGTATTCACATATCTGCATATCTGCAGAGGAAAGCAGCTGAAAAAATATAAGAGGAACATTATCCAGCTTCAACTGATGGTGTCAGAAGGAATGCTCAACTTAACCAGAAGGTTGCTGGTCGGACATTAAGAGGAAGACAGTTGGTGTGTATGTGTGACTCCTAATGATATGCAGATTATGAGTCTCAGTGCCACGAATGTTGGGGAGGCCCTTATCAAATTGTGGAGTTGATAAGTGATACTGCAGTCTGGGTCTGTCTTTGGGGCTCTATGAAGCTTATGGAGGTATCATCTGTTCAGGACAGACAAACTTCAGAGGGGGGCAGTGTTCCGGTATTGTGGCCCTTGCCACCTGCCAGCAGTGCAGATGAGTTGTACGACTGTAAGGAGATTAATCCAGCCAGGGATGACATTGTATGGAGACGATAGATATGATAAGGGTTGGCTTGAGCCTGCTTGATTGACGGCTCACACCTGGTGGCAGCATAATACCTCTCGAACTCAGTGCTGAATTAGGCATCTCCGGGTGTGTGTAAGAGTGGAATAATGTACTACGGATCAGTGGAGGTACTTTATAACTACGTCTACTTTACCCTGCTGAAGGGAGTTTTTGGTGTGTGTCGAGGGTAGCAGTAACCATTGAGTGTTCCTGGTTAAGTCAATTAGTCACGGCAATTATTGGCAATGTAGATCATAGAGTAGGGAGGATTATAGAGAACTATCTTAGTAGTGATAACTGAGGCAAAGAAAGCCTCTAACATAACATGTAGTGGGTTTAAAGCAAATCGTCATCAACATGACATTAAATATTACGCCTACTGAGAACAATTAGAGTAATAGTGAATATAGATAGTTTAACATTGTAAATTATAGTTGTGTGAATAAATTAAAATAAAATTAAGTTCTTTTATTTTTAATTAAGACCTTGAACCCTCACAAACTCGAATACACCCCTCTGGCATCTTTTAACAGTACTTATCGTAAAGTAAACACAAACAATTTATGTCTGTTAATCTAACTATTTATATACTGTAATGAGTGTTGTTTTGTACTTTTCCAGGAAACTGCCATTTTACTTTTGCAACAAAAAGTTATCACAAATCTTGAACACAAAACTAAAAAGAAAAAAAAAAATAACAACATTGATAACATTTTGGAGACTTTGATGCTCAGCAGCAGGATCTATGGAAAACAATTTTGAATAAAGAAATAAAAATCACACTCACAAATAATAAGCATAAAATTATAAATATGAAACAAAATGCCATGTTTTTTGATTATGCCACTTCTTTAAATTGCAAGACAAACTAATAATACAAAAAGTGTTTAACAATGGCATGGTAGATACATATACACAAGTCAGCTAATATACCACCAGTCGTGGATTATATACATGCTGGGAAGTTTCTTTGTGATTAATATCCTAATTTAAAGAAATGCAAATACCAGGGCACAGGGGCTGGAGCAATGTAATTTGATTGGTTGAAGAAAACGGTTGAATTGCACTACAAGGACGGGACTCTCACTACACTTTGCTTCACCTGCCCAATAAGAACTTTACCTGCCCAGGCAAGGACAGTAAATTGGATGTCCAAAGCATTCTTGGCAAGTATTATGGCATCCGTGATCCACCTAGGAGAGGAATGGAGTTAAGAGGAGTCCACAATAAATTTTTACAGGTGGTGAATTCTAATCGTTTTAGAGTATTTGACTGTATAATTTTTGTTTATGGACTAATTTGATTACTTATTCAATTAATGTGGTAGGATAATGTGTGATTGTCTTTTTATATAACTTTGCCACATATTCACCTTTGCACTCAGGTCTGTAACGTAGTTGTTACTGGTGGGAACAGGTTCTCTCCAATCAGGAAGGGCGCCAGTTAGGGTAGGCAGAGTTAGGGTGGCAGGGGAGAAAGGTTGTCTCCACCACCACTGATGCTGAACATATACAATGCAATAACACCACTGCGGCCGTGACAGTCATAGGGGAACCAAGCAAAATTCATGCTCAAAAACAGATGAGCAGCACAGGCTTTTTCTTTTACCTATTTGTCAAGCAGAGGAGCGCCAACAGCAGAGTAAACTGTCTCAACTGTCTCAGCTGCCTCCCCCCTCCCCCCTCCTGGAGCTCAGTACCTGGCACACCCAGCCCCCTGGGCACAGTCAGCCCACGAACAGTAGACTACTGCTCAGGGCCGTGGCTCTTGAAGCACCCAGGTACAAAATTTTGTGCCACAATTCGCCCAAGGCTACCCTGTTCCGACTGCGAACACCTACGATGTGTTAATCTACAACGAGTTGGATTTCCCAGTTCTCGCGCCTTAAGCGCCAGTATCAAGCCCCCCCCGCCCCACACCATTTTTTTTATCATCCGCAAACAAGGGAAAAGCTAGTTAAAACACTCGCAGAAGCAGGGGGGAAATTCTCTGCAGCAGACTGTCGCTCGCGAGCAGCAGCAGCCAGCCGCGCAGTCCCCTCTCTCGGCCCGAACGGCCGTCCAGCCCTCGGCCAATCAGGAGCCAGCCAATCAGAGGCCAGCTCCCGTCCCAGATTACGTCACTGTGGCCAGTTCGGGAACTAACATGGAGACGAGCACTCCAGCTAGCCCTGCCCTTATGGAATATTTAATATTATAAAACCCAGCCCCATTGCACGAAAACCTCCAACTCTGCTCGAGATACTGGAGATCAATTTTAAATTACTGGTCATTTGGACAGACTCAACACGAGGGAAAGACGATAAATGTCAGGTACTCATGGGTTTCGCCTTGATGGTACTTCCCAAGTCTTCAAATGGCTGCTACAGGGCAGAACACCAGTCTGCCCTCTGATAGGTTTAGATTAGTAAATAATATTGCTTATTGGAATGCCAATGGAGTTCGCAATAAGAAACAAGAGTTGATAGATTTTATTTCTCGGCACCAGGTTCCTATTACAGCTATTAATGAAACACATTTGCGCCCACAATATAGATTTTCAATTCCAGGTTTTAAATGCTATCGTTTAGATAGAGATAAGTATAGTGGCGGAATTTTAATATGCCATACTATCGCGTGCACTCCAGCTAAACTGCTGGAACTCGAAACACTGGAAGCAGTGGGCATTTAAGTTAAACTAGGCAATCAACAAGTTGCAATTTATTCTGTCAACTGCCCTCCAGATCACATGCTTTTACACGCAGATTTAAATGAATTAATAAATTCTTCCCCTGTTTTACTTGCTGTTGGCGATTTAAATGCTAAACATCCCGCTTGGGACTGTCTCGTGCACACAGCCAATGGGAATAGTTTATTTAGGCACCAGAAGCATCATAATTTTTGTGTTCATGCGCCCAGCGAACCTAGTTTTGAGCCAATATTAGACAATTATAGGGCCGATATACTTGGTATCGTGCTTAATAAAAGCCTTCATATGACCTCTGAATTATAAGTGCTCCATGAATTGACTTCGGACCATTATCCTGTCTGCATGTTGTTCAACGAAGTTGAAACAAACGACATGCCAATTCGCAAAATTAAGGATTATAAGAATGCAAACTTGCCTGGCTTTAGGGAATACCTGGACGAGGAAATAAATCTGCCAGCTCTTATTAGTACTCCAGAAGAATAAGACTCTGCGGTCATGCATGTTATGGAGCTAATTCAGACCGGAATTAGTCGGTACGCCCCGGAGAAAACCCCGCAGTCTTGCGCAGATGCACTACATCAGAGAGTTGATTTCGTGAAAAAATAAGCTGGCAGGCACTATTCCCGGATTAAAAATAGGCTAGTTAAAGCTCAGATTAACGAACTTAGAGGGCGATTCTTACTTATGGGTGCATGTCAGCATTGCATCCTATCATATCTCGTGGCTCTGGTTTGTCACAGAATAATAGGATACGATTATATCCGTCAATGATTCGCCCAATTATCACTTATGCAGCCCTAGCTTAGGCCTACTGTGCACAAACACATTTAAATTCATTGCAAGTGGTCCAAAACAAATGCCTCCGATTGGCCGCAAATGGATCCAGATCCGTAATTTAACTTTAAAATAGGTAACACGAAATAAACAGCCTGAATACGGTTCCGGTGCCCAACAAAACACAGCTACAAGGCACCCCGCTGCCGACCCAATGATTTGAGTATGTGTCCAAGTGCATTTGTTTTGCAAACACACTGTGAGTTATGGGAGGCTAGACTCCCGGTCTCACGACACCAAGGCCATTCGGTGGCATATGAGGGTTCGGTGTAACGTCAGTTGTTCTCCAGATCCAGCAGCTCGCTTCACCACCTCGTGTGCTGGGGCTCTCTGCTGATACCAACGTCTTCGCGACCTTCCAGCTCTACCAGATCTTCACCAGCTACCCCCGAAGAAGTCTTCGAACTCCTGGAACTGCCAAACACACTTCTGGTAATAGGAACTGCACTACCATTATTGTAGTGTTAAATACCCCACAACGTTTCTGCTAGTGGCCCTCGACCTCCCTTCTGGACAACTGCATTAAAGTAGTTAAGGACAGTTGTAAAAGCTACCTAGCCGCATTTGCTTTGTTCAGGTCAGACCCAGGTCCCCTTCTCCTGGTTTACGTAGTTTACTTCCAGTTAGTTCTTAGTTAGTTAGTAGGTAGTACGGGCCACCGTGTTTATTTCTCACGGAATAAATACGTTTTCTCTCAAACCTCTGCATACTAGTTTCTAAGGGTGTCTTATTTTATACTCTGTAGACATCAGCCCGCCAGGGTAAAGCAGGCTACCGCGTCTTTGACAAACCCATTACCGAACTTAGTGTAGGACTGCGGGCTCCCTTAACTGAGCGTACGTTCATCATAAACACACCCAGTCGACGGCCACCCGTACTGCGCACCTGGTGCGCAGTAAGGTAGAGCTACAACCACTAGCAACACAATCCACAAGGCGGCTAGTCAGCCACCCCAGCCTTCACTCCGTCCACCGCGCAGAACTGTCGCCGGACTAGTTCTGGAGGCCTGCCCACCTTTGAACCCACACTCAACGTAGTTGTCGGACATTCAGAGTAAACCCACCTCTCCAATCACTGCGCCTCATGTCACCAGTTGGAGTAAACGGGTACGGCTCTGGGTTAGCTCGGTTAACTGTTATTTGGGTAAAGAAAGGAAATAAACCTATTTCACGTGTAACTAATTTAAATGGTACACTTTCAGCAAAATTTTAAGAAATAGTACTACATTTCCTAACTGACCGCCAGTATTAATTAGTGTTTTAGTGAGTGTGTGTATTGAAACATTCCAGTTATCAGCAGTGATTTGTTGTGAAGGGTGCTCAGTCCTCAGGCACCAAGCTCCGTACACCAGAACCCTATGGGATCAACCACTCACCCATCCTACCCAGACCATCCACCGCATTCATAAATCTTAAAACAGTTGGTAGTAAGAAGTATCATTGTCTATGCTTTCTTTAATGTCCATGAGATTAGTTTTTTTTTTGTTCTCGTTTAACGCAACAGGTATGTGATACATCACAAAGAACTAAAATGCACAATTGTGCTGATACAAGCTCAGCTGTTTTCCTCATATGTGCATACATCCTTAAAAAAAAACTAGAATTTTATCATTAAAATTGTTATAGAAAATTTGCGGGAATTATTTGTTTGACATTTATGTGTCAACTACATAAATTTCATGAATTTAATGAGCAATAATAAGCCAATGATGTACACAAAGTTGATTTGCTTGTACAGTCAGGTAGGTACAAGAAGTTGTGGATTGACATGAGCACATTACTGCCTATGCGCTTGTGAAGAACAAAAAAAAGTATGTTAGTATGCTTGCTAGTTTAAACTCAAAAACAACCACTATTCAATTACTAGGATTTGATTAAAACTGTATAAAAAGAGACCTTAGTCACGTACTTTAAAACGTCAGTGTAAATTACAAAAAACATTTATTCATTTAATTAATATTGAAGTTTAAGTCGGTTAAAACTGTAGGAACATATACTGTGCCACATTTCTAGATTAGTTTAAGAGGATCTGTTTTGGAATACTATATTAATAAAAAACCAGGAGGAAATTTCTGATTTTATAGTATAGATTGTGAAGAACCTACTTATATAATTTTGAAAGTTCACACACAAACTGGATATTTTTCTCTTTCTTAACCATGCACTCCACAAGCAGATGGAAAGTGATCATGACCACTTCAGTCATCAGACACATATGGTCCGACTTCACAAGACTTGCTAGCCAACTTATGCGTGATGTTGGCTTCCCACATGTAATTGAGTTCTAAATACACTTTTTGCATTTTTCTCATCTTTGTAATGATGTTTTTACATACAACACAGTAAACTGCACAGTAAAGTGTTTATTTATATAAAGCATGAAATAACCACGTGTGTAGGCTTCAAAATTCACACACTATTTGGCCTACTATGTCCACAATATCAGTTAACATACATTATAATATTTGATTAATTTTTATACACAAATTTAACTTCTCATGCACTTTATTTATTTTTATGTTAAAAAAGGTAATTTTTTTTGCTATAAACGTTTTTTTTCTTTTTACATGAATATATTATTTGTTTCATATGTTGGTTAGTTTTGATATCTGCCATAAACAGATGATAAATTGAAAAAAAAATATTTGTAATTTAGAGTACATTTTTTTGGTACTTTTTTTTGTAAATATTTAAGATGCCCGTGCTCAAACAGCACCTGAAATACAACAGTAGTTAAATAGGTATTAAAAAAAATTACTTGTTAGTATTTGCTGTATTTATGCATTTGGATTATCTACACACAATAAAATTAATTACATACCGTTAGCTATGATACAGAACGCACACAGCACGTCATTTGTTATGTCATTACTAGATGTAATTTGAACATTGTGAAGTAAAAATATAATCACACTATTTCTGAATGAAATGTTGTAAGTCATGAAATTTCACATATTTTTATAACACATTATTTATTATACAACACACAGTAATAATACCATTCTCTCCATGTGGAGACACGTCAAAGTAAATAAGACAGTCTGATGGCCATTAGTTTTTACACATTCCTAAACTACTTTTGGCAGAGTCTTGGAAGGAATTTTGGGAATCCATTCACACTTCTACTGTATTAATGCTGCAATATAAGTTACAAAGATATTTTATAGTCATGAAAACAACAATTAATCATAATTTACATACATAAATAATACTTCTACTGTGAACAAGATGTATAAACAATACATTCAAGATATGGACACAATTCATGTCATTTAAGAGAATGAAAAAAAAAAAATGGAGCAAGATTTGTATGATTTGTAAGTCACTGTAGATTTATATCGTGGCATCTAATGATACGCTTAATAATTTTTCGTTTTTACATGTTTTATGGGTTTTGCAATTCAATACATTTCAATACACACAATAAACTGATGATAATGAAATGTCCACATAAGAAACAACTTAGAATCATACATGCATAAATTACTTGTGAGTGGAACACACTTGAAATAAGATATGTTGGCAGTATAATGTGATGTTTTCAGCACTTAAAATCAGGAACATTCAATAGATTTGTGAAGCTACTTTTGTAATGTACACATCACTTCTGATTAAAACAATCACATTGTTTAAAAAATTCTGTGAGTAGCTGCTTTACAAATGTTTATTCAATTAATAGTGAAAATTTTTTGAAAGAAATGGCAAAACACTTCATGAATTCTACTCATTTAATTACAGTTTTAAAATTAATTACAGTTTGTACACTGAAGCTATATACAGTATTTTATATGCACAATATTTAAATGGGGAAGGGAAATAGGGGCCTAGGGAAAAATATAACATTTTATTATTTGGTGGTACTCAAAGTCTTGCTGTAGACTTACAAAACAACTGTTACAACACCTCACACATTTTTCTAGTCTAGACCTTTTATTGTAGAGTAATGTTTGTAGCCTACACTGATTTTAGTTTATAAGAATATTTATCAAACTAAAGTTCACACATTATGATTTATAATGTAATATTGTCTAATTATTTATTAAATATTTTATACACAAACGTCATTTCAATTTATTTTACACTTGCTACATTATAAACCCGAATGCTGACTGTGGAAGTCACAGCACTTACTTTGTCTTTTAACAGGAATGATGATGCGAGTACGCTGGATGCAATCGTGAGTCGTACACTGGATTGGTGACTCGTGCAATGATTTGTCACCAACTTTCTACATTTATTGGCTTTTTTTTATAAAAAAAAAATTACTTTTCTATAACAGTTTTATGCAGTCTATTCTTCTATTATTATTTAAACTAATTTGGTGCTGGTATGAAAATNACGCTGGATGCAATCGTGAGTCGTACACTGGATTGGTGACTCGTGCAATGATTTGTCACCAACTTTCTACATTTATTAACTTTTTTTAAAAAAAAAATTACTTTTCTATAACAGTTTTATGCAGTCTATTCTTCTATTATTATTTAAACTAATTTGGTGCTGGTATGAAAATTTTTTTTCTAATCACAGTGGATGTTTCCAAATTGTGATTTGAAGAACATTCTCTTTGTCACAATCATCCCCTTTAAGAAAAAGGGGAATATATATTATTTTTAAATTGAGATAACCATCCTTTACTCAGATGATTGACATTGTACAACTTTAGACACAATCTTATTTCAATTGAATCACAACAAAATAAAGAAAATTTTCTAAACAAGTTATCTTTATAGTGAAAATAAGAAAAGTATAATTTTGTGGTAGTATATTTACAAACATAAGATGCTGAAATATTTTTGACTTGAATTTCCTTTTAACTGCCTGCATATCCACCAGGCTTCTTATTACTGTAGCATTTGTCCTCTTGAAAGAGTAGCAAAAGCTGTTTCCTTTGATCCAGCTTTTACGACCACCAGGAATAATATGAAACTGTATTAACAACAATTACGTATTTTGATACATATTCAGTATGCTTTTAGAGAGCTGCAGGCATCATGTGGTCCAGCCTCCACAATGTATGATGCACTTTTGATCTAAGAGAACAATGGACAGATATTCCATAACACCGAAAAAATATTACTAACAGTATATAACACTGTGGATACAACTGGACATTGTAACAGGCAGTAAGGAAAATTAATGTTAAACATACTTCTCCTCCTCTTAGGGCATATGTTTTGGAAGATATACATAGCGTAGTTCGTGAAATTATTTTTCTTTTAACGTAACACTTTTTAGCACAAAAATACATTGTACACTTAATTTTTGTTTTGTGTCTGAGCTCTAGGGTTTCTTCATTTTCTGGAAACTGTTGTTGAGTTCCTGTAAGAAAAAAAAATCTGTTTAGTGTCAAGATTTATTTTTACTTTTAACAGTAGCACAATTCCTCTGACAAAGTTTATTGCAATTATGCTATATTAAAATTATAGAAAATAATTTTTTTAAAATAAAAGTACGAGTGTGTTTGGAAATCAAAAGTAAACATTTGTGTCACTGACCACGTAATTTTGGCAGTTCTGAAGGCAACTTCTAAGCCAATGAAGTGGAATGGAGAGATTTTGGCAGCTTTTAATATTGAGATCTTGGAAGCCGATGAGGGTGAAGTGAGGTGAGGTGAGTGCTGAGCAGCGCCGAAATGCAAGGGCGAGAAAATGTGCCGACAAGTGGCATCATCCACCACAATCCCACATGAAAATCCGAGAGTGACCCTGCTAGGAGAAAAAAAACTGGTTCGCCTAAGTGGGAGGGGAGTAGTCTGACCACGACACCACTGTGGCCCCATTCTAAGTCAATAATGAGTATGTATACTGAAGAAGACAAAAATCAGTTAACCTCATCGCAAATCTGTGATACATATCCAAGGTAGGCATATTACAACCCCCTGCCCCCTTGCCAAACTGGCAAGCTTCTGAGGTGCCCACCCGTAGGCGCAAGTTATTCCTGGACGTGATGTGAAACTATGTTCTAAACTAGTGCAGCAGTAGAATACACAGCTGAGTGAGAATAATAACCCTAAAATAAACCCACTGGTAACATCACACGTAAAAATCCAGACTTCTGTCTACTAGAAGTGTAACTTAGTTGGAAGCTGACTGCAGACTTTTGGCAAACATCATCAGGCTTTGGGGGCAAAGTTAACAGAGGAACAACACTGATAAAAGTTGAAGCATGTAAAAAATAATGAGTCAGTTTTTAAAGTTGTAAACAAAAATCATCCAATAAGATTTTAAATTAAAGCAAAATTAACTATATAACTTTGAAAGTTAAAAACTACAAAAAGGTTTTTGGTCAAAATATTATTTCTGAAATATTCATTATCAACATTTAGGTTAAAATATTCAAATTAAAAAACATACAAGTTACAGTAACATTTCAAATAAAACAATTATAACTAGTTACTAAACCAGAAAAACAGCACTGGTATATTACTAAGGAAAGGTCAAGGCTTCACATCCAGGTAATTGCAAAAATAATTGATGTTAATTTTTTTTATAAATCAGAATATAGTTTAAAAATTAACTGAAAAACCAAATAATTACCCATAATTATATTTTAAATTATTTATTAGATGTTTTGAATACCCCTAAATGGCAATAAAACCGTAGTTGGCGAACACTAGACATTCATGAATGGGTAAGGAATCTGCGAGGGCCTATATTAAGGAACCATCACAGCATTCACCTGCAGTGATTTAGGAAAACCTTGGAAAACAAAAATTAGGTTGGCCAGACTGGGAACTCAAACCTGAGTCCTTCCGAGTGTGAGTCCAGTGTGTTTACAACTTTACCACCTCACTCGGTAAATTAATTTTAATTTATCAGCTGTGCTCATATGTTTCTAGGAACCTAGAGTGTTTGGGTGCCCCCTCCTGGTAATTTAACAATTCTGCATTGACTTTGTAATACAGTTTTATAAACACTCAAATTTTTAACCTGCAATGTGGAACAGTTACATGTAACCTGGCACTAGAAATTTGTAGCAATTTTACATTAACCCCAAATGCCATAGTATTTTTAAAATGTATACCAAGCATCCCCTTATTAAATGAACCTGGGGCAGTGTGCACCCACCTGCTCTCCTCCTCACGCTCTTTGTTGGGGTCGGGTAACAATTATTTTTTAAAAAATGTTAATACCAAGTCTGCACCATTTTTAATGGTAGTGTTCTGAAAAGAAAACCTGCTAATCAAACTCTTATCCTAAAGGTAGTTTATATCGGTGTTGTTGGTGTTGGTATTTGGTTGGTATGCAATGTGTTCCAAGGTAGGGTACACTAGTCAGTTAGCATTGATATAGACTGTTTCGTAATTATGTCTCCAGATAGCAGTAAATCTTAAAAAAAGATTTAACAATTTTTTGATTCAATATTGCTGATATTTGAATTTTCAGAATTAACGTTCGCGAGGTAGTGCAATATTGAAATATTTCACCAAAAGTGTGGTTTGATAATTGTAGTAATTAACTTATGAAGTTAATTTTTTATGTACTATTTTCTTGTTTCAATATTGGATACACCGAGATATTTTGAATCACATCATGTGAGTGCACCACCGGTAGTACACATTGTCCTAGACTAATGTACCTGTCATACATGTGTCGTGGTACACATGTCATACATGTGTGTCATTTGTTTTGTCTACAACATAATATAACCTGTGTTACATGACTTTCCAAGACTTGCAATATGTTTACATAATTTTGCGTGTAAAACTGTTGCGAGTTCTGTATAGTCTGTTTATTCTGATAATATGGATCCCAACAAATCTGCAGGGGAAATTATTCTTTAAGTTAGTAGTGTAGCGTAGTGTAGCGGTGCACGATTTTCAATCTTATGATCATACAGGGCTAATGTTAGAAGTCAAAGTTTTGCACCTTTTCCTGCAGCTCTTGCAGCTCTGCAAATCCTTTGATGCTACAAGAATTATTTTATTTCAGCTTAAAATAGAATAAGATGATTCATTGTGTTCTCAGAATGTTAACTCCAGTTTCATTTAAAAACAAAGGGCCTCAATTAGCAGTTTTGTTATTTTCCTCTTTTTCTTACCATTTCTTTGTGCTGCAAATCATTTTTAGCAGCAAACTTGTGCACACTAAAACTAATTACTTTTGCAGGCTGAATGTATAGCAATATAGTATGTACGGGAGAAAATAATGAATTTTCATTTATCATGATATTATCTGTAACTGTAGTAATTTCAGTTTCATCTTCGCTAAGGCATGGTGTGACGGGAATGCTAACAGTCACCTTGTATTCTATCATTTTATTACCATCAGTATCTGATAGTCGTGTAGAAAACTTTGTAAGAAATAAGCTTATATGGTTCTCAGTCATGATATAATTGTGATGGAAAATAGAAGGATATTAAGCCTGTGCACAATCTGTTGTTGGATATGGGGAAGAAGATAGAAAACACAACACAGACTGGGCGCCAAGCCGACACACACTAGACCTCTAAGACCTCTGGCGGTCAATGCTTGAACTAGTGCTTGTCTCGAATATTCACAACATGCTCCCTATTTGGGATAAGTCCCTGTTGAATCAGACAGTTCAGCAGCTTTTCCCTGTTGNCATGCTCCCTATTTGGGATAAGTCCCTGTTGAATCAGACAGTTCAGCAGCTTTTCCCTGTTGAGCGGCTTTGTAAACGAATCAGCAACCATATCCTTCGTGGCAACGTGAATGAGACTGATTTCACCTGCGCGGATTCGCTCACGTAGGAAATGGTGGCGCACATCTATGTGTTTCGTTCGCGCCTGGTAAGCGCCATTCAGAGCGAGGTTCTGCGCTCCCTGGTTGTCAACTCGTAGCTCAGTAGGTCTCTTTGCTGATGCAGGAAACAATTCCAAAGACAAACCTCGTAGCCAGAGCGCTTCTTGTACGGCAGATGACATGGCCATGTATTCAGCCTCTGTAGTACTCAATGCGACTGTTGGCTGCTTCTTTGTTGACCATGACAAAGCGGAGCCATTCTTCATGAAAACATAACCAGTCACTGAACGCCTTCCATCAACGTCGCTGCCCCAGTCTGAGTCGGAGTAGCCAATCAGGTTGGTCACCTTATCCTTCTGACCAGAAAACTCAAGCTGGAAATTAGCAGTACCCTTGAGGTATCTAAAAATTCTCTTGACGGCGCCCCAGTGCACTTTTCCTGGATTAGCGTTAAATCGGCTGACATAGCTCACTGCAAAACTTATGTCTGGGCGAGATACTTGAGATGCAAATAGGAGGCTTCCCACCGCCTCTTGATACGGTATTTTATTCATCTCCAGCCTCTCTGTCGATGTCGTCGGACACTGCTCCTCAGACAGCTGCAACCCTGGCGCCATGGGCGTTTCGGAGGGATTACAATCCTTCATGTTGAACCTTTTCAACATTTGTTCAATGTAGCGAGATTGATTGATCCAAATTTTCTTCTCATTCTGATCACGTTTGATTTCAAACCCCAGAATGTATTTGACTTTTCCCATGTCAGTCATCCTGAAAGTTGACGTCAATTTCTTCTTCAATTCTCCCCCCATTTGGCTGTCATTAGACAAAATCAAAAGATCGTCAACATAAACGGCCACAATCAGAATCTTCCCATTTTCAATTCTGTAGTAAATGCAAGAGTCGAACCTCGATTGTTGGAGGTTGGCCTCTTTCAAACATTTGTCAAGCTTAATGTTCCAGACCCTGCTAGCCTGCTTCAGGCCATATAAACTTTTCTTCAGACGGCAGACTTTATCTGCTTTGTCATATATTTCCGGAGGCAGCATATAAATTTCTTCAGCCAAGTCCCCTTGAAGAAACGCGGTGACTGCGTCCATCTGGTCAATGTCGAGGGCGAATTCAGCAGCTAGCGTCAGAAGATATCGGATGGAACTGTAACGAATGACTGGGGAGTACGTCTCCTCATAGTCAACACCTTTGATCTGGGAGCAGCCCTTTACGACTAGCCGAGCCTTGTGGGTCACCTTGTTCGCAGCATCCATTTTAGTTTTGAACACCCACTTACTTTTCAAGGGTTTTCGTCCGGGCGGTAGATTCACCAATTCCCATGTTCCATTATCCATTTGCGCCTTGTACTCTCTGTCCATGGCTTTGCGCCATTCATCTCCATCAGGACGAGAGAGAGCTTCATCGACAGTGAGTGGATCATTTGTAGTAGCGGTTGAGGCGAAATTCAGTAGATAATCCTGTAGATGAGTCGGCGGTCTTCTTTCACGGGTTCCTCCCCGCGTACTTTCTTCTTCAATAACAACGGGTCGAGTAGGAATGTAGTCAGGGTCGGTCCCAGCAGTTGACGAAGCGGCGTCAAGATCTGATTCAGCTGGATCATCAGGAAACCCGGGAAAATCTTCCGTTTGTTCCTCGAACGTCAAGGCTGTAGAGGAATCTGAAGACATTGATTCATCATTAGTTTCAGAACGGTCGTTATCTGAAAAAATATCAGTTCCACACGAATCAGGAAGAAAAAATTCATTCCTCGAAGTATCACCAGATTTGCTGAGTAGAACTGAACCTTTTTCGTTCTCAGAAAAAATGACATCTCTCGAGACAAAAACTGTGGATTTTTCCGGATCAAAAAATCTGTAGGCTTTACTTGTGGAACTATAACCAATCAAAATACACGGTTTTGATTTAGGATCCAATTTCTTGCGAGTGGCCGCCGGAATATGTGCATATGCTTTGCAACCAAACACGCGTAAATGCCTCACTGTAGGTTTTTTACCTGACCAGAGCTCTTCTGGAGTCTTTGCGACACATCTGGTGGGAGAACGGTTGAGTATATACACTGCGGTGTTAGCAGCCTCGGCCCAGAATGAGTTGGGTAGCTCTGACTCATTGAGTAGACATCTGACGCGCTCCATTATGGTTCTGTTGAGCCTTTCTGCCTTCCCATTTTGCTGTGGGGTGTGCGGGACAGTAGTCTGATGCTCAATACCTGCGGAGGATAGAAGCTGACGCATCTTCTTGCTGCAATATTCACCACCGTTATCAGTCCTCAAAATTTGAATGTTTTGGCCGGTCTGGTTTTCAACATAGGCCTTAAAGTTAACTAAGCAGTTGAAAGCTTGGTCCTTAGATTTCAGAAAATAGACGAAAATTTTATGGCTGAAATCATCTAGAAACGTAATCATGTACCGGGACCCAGAGAAAGAACCTGTGTATGGTCCTGCTATATCTGAATGTATGAGCTCTAGAATTCTAGTAGATCTAGACTCACTGTCAGGAAAAGACAACCTCTGACTTTTGCCTAGTGCACATGGTTTACACACAAAGCCTTCAGGCACCTTCAAATTAGAGTTTAATCCAAATCCATGGACCAAAGTTTTCAATTTTTCCAAACTCGATAGACCAACGTGTGCTAAACGACTGTGCCACAACATACCTGAATTTGAAACTGTGAAAAAAGTCGAGCCAGGTGCATCCAAATCCAACTTGAACAAATTGTTCTTCAAGGTCGCTGACGCCAGAACTTCATTGTTTGCATCAAGAACTCGCGCACCTTTAGAGTCGAAAACAACTGAGTTCCCGTTGTTCACAATTTGGCTGACCGAAAGCAAATTGACTCTCAACTCAGGAACGAGATAAACACCTCTTACGTTTACTGGCAGCACGTTTCCATCAACCTTAACTGGTAATGTTATGTCACCAACACTATTAGAGTTCATACTACCTTGATGGTTTGCGGTGCTGAAGCCGACCTTTGCGGGCCTGAGGTCGTTCACAAAACAGTTCTGATTTTTGGCCAAATGAACGGAACAGCCAGAGTCAAGAAACCACTCGTTTTCTTCTGGAGAACACTGCACTGACAGGGCGGTAAACATTGAACCCTCTGATTCGTTTTTATTTTGACGTTTATCACCGTTATCATCATCCGGAACCCGATCACAATCTTTTGCGATATGACCGTAAAACCCATTGCATTTGTAACAACGCGGGCCTTTGCCTTGTTGGTGTTTGTAACTGTTGTTGCATGAACTGAATGAAGGGTTTGGCTTTCGCGTGGCGAACTTACTTGGACCTCGGTTCTGTTTTGAGAACATGGCAGCGGATTTTTCACCCGAATCATGACCAAAATCAGAAATATCCTGGAGCAATTTCATCTTAATGGAATCAGACGTGATTTGAATTCCAGCACTCTCAAATCCCATGATCATTGGGCTGTATTTTTCAGGTAAACCGGCGAGCATTATCGTGCCTACCCATTCGTCACTAACCTCCATTTTGACGGCTCTCAATTTGTGCGCTGTTGAGATAATTTTATTCACATACTCCTCGACGGATGAACAATTTTCGAGGCGGGTCGTGGTCAAAATTCGTAGGAGAGACACTCTTCGTTCGAGTCCACTATCTTCAAAGGCTGACGATAGTTTATCCCACGCTTCCTTGGCTGTTGTGGCGTCTTGAACGTGGACATAGTTGATCGGATCTATTAATAAGATTATCTTCGTCCGGGCTTTGACATTTTTCTTCTTATCTGTGTCTTCCTCAGTCACAGATCCCCATAAATCTTCGTGCTCGAGATAAGTTTTGACAGGTATCAAAATTCTCGCGTCCCTTTAGCTTTTCGATCGGAGGGAGAGCTGAGTTGGAGCTCATTTTTTTTTTAGCGACTGATTTTTTTTTTGTCACTGAACAACTGTTGACACTTTTACTGCGGATAGACTGGGCCCATAACCTGTTGTTGGATATGGGGAAGAAGATAGAAAACACAACACAGACTGGGCGCCAAGCCGACACACACTAGACCTCTAAGACCTCTGGCGGTCAATGCTTGAACTAGTGCTTGTCCCGAATATTCACAACACAATCACCATGTTGCCAACTGGCATCAAAAGATTAAAAACCAGCTGAAATTAAGAATTTTCAGCCATATATAAAATACTGGCAAAAATTATTTACCAGGAGCTCTTAAACTTTGCGATTTTGAGGACTCTTTTGATATGATGCACATTTTATTGGGCCCCCAACTGACTCTTAAATACAAGGCAAGGAAATATTTTTGTCTACCCAGTCTATTTTTTTTCACTATACAAATAGTTACAAACTCAGTTTACTTTACAACAAAATTTGAAGGAAAAAAAAAAAAAAAAAAAAAAAAGCTATATTAAAAACAAAGATGAGGAAAGTATTTCATTGCTTTGTTCTGCACTCTTACATTATTGTCAATTATGTGAACACATGTCGTGTAACGCCTTTTGAGTAGAAGCCTCGCTGACCCCCTTCGCGAGCGCCTACCAGTTGACATGTGTCACGAGGCACGTGGACAGCCAGAATGGATCGCAGTTACACGTGTCAAGGTTGTACCGAGTAAGAGCTGGCATATCGCTGGAGCACCCGGAAAGTGCTACGTACATACGTAGGAAAGCGGGAGAAATCGCAGAGCCAAGCAAGAGCACCTCTAGCTTCACGCCTGAGAAAACGGCTGACCAATTGAAAGTGGGGGGCCACGAATACTCCTCACCCCTACCACCCTTGTAGCCAAACTGCAGAAAAATAAGCTGAGATGGTAAATTCAAGGGGCAGATCACCACTTCTCCCACCCCCGAACCTTCACGAACCATGGCACATGGCTGAATGGCTTTGTACTGAAGGCAACCATCTCCCCCCTTCCCTCAATAAGAGAGACACATGCAGAGACTTAGGGAGAGAGGCTGGAGAGCATATAAGCGAATTTACAGAGAAGAAGGATACAGTTCATTATCACTGCGCCGAGGGAAGAGTTGTGTCAAGGAATCGCGAGAGGAAGTGAGAACGAGCCCAGAACAGCAGTCCAGTGAGACTACACCAAATGCGGGCCTTTTCCAAGGCCGCCCACATCGACGGAGCTCATCCCCAGCTGACATCATACCAGCACCAACAGCAGAGTAGTTAAGTATCAAGTTGCCGCCCAGAGAAGCCCCGCTCCTCCACGAAGTCGCCCCAGTTAATACGAGTAGCCAAATTAGAGTACCACATCTCGGAAGTGTTGCTGTATGTTGTTTTTGTTCAAACTCGAGACAATATAATTATCCAGTTAAGTGAAACTTCAAAAGACTACCTTATTGAAATACCCTCAACCTTCTAGGCACCTTATAGTCTATGCCTGGAGGAATTAACTACGACCCTATAAACCACCTATATTCCACAGGTGGGGAATAGCGTCACATATCAGTTAATTTGGCGAGCACTGACAATTATAGTCAACTTTAGATTCTAAGACCCCTGGAATAATGACCCTCTCAAAAGTTCCTGGGAACTGTGAAAGGTCGTAGGATCGAGAGTTGACTGTATATTTTTTTGGGTAGATGAGGAAAGGGAAATACAGTACCAGACTTTTAAATTTTCGGTAAATCTATAAGTATTCTGGAAACAAAACTAACCAAAAAAATAAATATCATACTTATGTGCTTTTACATAAACCCTGCTCTTTCATCCTGCCTGACCAAAATAATTACTTACATTTCACTACGATTTATTTAAATTTTTTGGACTGTTATTATTTGCAGGAAAATTATTTCTTCTTCTAAACCAAAGTGAAAACATGGGATGGTCATATACTATTAGTTGTCCTGTATTATGGTAAATATGATAAATTTCAAAGTTAAACTGGACATGCCAGTTGTAACAGCAAATTAGTGATAACCTAGTATTGTACTTGCAGAATGTTTGCAGTATTTTGCCTTATTTTGTGGTATTTAAGTTGTGATGTAAACTTTTGCTGACCATGAACTGAGCACAAAGAACATCTGCGGTAGGACCTTCTTTGGTGTAAGGCTATCAACGCAGTTGGGGGCCATCGCTCATAAGCGATACTTGAACCCCAACAAAGAGTAATACAGGGTTATATTTTACAGTTCTGCATTTATTAATTTTGGTGTTGCAGAGTGATGTCCTCCTAGTCATGTGATCTGCAAGTTATCCACGAATACTTCCTGTTTGGTTTATTCTAGAATAGAATGGAACTGTAACTACTCTGATTAAAGTAGGGTGTGTTTCTGTTGGAGCAGAATTTGAGTCCGAGACTTGTACGCGCTGAACCTGTGTAGCAATACTGAGGATAAATGTTATGCTGAAAGAATAAAGCTGAGAACCTGTTTTCAATGTGTTCACACAAGTACTGTAACTTTTATATAGCAGTTGCTGCCGGCGTATGTGTGTTTTGTAATACAGTCCCAGAGTTTTTTGTTGCACACACATTCATTTTTAATGGGCTGCAACAAGGGGATGAACTGTTTCAAGCGGGAGAGAAATACCTTATTAGGATTCAGCACCTCAATGGTGGAATTTTTTGCATCAGCAAATTAATTTTACCAGTGATCCTGAGGTTAGTAGTCTTTTGCAGCTGTTGAGCTTGAACCGAGGCAACCACAGATAGAGTTAATCACTCTTTAGACTTTATTACTCTCTTTTTTAAATAAAAATAATTTCAGCAGAAATAACCAATTTTATAATTTCTTAAGAAATTCTAATTTGATAATGTACCTAACCAGTAAAATATAAAATCTATTGCAATATATTGTACAAATTAATTTATGCTCTCTTTAATATTCTGATTTACATCAACATTTTCCTGGAGGAATGTTACATCATATCATCATCATCATCATCACATACAGTAAAACAATCATGACTTGTTTAAATTTTGCTTACTTGTTAAAGAAAACCGTCCAGTTAATTAATCCTTCTTGTCATCCTCAGGATCTTTGAGCGTGTGCCACTGGGCGATTGGTCTGCGAGGAGAAGCTAGCATATCCGACCAATGACGCAGCTCTGTTCCACTGGCATTGTAGCCCAGAACCACCTTGCCGATTGGCTCGGAAGTGCCTATGCGATCGTAGTCTACGACTGTGATCACCAGGTTCACTTTCTGTAAATACATTCACACATACCACATGTCAGTCAATGTTCTTAACACATTACAGGTCATGGAACTACTACTGGCTTAGATCTATCAACATTTCATACCACTACTGGTACTAAAAAAAATGGTATTCAAATATATATTTGTGTCAACAAACTAAAAAAAGTTGTTAATCTGACTTGGATATCAGTTTACATTATGGTTAAAATTCCATTTACATTTCAGATGTACACAAATCGTAAGTTCGTATAATTGTTAAAATTCTAGTAGATTAACTTTGGTGGAACATAGTAGCGTATTATTAACAAAAAACGAGAGAGAATTAGTAGTAATAAAAGTTTACAAAAGTACTGAACAATTTCTCAACTTGCAGTATTCAAAATGACTACTGAATGATAAATTAAGTAAATTCTGTGTTGTGGTGCTTGTGTGCAGTGACATCCTGTTATAATTTTCATTTAGTGAATAAAGTACTGTAGCCCCGAGTTGTTAATTCAAAGATAACTAATTATGTATTTAATAATCAAACAAACAAATAATTAAATATTTTTACTTTTAATGCTAGTTGGTGCAATTTTTTTTATAATCGTACGTATTTGTTTTCTGGAATTTATTTAACAAGAATGTCAATGAAAAAAAAAAACCAAAGTGACCAGTGCAGTTTACTGTTTAGCAGCATTGTTTAACTCAGTGACAGACATATTGCTGTAAAAACGAGGTCTGTTAGCGACCATCAGCTTTGGTTAGAACAGTCTGCTTGTTTACATGATTCACACATGTGTTGGACAGGGAAGCTCATCTTGTGTCCAAGTTTTGATCGAACCTCCCTGCTTTGCCAGTAACGGCTAAGTCAAAATTTTATGTTCAGTGTTGCCAGGCTTAGGGAAGAATCACAAGGCATTGGGAATTTTTGTACAAAATGGAATGGACAGAAGGAAATTTTAGCTAAACAGGCCACAAAAATAAAAGTTTTTTTGAGCTGATCCTTTTTTCAAACTCTTTTTGTGCAAAGTTAATTGCATTCAAAGGAACTGCCAAAAGTTATCTGTACAAAATTATATAATTCACACATAGACTTTTGTAGAACATTCAAATTTCGTGCAAATATTCTGTTAAAGTAAAGGACAGGAACACATAATTTTTTTTTATGGGTACAGTATTTTGTTTCATCATAATTTATTAAAAATAATTTAATACTTGATATAGGAATTTTTTATATTGAAGCAACTTTTGAAGTAGTTCCAAGAAATGTTTGCTACAAAAACCTGGCAACACTGGTTATGTGTTATGCTCATGGCTTGGAGATATAGAGCGTCTACTCAGAGTTATGACATGACATATTCCATTACTATGCTTCGCTGCAAGAGGAATATTATTTCTTTAACATTTTTGCAACAAAATAATTACAGATCCCAACAGCTGGCTTTTGTAATTACTGAAGTCCTATAGACAAATAAATACACTCTTGTTGGCTAGGAGACACAATAATCACTACAACTGCAAGTTACATTTGGTGCAAATTTCATGTAATTTCTAGGTACTTTATTTTCAAATCACATTTGTGGGGTTAGTCAAAATAAATATGTATTATACGATGCACAGATAATTAATAAAACCAATTAATGCACTGTATTAATGCAGACAAAGCTTCAAAGCTCTTCTTTACATTAGAAAAACAATCGTACTTTGTACTATCTAGTGTTATGCAACAAAACTATCTCCTTTACAAGAGTGAATTTATTTTGTTGTTTAGTTTGTGACACAGTAATATTAAAAAAAAAATTGTTTAATGAGTTTTGTGAGTAAAGCAAAATGTGTAAGAGGAAGTACAGAACATAGTAATTTTTTTGTATGTGCACAAGCAAATCAAAACCTTACCTCAGAGTAATTTGCAATGTTAAATAAAGCTATCTAAAGCAAGACAGCATTCAAATTTTTTTTTAAAATAAATTCAACATTTGTGCATGCATTTTAAGTCATGCTAAAACTCCATTCCATCAATTCATGTACCACACATTTGCTAAATTTGTGCTATCTACTATATCAGCTACCCATTTGCTTGCAGAAAAGTGCTTAGAAAATCAGGAAATTCATTTATTGCAATTTAATAACTTGCAAGTTATTTATACATATACCTCGTTGAAGTTTGGTCATAGATTCATTTACAAATCACTAAAAACACCACCACTCACAAGAGACAAATTACTTAATTACTTTGTCTGTTTGACTGGATTGTGTAAACCAAAATAATTTAGTTTTTTTGCTCTTTCATGGGAAAGGTTTTGCATTACAGCTACCAAAATGCTGCAGATAAACGTGTGTTAGCATGGCTTCAAAAAAAAAATTCTTATCCATGAGGCATGCTGAAATTTTACTGAGACAGAGCAGGCTGGCATCTAATTAATGCAGTAGAGTTGGTTCGTGGCAAACAGAACCCTTTTGAAATCCCAGCTTAGTTTAGTCTTTGTGCTCACTCCATATCCTATCACAACATTGCTAATGGTCTAATGACAGGCATGTGTCTCACTGAGGTCACTGCACAGCTGACAGAATCATAGATGTGTTGCAGTTATGACAGTGATTGTCCTTATTGAGAGCGAAACAAAAAGAAACCAATCTCACTGATTACCCTTTAAACACTCCACTTTTAATGTTACTTGCAAAACACATAACTACTTATAATTCAATTTTAACATTGCTCTAGTTATTATTTAAAATTCTACTTTTGTAAGAGCTCGGTTAACCATGAACCAGCCACATGTCCATGCTAGATGCAGAGTAAAACATTCGGGATGATAATGTATTCTCGAGATGTTGTCAGCACAGGCTACTTTGAGTCAGAGCCATCTTAAAAGAAGTCATGCCTGAACCTTCTTTTGCAAATTGAAGAGCTAACAATTAAAATAATATTCGTTGCCAGACTTATAACAAAGAATGAGTCATTATTTAATCTGGAGAACAAGAACTGACCATTAGGTATTAAACCGTTCCTTTTCTGTGGCAGTATTCTCCATAATCATTAGTTCTGACATTAAAAGGCCATTCCAATATTCCAGAGACACTGTGCAACCGGCAATAACTTAACTTAAGTACTTCAAGGTTAACTTTGTTAAGGTTCCACTACTGAAAAAAAGTATTAATACAAAGTTTTTCTCGAAAAAATTGGGCATAAATTATGGTTTCATTACAATCTTTAGAAATTGACATTCAAATTTGTGATTAAACCATCCCGTATTCTTGATTTTGGAGAACGTGTTTCAAACAAGAGTAACTGGATTTTTGAAATTATAAATACTAATATTTATTGCTTTGTAATACTTTTATAATTAAATATCTTTAAAGTAGGAACGGGTTATTGTAGGTTGCATACTTCCCTTGGAAGGTTATGAAATAGGCTTCTACTTGGTCAATCCTTGTGATTTTTCCTCAATAAGTAGGTGTTTTNTGAAACAAGAGTAACTGGATTTTTGAAATTATAAATACTAATATTTATTGCTTTGTAATACTTTTATAATTAAATATCTTTAAAGTAGGAACGGGTTATTGTAGGTTGCAGACTTCCCTTGGAAGGTTATGAAATAGGCTTCTACTTGGTCAATCCTTGTGATTTTTCCTCAATAAGTAGGTGTTTTGTTTTCTTATATTTGTCACTAAGTCCTTGCACATCAGCTGAAGCAAACTGTAGCAAATTACGTACCTCACAGCAGGGCGAGGGAAACTATTCTGCTCAAGTCACCTGTGCTCACTCAAAAAGTTGCATTTTTAAGTGCATCAATTTTTTGCACATANGCGTTTTGTTTTCTTATATTTGTCACCAAGTCCTTGCACATCAGCTGAAGCAAACTGTAGCAAATTACGTACCTCGCAGCAGGGCGGGGGAAACTATTCTGCTCAAGTCACCTGTGCTCACTCAAAAAGTTGCATTTTTAAGTGCATCAATTTTTTGCACATAGATGTGCATTTATGCCATCATCTGGTACTTAAACATATGAATTTACTGCTCTGTTTGTTACAAATGCAAAAATTTTCTTTAAGAAAGTTTTGTTTTAAAATCTGTAGCGTCTCATTGCATTTCAGGTAAACGCGAAAAATATAATGTTAAGGTACACTGGGGTAAGTGGAAATTTGGGGGAAGTGGAACCCAACAGGGTTCTATGAACATGGTTAAATAATCCTGTGCTAACATCTAGTGGAATTTCTTCAAACTAACGCCATGTTGAATGAGACAGACTAGAGAGAGCGCCTGATGCGTAAGGAAGGCTAAGATGAGGTTACTTGCAGACAGTTCCAGATTTGAGTGCTTTGCAACCTGTTGATCTTCTTCTTTTATTCTCACTGCAGACCTCTACAACCGGAATTTCATCGCCATTTTTTTCAGTAAGATCACTTTATTTGATGGTTTAGAATACCCAAGTGTTGTAATTTGGATATTTTTATATGAAATGTGGAATGTTGAGGTGTTTGCATGTGGCCATGTGTCGTTTGTTGATGGGGTAAGTGGAATCCAATAATTCAGGTAAGTGGAGTCTATGGGTTCCACTTACCCCGTAGGTTCCACATACCCCCAATCATCATTGAATTTTGTCAATATGACAAATATTGAGTAAAATAAAATTGTTAATATGTTACAGATATGGTTCGCAACTACGTACCAAAGATGGCCCCTCCATCTTACTCAAAAGAAACGCTCCTTGGAGCAATGGGAAAAGTAAAAATAGGCGAGATGACTGTATACAAGACTTCCAAAGCCTATGGAATCCCTAAGGCAACATTATTCAAGAGAGTCAAAGGTCAGAGCGGTGTCAAAAGCAAGAGTAATGGGAGACCACCATCCATTCCACTTGCTGAAGAGAAAGTAATTGCTGATTGCTTGAAGACAATGGAGCGTTGGGGTTTCGGTCTATCAAATAAGGAGGTACTGGCAACTATAAGGTGCTATGTGAGGGAAAACTATATTCCCACACCTTTCAAGGATGGCATTCCAGGAGATGATTATTTCATTCGCTTCAAAAGAGTTTAATCTGAGCATAAAAAAGCCTCAGAGCGTGGAAGTTGCCCGTAAAAGAAGTGTAGATCCATTTTTAGTGTCAGATTATTTCAAGCTCTTGAAAGAGGTTATCACAAACGTTCTGCCATCACAGATTTATAATCTCGATGAATCAAGTTTCTGTCTTGACCCAAAGAAGACCAAGGTAGTTGGGGAAAAAGGACTTGCAGCTCATAGGGCGATTGTGGCTCTGGACGAGAAAACATTTCTGTATTATTGGGTGCAAATGCTGTTGGCGAGAAATTGCTGCCACTTGTGGTTTTTAAAGGAAAAAATGTATGGGATTCCTGGATACCCAAAGATGTAGAATCCCCCAACATGACATTCGCTGCCACAAAGAATGGCTAGATGGACACCATCAAATTCGAAAAATATTTCGTAAACAGCTTTCTAAAAAATCTGCCCCCTCAGAAACCAGTGGTTGTTATTTATGATGGCCACAGTTCTCATGTTGGTGTTTCCCTGATAGAGGAAGCGAGGAAGCAGAACATAACCGTATTAAAATTACCTCCACACATGACCCATGTACTGCAGTCCATGGATCTCTGTGTTTTCAAACCCATAAAAGATAAGTGGGACAAAGAACTTGTCAAATGGCAATGAAAAAATTATGGCTGCAAGTTGCCCAAGTCAATTTTTTCATCAATGTTAGCAAAAATTTGGAAAACCCTGAGTCCTACTATAATTGAAAAGTGATTTGAAAAAGGTGGTATTTTCCCTTTCAACGACAATGTAATTCCCAAGGATCGTTTTGACACAGCTCAGTTCAGGAGATGGTGTGATGTTGAAGGAAAGAAGAGTACTACTGAGTTGGAACCAGGAACTTCTGTCACCAACCCATCACCTTGTGGAAATTCATCTTCACTATTAAGCATTCTACCTTTACAGAGTGAAATAGACCCAGTACTCTCTACTTCTCAATCCTTACCTCCAGTCCGGAAAATCTCATTTGAGGAACTACTCCTTGAGAAAGTGAAGCAAGCTCCCTGTTTGAACATAAAGCTAAAGAGAGTGTGTGGTGGGACTGAAGTTATTACGTCGGAAGAGGTTCTGGTGAAGCTAAAAGCTTCTTCACACAGCAAGAAGTAATTGGAAGCAGCTGATAGTAGCGAAGACGACGAGGACATAGAACAGTTGATGTCGATTGGCTCTGATTCGGATGAGTATGATTTTCAGGAAGAACAAAGAGAGACAGAAGAAGAATCTGATTTTTTGGAGGTGGTCTCCAAAAACATCTCACAAGCTGCAGTAAATGACTGGGTGCTCATCAAACTTGCAAGTGGCAATTCAGAGAACAACATCATTTAACTCAAATTACAGTTAAGGCATATTTAAACAAACACGCTGCTGAAATTTCACGAAGTTCTGTGAACATATGAATGGTTGATGAGAAGTTAAAGTTGCACTAGTGAAATTTGCCGTTCCACTTACCCCGGTGTACGTTATTCAATATTTTTATTATTTTTATTTAGTGACTTTATCATTCCTCCGACGAAGAGGAAGGGTGGAGGGAGCAAGCATTTAGGCACCCCTCTTAAAAGATTTTTATTTTTCTCTTATAAATATCATTTTGGTGCAATAAAAACCTAGGTTACATGCTGCATAAAAGAGAGATGAAAATCTGTGAGTATGTAACACAAAAGTAAATATGTATATAAGTATCAGAAATACATTATAACAATTCATTAGAGATTATATACAATATATCAGTGTATTTCAGTGAACAAAATAAGTTTGGGTAGTAAATTTACATCCGGCCCCATAGTTGTTACACCACTGTGGCATGGAGAATGACAAACCGTTTTGTATATTAATACTGTGTAACTACACAGATGAAATCTGCCCTTCTTTGCATATACTAATTTTCTTAAAAGATGCACTAGTCTGTATTTATTGTTTTTTAATACAGCAGAACCTTAATAAAATGATCTCTCATGGTTTCCATAAATAAGGTCATAACAACAGGTTGATCACTATAAATATTTCGAGGGATTTTGACCCACACCCACTCCTAAACATAAAAATTTGCAGTTTCTTTATGAAGTCCGTGTTCAATTGTTTATAGCATGAAAATGACACATTTCCTTAATTAAATATATATTTATTTCCATAAGCAAACATTTTTTGAAAGAAAAAAAATACCAGAGAAGCTTGTACTTAGCCCCACCTTGTATCTCAAAATGTGTTAAAAACATTGAGCGACGCAAGAATTTACAGAGCATCATAACTCCATTTTCAGTCATCTCTGGCTTAAAATCAACATGAATAAAATGCTACCACAGAAGGGTATTTGCGACCTCCCCTGTCACAATCACAAAAACTGTAACATTGGGTGCTGTGCACTTATTTGCGGAAAAACCAGAGCACATTTAAGTGAAATATTAATTTATATTAATAAACAGACATCTTCCGAATAAAATGATAACACAGAAGGGTATCTGTGACCTTTGTTGCCAATAAATTACAAAATGTTAACATTGGACACCACAGTGGATGCTCGTGAGACCAAAAGTAGGTGAAGTGCCATGAAAAAAAGGTGGGAATAGAATTTGGAGTTCACTGAGTTAGAAAGGTGTTGCTGATGGGAATCTATCACAAGGAATTTCTAAAAATTGTGATAATAGAACTGATAGTTATCTTTTGAAAAGTATGTCATCATGAACTTTTNTACACACACACAAACACGCATGCACACACACACACCACAAATACACAAACACACAATATGTAGCTAGTCTACCAAGTTAAACTGACCTCACAAGGTCAATACCATTAATTAAAAATAACTAATCATTCTGAATAACATGTTGGTAGCCTATACAAATAGTTGTGGATTTACAAACTTTTCCGTATCTCAAACGTTTTCTAATATATCTGCAAATAATTTAGCGCCAAATTTTTGTTAGGTCCGATCGTCTTAAAACTTTAAAATTATGTTGCCATGTGTTCGTTGTTTTTTTCATGTATCACTGCATATAGAGAACACTGACATTTGAATTTTTTAATAACATTTTTCACACTGCTGAAACCCAAATCACATGGGCAGTTTGTCACTCGTGTACAAGTTGTGTACAGCAAATGTCACCTTAATATAATTCCTGATAACTCCCAGCATGTACCACAACAAAAGTACAACAGCCGTTTACAAAACAACTAGAAATTTAGTTTCCTTGCAGAGGGCAAGTTGAAACCCATAAGTTTAATGCTAAAAAGCAAACATGGAAAACAAAATAAACACTCCAGATAACAGCTGCCACACAACCATTGATATTCATCATAACACTAAATTTTAAATTTCTTAACGAACTGTTTATCAGTGTAACACTGACACGCGTGCTGCCATGCTGGGTACTAATTATAAAATTTATGTGAAGCGGTGCGTCACACGTCCATTGCAAGCCACCACTGGGACACAGCCTACTCTTTTGCGATAGAAAATTCAAGATTTAGGAGCCTCTTGTTGAGAAATGTGAGGTTATTTCAACAAAACATTACCTTATACGTATTAACAAACAGATATCTTCCAAAATAAAATGATGTCACAGACGTGTATTTGTGACCTTCCTAAAAACTGTAACGTTGGATGGTGTATACTTTTTAGCACCATATTTACAAACAAATCTGAAGCTTTGTTGTTTGTAAGGCACACAAACACTACTTTACGAAACTCAAGTTACCAAAACTCTGAATTCAACTGACAGTATAAACACAGTGAAGGTCACGTGTCTTATGCCTGATGAACCCCTAAGGGATGAACCCAGTATAATGGTGAACGAANGGGGGGGGGGGGGGGGAGAAGGCTGGAAGTGAGGAAGCAAGAGTTGCTGTGGTTTCACAGTCCAGAGTTGTATTTGTGAATTAATTTATAGGCTTCCACTCGGCTGATGGCACGTAAAAAACTTTGCTTATTAAGTCGTCAACAAACAGTATCCAAAACCTAAGAGAAATCCAAGTTGTAATAACACAATGGCAGGATAAACGCATCATGTGTGGAAACATTCAGCCACCTGAGGGGTAGAGGGTGGGCGGAGTTAATAAGTATTGGCTACCACTTGCTGTTTAAGAGGGTGGTATCTATTTTTAGATACGAGGTGGCCTGGTCTGTACAGTGCTCACCAATATAAATGCAATGCGCAGCAATTAAAGAAAGGGCAACAAATTAATTTTTAGGCAGATTTCCCTCAAATTTTCAACTTTTTCCACCCAAATTTTTTTCAGTTCCTTAAAAACGAATTATTATAAAAATATGTTCTCTTTAAATGGGGTTACTATAGTGAGGTTCTAATGTAAATATTTTTCATGCACTGTTACAAAGACAATTTCCTATATTGTTCACAGCAAAAAATGTAATTGATAAAAAGTTAGCAATTGAAGAGCATCAATCTTCTCAGTATAAATGCGACTAGCATGTCATCACTACTGTAACTGTGCATGCACATGTTAAAAACATCTGAACTTTCTTCTAGCTCAAACATTGGGAAGTAAAAGAATGCAGTTTTACATTGTAGGCCCCTATTTCCAAATAAGGCAGCATTGTGTAGTTTCAATTCTTATAATAATATCACTCTGTAAAATGCAAAAGCATAACTATCTGTAAAACTAATTTATTCTCAACATGCATTGATGCAAAAATATGCAATATTGTTTTCATATGCACGTCTATAAATGCACTAATAAATGTCATTCCTGAGGTTGGTGTGTATGCGTTCACTCCAGATAGAAAATGCAAGAGAATAAACAAGCAGTCATTGTACCTCTTAATAAAAACTGGAATTTGTGCTGAAAGAAAGGTGTTTAGTTTTAACAAAATTATTAAAATAAATGTATATTTCGAAAGAAGTGTTTGAGTAACTGGAGATCTAAAACTACATGAAGCATAAAATGATGTTGCATGGGTAGACTTACAAGATGGCACCACCCTCGATGGAAGCTGATAGCTTACCGTGATAAGACTAAAACTGAATCTGGAACTGCCTCTGTTCCGCAAGTGAAGTACAGGCACATTGAAAGGAAATGAAACAATGCACCAACTCTTGCAGCCTACCTCTGGAAGTGATGTTGCATTACTTTGTGGTATCATAAACATATTTACAATTCATTTATCAACCTTATTAAATTCCTTCATCCACATTGAGGTGAACTGATTTAAACCACTTCTCATTTAAGAAGCTAGGGAATTTAGACATATTTCAACATTTTCCAATTAAGGCTAATACACGCATATGTGTGGTTCAACAACAAGGGTGAAAGATTAAGCAAGGTAGGCTGCAGTGCTCACAAACATCTACAACTCCCATACAAGAGATACCTGATACGTTGCTGCTGTGTTCGGCTCTCCACTAAGATATTGCTCCACAATTAGTTTCTGTGCTCTTAAACTCTTGCTTTTCTCCAAATCAGTGGTTCATTCATTATATGATCTCACATTTCAGATTAGTGTATCACATTCCAACACAGGCAAGGTGCTGGAAATCTTTGTTGCATTTAATTTCAAAATTTTTTAAATTCCGATACGTATCTTTCAACCTCAAACTGATTACTTTACCAACTTGAAAAACTTAATTTAAAAACTTATAAGGAATGGATTTAGACAACTGCACTAAACCTGTGTGGTGGTGTATTACAACATATAATACTGGAATAAAAACTGCTTAGCATTATTGTTCTTAATGTTTGAAATTGAGTGGATTGCATCAGTGATGACTCAGTTGGCAAAGCCATCAATCGTTTGTATAAAAGGTATCTGGTACTTTAACAGTGCTGTTGCCAGCGTGTCGTACTTATGATGAAGTTGAACCAGTGATTGTATCACACCCATTCCAAACAGAACTTACAATTTATNTGTATCACACCCATTCCAAACAGAACTTACAATTTATTGGCATAGTACTAAGTGGTTGTGGGCTCACTAAAATGTCTCTAAGCATAACCACATGATACAAAACACAAACTTAAACATAAAAATGTAACTAATGGTGACAAGTAGGCCACTAGGCTACCGATAATACGTAAAAGGACAGAGCACACGTACTCACAGTCCAGTACTTGTCAACAGGCACACACACAAAGGACAACACATTTTTGACGTGGTTGTGTAGCAGCGACATTTTGCTGGCTAGGCCAGCTTCATCACGCTGTGAGTTGTAGAGTACTACAATATGGTGGATGGGCGCTGTTAGTAGTGAACCTAGCAGCCAGGTGGCAATCTAGGGTGNGAGTTGTAGAGTACTACAATATGGTGGATGGGCGCTGTTAGTAGTGAACCTAGCAGCCAGGTGGCAATCTAGGGTGCAGCAGGAAAATTGAAATGTTGCCAGTATAGCTGTTCAGTATGGTTGTGGAGCTGTGATTATCTTATATTGAAGTCTGGAGGCTGCCTGGATTTTGTCATAAATTGATGAGCAAATTTTGAGTGTCTGAGTTCCAAGTTATTGCTTAAAGCACCTTCAGCTGCTAGGTTTACAGAGATGTTAACCTCCAACAGCACACCAGAAGTGCAATGGGTGCACATTTCCTGTTTATGGATGATAACACCTGCATGCATCAGTGTGCGTTTGTGGGTGACTGCCTCATAACAAAGGATACCACCGATCTGAATTGGCCTTCTAGGTCTCCTGATCTCAGCCCTATCGAGCATGCTTGGGATGCAGTCGGGTATCATATTGCAGGACAGTCAGTGCTTCTGAACCACCCAGGAGCTTTTGATGGTTTTGGTGAAGGAATCGCACTCCATACCCAAAGAACTGCTAGGCAATCTTGTTTTGAGAATGAGAGCCCATTGTGCTGTATATGTTACTGCCCGGTGTGATTACTCATACCACTTTGCTCCATGTTGATGGCATGGCATGAGTCATGTCTGAGGTTATGTGGTTTGTTATTGCCAGATAGACTTCAGAATGCAAGATGGCAAGATGGGCAAAATCATTCTGCGAATGTCTTTGGATATGCTGTTGAACTAAACTTATGTAGTTTGGTGGAAATGCACTAACTAAAATTATTCTTAATTTTTACTTGAGTGAATGTGTTATGTGTAAAACAAGTCTCACATCAATGTATATAAATCATACATAAAAAATATGTAAGAAAAAAAAATTAGAATTAAAGAGTTACACATTCATTTATTTTTTTCAACATCTTTAAAGGAAATCTAGCAAACACTAGTTACTATTAGTAAATGTGTTCTCTAGAGAGTTTAATATTTCTCTCTTGTCAAGAATTCAACCAAATATTCTGAAAAGTATGTCTGAAAATAATTACACTGTGATTTAAAAAATTCAACCTGAACTAAACAAAATATTTTAGTCTTTACAAAAAAAAAAAAAAAAAAAAAAAAAATTGAATTCTATCCACATTTAAACTATTTGCAGGAAAAAAAAACACACTGTACACTCTTGACAAGGTGGCACATCAAATCCTGCACAATGTCGAAGATGGAGTGCCCCATACATCTGGCTTCAATGATCTGGCTACAATCAAATATGCTGATATCTTGTTTCTTTCCCATCCTGTGCTTAACTGTTACTCAGACTGTCAGTATAGGGACATCCCAGTCATACGTAGCTGGGCACTACTCCATTCAACGAAGTGACCACAGCACAATTTTGCCAACATGAGAGGTGTGTATGATTCAACTGCTCATATGCATATTTATCAGCAGAAAAGTACTTACAGCTTTTAAATGGCAAATTGTGTATTTTGTATTTAGTTCTGCTTAAAAATGTTTGTGACAAGTTGAAAATTATTTTCAGTGAGAATAGTCTGATGATAATAAAGTAAACAATGTTAAAAATTATTATTTTTATTTTGCCTTATGTTAGGACACAAAGTGTTTCTGAAACCTTAGTGTGTAATGCTTTATATCTGTGGTTTTGTGATTTTGATTTGACAAAAAATGTTTTTAACAGTTGCTAACAGTCGGTACCTTTGGTCCACCTGTTTTATTACTAAAGTGTAGACTTTCATTAGACTATGGGTTATCCGGTTGTAATGATTTAGACAAGACAATTCCTTTAAAAGTAGAATGCTTCTTAATTTTTTACCTACATGGATACTAATGTAACACTCCGTGTAACATTGTAAGGAAAGTGTGTATTACATGGTCATTTTTTTAAAAAAACTCGACTTCCAGAAAAGTAAAGAAAAAGTTATGTTCAGGGTTTATTAATTCTTTTGCAAACTATTTGCAAATTTTGCTACAGCATTATAAAACCAATGGAATGTGCAAAATATACATACAGTGAACTCTCGTTTCTAAGGCCCCTGGAATAACGATCCTCTCAAAATAAAGACCTCTCTTTGGGGAACTACGAAACAAATTTAATCGAGAAAGTTTTTCCAATAACAACCCTTTTCCTGGGAACCATGAAATGTCGTAGAATCGAGAGTTTACTGTAGTCCTAAGGAGATATTAGTGGAATACTGTAACATTTAAAACTAAGGGAAGCCAAAAAAAATATTTATGAAAGTAAATTCAAGTTTTTGTTTACATCGAAGCACTCTGTATCTGTGAAAAATTTACAACCTTTCTTGCCATTATTTTATAGGTAAATTTACCAAAGGTTGATAAAGGCAGTTTTAATTTTCCTATAAGTTTTTTTTTTTTTTTTTTACAATTTTAACAAATTAATTTTTACAACTTAAATGATTTATGTTATTTCATCAGAATTGTATTAGTGTTGCTGATACACAGTTAATTGGCTGAGGTTGCAAGATATTATTGCAAACTAACGTTGATTAAAATTTTTTTTTGTTTTTGTATGCATTTTTGGACGTTACAGTTTGTGGCGCAATGTTTCAGTGGACTGCAGAAGACAGTTGCCACGTACCTGTATCTGCTCAAAGGGAACTTCAAACGTGAACGACTCGTTGTAGTAGGGGTTTAAGGTGCATTTCTTGATGCTTGTCTTCTTTTTCTTCAGTCGCTTACCATTCTGCATCAGTGCAATCTTAACATATGGGTCTGAAAAACAAGCAACACCAAGGTCAATTACTATTTATAATTCACAGAGACCACTTAAAAATTCTGTAAAGTAAATTATGTATATAATATTGTGTTCTGCTGGAAAAAAATTAACTTCAATATTGCAGTTACATATTTACATTTAGGCTACAAAGTGAAAAATGGTTACAAAGTTGCATGCAGTTGGCTAGCTTTACTTTTAAAGTTACTGTTGAAGGATCGATGCTCTAGAGTTCCAGTTTTTATTTTGACAAATTTAACTTTGCAGCTGTTGGATGTGTTATAGTTATCAACAACCGCAACTTTGTAGTCACTGGCAGAAATATTAGTGTCCACCATTAGCAAAAACTTACCATGGAAAGTGGCAGAAAAGCATATAAAAGGGTCACTCATGTAAAAGTTTGAATGTTTTGAATGTTAACTTGAACTTAAGAAAAGTTGTAACTTTACCTAATTTTGCCCTCATTCAGAACAGAATCCTACATTTATTGTATCGCTCAGCAGCACTGTTGTTAAAACTTCTAACATCCTGTTCTTTGCTCCACACCTGTGGCTAAAGTGGATGGTGACCTGTGTGGAGTGCTACCTCAGTCAGCCTATCCTTCTACTTGAAGTAATTGTCTGAAAGCCAGTGAGGTTGCGTGGTACTCAGAAGTTGGTTACATCCGGTGAAGTCCTTGCTCTACGAAGATTAACCACCATAGTCAGCTGGGACGGGGACAGAACCTGGCCTCTCCCTAGCAACATGCTGCTTGTGCCACATGAACTTCACTGAAATACCTGGCAAGTCCCTCTCTACTGGACTGGGCTGGTGCAGTCTCATATAAGAACTCCCTTACATTGTGATAAGAATGGGAGAAGAGATGAGGAACATCATCCTGTAGCTATGATGTGCCTGTAGTGAGTTGGCTGTTGCTGGCATGGATTGTCTCCATTGGCAGCAGTAATGGCGATGATCTCGCTCATGTGCAGATAACAGTGGTCTTTGGTCAGTGAGGGCATTGTTGACTTGGCGTGCTAAGACTCTGACCTGTCACTGTGAGAAACTGGTGCCACTGAGTTACAACTATGAGCAATAAATATTAATAATATTCTATCTCATATGCGATTAGGTAATTCTGCAATTGTCCCAGAAACCATTGCAGCTAGATAGTGTTGGTGAATTCCTACACTGAAGCACCTACTCCTCAACTACCCTTCATGATGGGTATGAAGTTTGGATTTTACAGGTATTCTTGCTGAGATGAGAGACAGCTCCTATGTAACGGTCTTTGCATCTGATTGTGTTTGGCATCAGGTCACCTCAAGGTATGATGCTCAGCTTGATACTCGTGGGGCTCTTGTATGGTCTGACCCCAAAATACTGATTGATGCAAATCACCAGGGTGATGTTCCACTATCTACCCAAAAGGATTATTACAAGATGGGTTGCTGCATTTTCCTCCCCATTGAGTAGAGCTGTAAGTAATATATTATATCCTACATCACCCGGATTCAACCAACCCAGACGATTCCATGACGAAATGTGTGGATTGACACCCTGGGGATGAACACTTGGGTGGAGTTCATATGCACAGGCCTCCCAGGATTTCGGACTATCCCTAGAGTTTTAGTTCCATGATCTACCCTGAAACTATTTTTTGGGATATTTTGGTTATGTTTTTTTCTCTCTCTCTATCTCTCTCTCCCCCTCCCACTCTTCCTAGCCTCAACCTCACTACCTCTGGGACTGGCTGGGATTAAGTTTGTTTTAGGATTCCCTAATGGTGAGACTTGCAGGGTGATGTCCTAGAGACTAACTCAGTGAAGATAAGTACCATGGTGGCAGTTTCATGATCTACTCATTCTGAAGTCCAGTCTCGTGGTATACGTGTTGCTGGGTACAGACTGCCTACATCACACAGGATGGTTTACTGACACTATCTACTAACAATATCATCTCTCCACAGTGACAGTATCCAGAGTTCTGCTAGCTACTGAATGAGAAACCATGTTGTATATTACGTTCCTTTGTTGGCCTCACATGGTCACTTAAAATACCATGCTCTATCACCTCAATTAAACCTCTGATCTGAGGTGTTCCTAGTTGGTGAATATAATGCTTGTTTTACTTGTACTCTGAGACAGTCTGCAGTCACATGCAGAAGTGCTGCACAGAGAATGAGTTGCTCTTGTCAAAAGCGGAGACCAGAGTCCGTGGCACTCTTGCCATAAATACTCTCAGGTGGAGCAGTACTGTAATGTTGTAAAAGGACTATGGTTAACAGATAACAGATGGTCTGCACCTGGACTCTACTTGGGTTTTGCTGCTGCATTGCACTTTCCCTCCTTCCCTCTTCCCTAAACCCTCTTGTGCAGTGGTGAGCAGCTGGGGCTGTCTGTACCACAGTCTGCTTAGCAGGCAAGCTGGCACTGCTAGGCTCGGGGAACTGCCCACATGCACTTGCGAGTGCAAGTGCGTGTGTATGTGCACACACACACAAACAACCAACTTCCGTTCCCTTAATTCCATACGGTCTTATGTCCATCTTACAGCATAATTTGAGTTTCTTGCAGAAAATATATTGTTCATGTTTCAGTAAATATTTTCCAAACTAGATTTTTATTTTTTTTATACTAAAATTTTAATTTACAGTAACAAATAATTTTTTGTATTGAAATTTTTTTTATTGGTATTAGCTGAAGGTTTGCTTTAAGTAATATACATTAATAGCATTTGAAATTGTTCCTTCATAACTGCAGTCAACAACTTCAGTTCTGTAGTTTGATAACTGCAATAATTCATTAGGCACCTTCTTTATTGTATTAGTTGGATAAATGCACTTCTGCTTCCAACAGTTACAATAATGTAGTTACCCAAGATGAAGCTTATTATTTAGTGTAGGTGACAACTTTAATTCTGTAGTTGGATAACTGCATCTGTCTCATCAATAATACACTAATACAACTAGAAGCTTCAATATTGTAGTTGGATAGCCATAATAATGCAGTTGACAACTTTTTTACTATAGTTAGATAACTTTGCTTTTCCTGCCAACAGCTATAATAATGCAATTTCATGTGATGATTGTGTATTCATGTTATTTTCATTGCAGTTGACATTTTCAGTATTATGGTAACTTGACTATGATTTGGTAGTAAGTGTAATTAATAGTTGTAATACAAAAGTTAATTGTGTACTGAATAGGTGTTATCATCTGTCATTTTGAAGTATAGCTGTTATCTTAGATGTACCTATTCCTTATGTCATTCTGTGAAAAAATTACTAAGGTAACTAAAAATGCACACATATTTTCATGTGTGGATCACACGGAATAATTTTATTTTATTCGTATATTTCTTATAGTAAAACTAAAGTAGTCCTCCCTCCCCCAAACATGTGTGTACCCTGAAGTAATACTGATTGCTTAAAAAAGAATACATAGTGGAAACTCAATCCATCGAGCATGGATGGATCAAAAGTCCATGTCCACAGTAAATCTTCTGTGGTACCGATAAAATTCCTATGTAAATAATAGTAAAAAAGTCAGTTTTTGCTGAACTCAAAATTTAATTTTTACTGCATTGATTGAACAAAAATTTCTGTAGCATTGCCGAAAATTACATGTTCCAATCATTAAACAACGAAGTATTAACAAAAAAGTATAAATATCAATTGCAGGCACCATGGCATACGAAGTCGGTACAGTACATTATGTGCGCATGTACAAGTAATACTAATAGATAACACAAATAAAATAAATTTTCAACACACATTGTTTTTGCTTATGTCTCACTGCCCTGCGTTTAGTCCTATTTATGTAATTTACGACTTCGGAAATAACCTGATGTTGATTTCTCTATAATGTTGCACTTAACTCATACTTTGTAACAAAAAATAATTAATAATAACAATAAACATCTCCGACTACACATCATGGATTTAGAAAGCACTAAATACAAAAAAAAACTGAAAAATGTGGAAATACAGTAAATGTGTGTATGAAATATGTACTGTAGACGTTTTATTAGACGTTCAGCACAGCAAGCAATTGCAATGTTTACGGCGGCAGCCATGTTGGTAACAAGTTCACCATCTTCGGAAGAGATACGGTTGGGAGAGGGGAGGAGGAATAATGGTGTGTGTAAGGGAGGGGCTGAAGGTTTAGTAGAATGGATTAGTGAAGATGTTGAGGTGATGAAATTAAATTAAGTGGTGGTAGTAGTACGAGGATTACTTTGCTTGCAGCATATAGGTCACCAGGACAGGGATGGCAGGCAATTGAGATGGATTGATAGACTGAAGGGCAGGCAGTGGATTGTTGTNGTATAGGTCACCAGGACAGGGATGGCAGGCAATTGAGATGGATTGATAGACTGAAGGGCAGGCAGTGGATTGTTGTAGCAGGGGATCTGAATATGCCAGGTGTGAGATGGATTGAGGGTGCAGAAGGGATGGGCAGCATGATGCNAGCAGGGGATCTGAATATGCCAGGTGTGAGATGGATTGAGGGTGCAGAAGGGATGGGCAGCATGATGCAGAGAATGTCAGCACAGTTAGTCAACAGAGGCTTGGTCCAGATAGTAGAAACACCTACGAGGTGGAATGAAGAGGATGTTGGGTCAGTGCTGGATGTGGTGAACCAGTCTGGACCCTATGCTGTAGTTGGTGCAATAGTATTGGATGGCATAAGCGATCATAATATTCCTGTTGTGTAAATTGGGCTTGGCAGGATGAGGGAAGAGCNGCAATAGTATTGGATGGCATAAGCGATCATAATATTCCTGTTGTGTAAATTGGGCTTGGCAGGATGAGGGAAGAGCAAACGGCAGATAGGTTGGTGTGGCAGTATGGAAGAGGAGACAAGGGACAGATTTGAAAAGTGGTCTATGGAGGAAAGAGTGGAATGATTGTGGGAGGAATTTATAAGAATAATAGAGGTTATGTTGGAGAAATTTGTGCCAAAGTAAAGATTACGGTCTGGGGGNTGTGGGAGGAATTTATAAGAATAATAGAGGTTATGTTGGAGAAATTTGTGCCAAAGTAAAGATTACGGTCTGGGGGAGATCCACCTAACTATGGACAGGAAATTCAAAAAATAAAGAACAAGTGTAGAAAATTACATGCCAAGTGGAGAAATGAAGAGATAACAAAAGCTAAGGAATTTATGAAACAAATGGGAAGGGAGCTTGAAAGGATGATCAAACAGGCAAAGAATATATTTTTAAGGAAGATGGTGGAAGAAGGAAAAGAAAAGGAATGGGGGNTGAAAGGATGATCAAACAGGCAAAGAATATATTTTTAAGGAAGATGGTGGAAGAAGGAAAAGAAAAGGAATGGGGGGAAATTGTTTAGGTATATTAAGAAGGTAAGAGGAGGAGAGGAAGGGATCCCTCTGCTGAAAGGTAGGGATGGCAGGACTGCGTCAAATGACCAAGAAAAATCTGAGATGCTGCAAGGCCATTACTTGTCAGTGTTTGAGGCAAAGGAGGATTGGAATAGGGAGGCTAACTGGGATTGGGGGTTGTTTAGTAAGTTTAAGATGGCAGAGTGGGAGATAGCAATGGTAATCAGGGGGTTGAAGAGCAGTATGGCAGTGGGACCAGACGAGCTAGAGAACGCAGCACTTAAGTTTGGTGGGAGAGTTAGTGAAATATTTGGAGGTGGTGTTTAGCAAGTCCTTAGGTGAGGGTACATTGCCACAAGGTTGGAAGGATGGGTTGGAGGTCCCAATACACATGCAGGGGGAGGATAGGGGGAGACCTGGCAGCTACAAACTGGTGAGTCTCACATAGAGTACAGGAAAGGTAATGGAGACGCTGGTGGTTCAGTACGTGGTGAATGTTATGAACAAGAGGAATTGGTTGGAGAAGTCACAACATTGTTTCAGAAAAGGATACTCATGTGAGACGCAGTTAGCTGGGCTGTTAAGAGGATCTGGTGCAGGCAGTTGATGAGGGGAAGCTCGTTGATGCCTGCATGGAAGTGGAGTATGGTCAGGTAGGGGAGAGGTGAGAGAGCTCGCCACAGGGTGGTAGCCTAATTGTGGGTGTTGATTATTATTATTATTACATTTTCTTTTCTTAGCTAGTAACTGCAACTGTTGTTAGTTGCTCTATGGATAATACTTCCGCTACGTCGGCAGCTATTTCTGTGCATGTGGTTTCAAAAGAGGTTTTTAAATACTGTTTTTATTAAGTTGGAGTGTGAATACCAGAAAAAATTATAGTGAATTGTTTATTTGTGTTTTTTTACATATACGGTCAACACTTCTTGGTTCCCTTGAAAACTTTATAACAGGGTTCTACTGTATAATGTTCCCATTTGCATTGTTTTATTTTAGTTAAACTTGACAAATACCTAACATGGGCCTATCAATGTGTTCAGCATAAAGTTTAATGAGGTTGGTTTTTTTTTTTGTTGACTAAGATGTCTAGTCCACATCTACATAATGTCCGCATTTATATAATTTTTATGTCAGTTCCCCAAAATTTAATGGATTCCACTGATCATAATATATTTGTTTGATGTTCAAAACATGTGAAAATATATATTTTTTACACGTACCAATATAATATTCTGTTGGTTTTTAATAATTCAGGGAGTAGTATAGTATGAAAATGTAAATATTTTGAAACATGCCTGAAAGCCCTCCTACATCCATCTTCTTCAGGTTTTTGGCCTCCAGAATGACGACGGTCAGTTTGCCAGCAGTTGGTACATATCGGAGGGAGAAACAGATGTCTCCCAACTTGTTATCCTGTGAAGAGCCAGAAGATAAAGCATTTAAATATCCAATTTTGTTACAGTAAGTTTTTCTGTGGCTACTCTCTGGGCATGTAGCAAGTTTGGTTCTTCAATTAGCAAGTTATTTCTTTGTTATTTTCTTTAGCATAAAATATTTTGTCACTATCCTACAAATACAACATTTGCTATTTGTAGTATGTAGCCATAGCTTGTAGATTCAAGAATATAAAAATTATTACTGTAATAATGATAAAATAACATTTTAAAAATGTTGTATTTCTGAATACCTTTGCTTTTGAGCACAAATATTTGGTGAAGTTATAGCAAAAGTCATATATTCAGAAAAAAAAATTTCTTAATTATGATGACAGATAAATAAGTATGATTTTAATCATACATTTAAAGTAAGCTACGTATGTGAAATTGATGTGTAGGTATTCATCAATTTCTATGAAACATATGTACCACTTTTGATCTTTGACACAGTCTATGGCGAAGCAAACATGTGACACAGCAAATCAAGAACGTTTGAGACTAAACTGAAAAGATTTTTACATTTTCAACAATGTTTTAAACATTGCTTCTCCATTTTGAATTCTGAAATTTGTGAATACTTAACATGTCTATAACATTTATGTGTGTGTATTAAGTTGCTGTAAGAGCTGGTACAGCTATAGTATTTAGTTAAGGTTCAAAATTAGTTTCTTAATTTGCCATGTTTTCTATGATACAGTAAAAGAAATTCTCACACTTTGTATTTGAAGGATGGTTTACACATTTGTGAGCATTTCTATCAATGGCTGCTAGAAACCGTTTGAACTTTTAACCAATATTATATCTTGCTGCACTGTTCCTGTGAAACTGAGGATAGATATATACATTTTATCCATATCATATTATGCATTTCATTTTGACATCATAAATGCTTGACGATACAAGAATATAAATCTAAGAGTTGTAAAAATTGTATGTGTTTTGTTCATGTATTATGAATGCAACCTATTTAAAAACCTACATATGTATGTGTTAGTATTTTTGTCTATGCCAATTTGTTCCCTACCTTGTAAAATAATTTTATTATAAGTTTACAAAGACTGAGAATTTCTTTGAGAAGCAAATAAATGTCACCAACAACCAAACTAATGACGGACAGTTACCACATATAGACAGACACTGACTTAAACACAGCAAAGTCACCAAGAAATAAGTTGATTAATTAGCATGAAGGGAACACTTGACATTACAACTTCTAAGGACAATAGAAATTCTTTGTGAGTTAAACATAACAGTAATATATTTTCAGGGGACAAAAAAAAATTATCTACGTACTCCACAACACCTAGACCACTGCTAATTAAAATATCTTGCTACACTCATTTTCTCACACATTCATTCAAATGGATGCGTTCACAATTATTTCATTTCATTACAAAAATATAGAAATGCTTACAGTATTTTGAATGACTCGATTTTGAAACTGCCCTTAAACTTAAATAACAACACTTCTGCTCAGGTTGTAAGGATATATTTTGTTGTAGGCACTTTTTTTGTGAAGTCAGCTTAATCAAATATGAAATACATTACCAATTTGTAGTAAAAACATTTAAACGTGTTGCAAATGAACATTTTATTTTACAGCAACAAGTTTAATTTTTTGCAAGTTTTTATTTATGAGCTCTACTATTTTCAAAATACTTAAGAGTGACTCTCTTAACGAATAAAAACTGAAGATAAAGAAAGATTAGAACGTGCTCTCTTTTTCTGCCAGAATAGTTTCATCAGTACTAATATATATTTTATTTAATAAATATACCAATGTGGAATGTAAACATTTTATATTATAAATACTAGTATGCATGATGTTACGTAATTTGGAAAGTTTTACTAGTACTTAGCAGCAGTAAGATGATAAAGTATACTGTAAGGGTGTAATTTTTGTGTCATATTTCCTACCCATCTTTTTTTCCCTGTGTCAGGGTTTAAAAACAACCATTTTTCACCAAAGTTTTAAAAAAATAATGGTAAATTTAGGAAATGAAAATGAATGATCACTCAACCAACACATTCACTTCAGTCAGTCATTTCCAATACACAGATTGACACATAATTAAGTGCTACTGTGATTTGACTGTAGGGATTCCTAAAACCTGTTTCCAGTTGCAACTAATTTGATGAATTTATTTATTTATGTGGTCAAAATGTACAAATTTTTAAAATAATATCTTTGTCTAAAAATGTTCTAAAAACCAAAAATAAAAACATGATAATTTTGTATACATGTGTGAGGCAGGTATCAATAACATTTGGTGCACGAGTACAACTAAAATTGGAAGTTTTGGTATGAATGATGTCTGCTAAATATATGCCATGCCACAAGAGACAAAGTGCTAGGTGACATGCAAGCAACTCCATTCAGACTGAGCTACGTTAAGGACTGGAAAAGTTTTCACACATGCAAAAAGCAAAGAAAATTGAAGTAACTCAAGCTAAAATAATTAATAATAAGAACCAATTTATAATTTACAAAAGCAATAAGCACTGAAATAAAATATCCTGTTCTCTAAAACATGTCATATACACTAAAACTAGATCCTAAATTATTTATATATTCAAATTATGTTCCATTGGACACACACTAAAATTTTTCTTCCATAAAATGTTGATAGAGTCATTGAATTCCAATAAGCATTTCAGTGATGTGGTGTATCTTAAAAGAATTTGTTCACTCAGGTATAAAATAGACTAAAAACTTAGCTAACAGATTTTTCTCATGTGAAATACAACTTATGTAACATTTGCTTCTTTGTATAATGCTTTAATATTGTCTTAAAAAAAAAAAAAAAAAAAAAAACTATTTGTTGTGTTTTAAAACAATTTTATTGTATGTCCTGATGTCAGTTTGAACATATACATACTCTAATATGTTAGTAAGTTCATAACTGTCATAAACAAAATATAACTAAACTTAATAAATAAAATGTGTTTCACTTTGATACAAAAATACTTACGTGTAGTTTAGTTTGTTTGAGTTTTTGAAGCAGCATGCAAATGGTTCGAAGGGCACAACCATATACATAGGCCAAAAGCAGAGCAGATTAAAGTTTTTTGTAGGTGGGAGATAAAAAAAAAGAAAGAGAAAGAATTCATGTAAATCAACTGCTCTGACCATTCTGATTTGTTTTACAGGGCTTAGCCTTGCGATATCTGCATTTATTTTCTACTTTCCAGAAGCAGGTGTTATTTTATGCCATGGGCTTTGCAATTTTGTGAGCAAGAAAGAGTAACGTGTGTCGAGTTTTGTGTTGTGTAATTTCTTCAGTTTCTAAATTTAATTATGTTGATACTGTATTCTCAGGTGAGTGTTTACATAAGGTTGTCAACCAAATAAAATTGTTATTGATTTGTAAACAGTTCTGTAACAAGTTTTGCATAGGGAAATGTGCTGTGATCGTTTTCATGAAATCAATGTACTCCCTTTACTGTTATAACCTTCCACTGATTAGCTTGAAGTAGGGTAACAAACAGTGTCATGACATGATGTGAAACCTATAAAAATGGTGTGCAGTCTTATTACACATTTCAAAATGTTAGTTTTGGTGATTTTTCCTACAAAATCTTTTCCTGCACATCCATTAAAAAGTAAGTAAATAAATAGAGATATCGCAAGGTGAAGCAAATGAAACATCAGTGATGAATAAATCACTCATTTCAGTCGGATAGTGTATCATTTTAAAATGTATATACGATACATGTATTCAGAAAGTAATGTAGGTAATTTCTGTATGCAGATGAATTTCTGCTTAAAAGTTTTGTACAACTGCTGTACACATTTTACTCACTCACGTAAAATACAGTAAAACATTGTGGAGAAATTTCTGGAAATACTTAAAATTTCACGCATATTATAGTGAAATCTGTTCAAAATTGAAAAAAAAATTATTTACATTATGTGCAAAAGTATGGTGGCATTTTGTTCTCGAAAAGATAACTTTTTAAAGTGGTTTTACTGTATTTATTTTCCATGCATATATTATTCAACACCTGAATGACTTTTCTTTGAAAATTGCTTTCATTTAGTGTCACTCAAATGGATCAAATGAATTAATAGAAGTGGTCAGTAACTGAAAAATAATGTGAAAATTTTTGAAGAATCAATCAACTGGAATTAAAAGTCAGTAAAGTTTTCAGAAATATTCACAAAATGTATGTTCACATTTTAAAAATGATGCACTACAATAAATGTTTAAATAAATATGTTTAATATATATTAACATAAGAAGTATTGATAATTATACAACTGTTGTATACAAATTCCAAGGGTTCGACATTCTGTAAGTTACTAGAAATTATAAATTATATTCAGTCAGGTAATAGTCAACATTTTGACAATTCACTTATCCAATGGCTTACTGTATATGTACTTTAGTAAAATATGTTTTCTATCACAGCTAAAACTCTAAAAAATACAATAATATTTTCACAAGTTTATTGAGATTTCAAAATAGTTTTCTCATCTTAAAATATAAAAGGGAATAAATGGAGATTGTGATTTAAGTTTTAAGCTTTACAAATTTTGGCATTAAAATCTAAAAGTTTGTAACACACTGGCATTAACATTTTATTGTGAATCAGTCATGTTTGTTTTACTACTGGCTAATCTTGGTAAATTAGACAATATTTTGAACAAAATCATCAGTGCCACAATTAGTTTCAGCAGTCAGTCTGTTACATTATGTCATTACAAAATTTGTTTAGAACCCTTGGATATTAGAAACAAAAATAATTACCAGTACATTAATTGAGTAGCATAAAATCAAAAGTCTCTTTTTTTGCATTATTACATAACAAAAGAAACTGAATTAAAATAAAGTAACACTGTAGCATAGAATTTGCCAAAAATTTCCATGCAAATCAATGTATTTATATGAATAACAAAAAAGTACTGTAATATAATAAATGCAATTTTAATAATGAAGACTCAATATGTAAAAATGTAATTATAAATAAACATGCACAAAAAGAGAAAAACTTATGTATCATTGTTTATTAAAGTATCCTATAGTTTACAAAATTTTGTGAAACCAAATATTGCATTTAAAAAAAAGCAGATATTCGCTTAAAAGAATTTTATTTTGTGGGTGTGGGATGGATGTTACATTTGATAAAAGTCCACCACCAACAATGAGAAATACTTTTCATGTTTAACAAAATGCATCGGACATCTCATACAGAGTATTTTGGTTCACGTTCGTAAAAACCTGTACACAAGTGCTCAAAAAGTTTTGCACATGGCTGGGTTAAAACTTTTTCGCAACAAATTTAAAATGTTTGTTTAGTAGTACGGCAATGTGCAGGATTTGATCTGGCCCTGCACAAAAAAAAACCCTTCAGGTGATGGAACTTCCTGATTGTAGTCATTCCCAGACAATTTAGTTAGCTACTCTGTGCTCTCATTCTGAGTCATTCCGTAGGTGTGTTTAGTGCTGTTACAGGTTCCCTGCCCTCATCATATGAGCAGAGGTCACAGCCACTTAGGAGCCCATGTGGTAGTTGTAATTGTTGTTATCGCATTCCAAATATATTTTACATGTTTAATGTTTACTATGCTGTAGAATAAATTTACATAATTACTTCAAAATCAAATTGCTACAAATTCTAATTTATTTGTTTTATGTTTTTTTTTTACCCGCAATATTCACTTGCAAATGAATATCCATTGGTATACAGAATTATGTTCGCTTTCATCAAATTAAATAAATTGGAAATTATGAGGACTGTAAACTTGCTCTAGTTCTTAAAATTATTTAACTTACAAGCATAGATTTTATAATTCATTTTTTTTTTCATAACATCACAAAATATGCAATATTAGTTTCACCAATGTTGTAAGCTTGGGAGTATGTGTATGTCAGGCAGAAGAGCGTAGATCACAGAAGCCATTTTGGATCGAATTTTACTTATGAATAGGATGTGTTGAGAAATTTATAGTTGTTTCAAATAATGCCTGGGTTGTAAGTACCATAAATTTTTTTTTTTGACATCTTGAAAACGGTTGCTTATGCACACATTCAGTTTTCTCGATTGCAATGACAAGCGTTTAGTACATTTTTCCCCACACACTGGTCATGCACGTAACAGGTGACATCTTCAAGTGGGCTCGTAGCAGTTGTTATGCCTTAGGAGAAAAATGCATTTGTTCTGTGGCTTGTTCAGCTAAATTCAGGCTCCAACTGTTAAGCAGCATTGCGAAAGTGACCAACAGTGGACATTAACTTCCAGCATGCAGAAGTGCATGTTTAGGGACAAACAGGCACACTGTGGACACGTACCCAGGGGAGCAAGACGTTTGGGGGGCAACGTCTGAGCAAGGAAAAATGACACCCCTAGGGTGCTGTTGATGTCAAAATCAGGTCGGGGGAAACAAAAAATTAAGGACGAGAGGAAAATTTGTTCCCAGAAGCAGCCAACCTTGAAGATGTTATTCATGTTCAAGTAGCAAGAGATTACGGCCAAATGTGATGTTAGTTATGTTTTTGTATGTTAAAATAACTTTTTAAGAGAGAGAGCCTATTTTGAAGGAATTGCACATTTTACATAGTGTAATTTAAAGTAATGAGAATGTGTGTGCATCGTATATGGTCTTGGAAAAAGTGTGACTAAGTGAAAATGGTGTGATAAAATAAACAGCAATAGTGAAACTATTCTACTTCAGCTGTCACCCACCTTAACAAAGCCTTTTGCTGTATAAATTTATAGATGCAGACCAACCAATTCTTTTAAGTTTTGAATAACCTTTTGTACCAGAAAAGCAACTCGCTATGACTACCTTACATTGCATACCATAAACAGGCTGCATTCCTTGGTATGATTTGACTGTTTTACTGTAAATACATATACTTTGCAGTCAGAAATGAACTTAAACAATATTTTCAAATATCTCCAGCAACTGTGGCTGACACATAAATTTCTGCCTTTTCTCAGTAATTCTTTTACAGTGGTAAAAAATACAGAATTAGTAGTGTTGAACTGAGATGTGAGTTGCTAACAATATCATTGTAACAAAATTGGTGTTTTAAACTGTGCACCATGTATGTACGAGCTTTAGCAACATTATAAAGAAATGGGACATCATTGAAAATTCGTAGAATCCATTAGACAGAGCGCNGTACCAGAAAAGCAACTCGCTATGACTACCTTACATTGCATACCATAAACAGGCTGCATTCCTTGGTATGATTTGATACTGTTTTACTGTAAATACATATACTTTGCAGTCAGAAATGAACTTAAACAATATTTTCAAATATCTCCAGCAACTGTGGCTGACACATAAATTTCTGCCTTTTCTCAGTAATTCTTTTAGTGGTAAAAAATACAGAATTAGTAGTGCTGAACTGGGATGTGAGTTGCTAACAATATCATTGTAACAAAATTGGTGTTTTAAACTGTGCACCAGATATGTACGAGCTTTAGCAACATTATAAAGAAATGGGACATCATTGAAAATTCGTAGAATCCATTAGACAGAGCGCAAGGGTTGGGGGTGTAACCGAGCAGATTACAGCCTACCACATCATGCAAAGAATAACAGAAAACAGTTTGTGGTGACCACTTTTCCCTCATACACCTTGAGATTTTCAAAACCATTCACTACTGTTGAAAGTACACCAATTTCGTCCCTGCTTCCACTGTCAACACTTCATAAGTTGACTATTATTTAGTTTATTTTGAAGAAAAAATATTTATGCTCATCATAATAATCAAGTTTTCTCAAAATGACTTTAATGGTTGCATTTTTATTAGTTCCATATAGTCAATATTTGCATCAGTATGACTTTATGTTCATACACGTGTCACAAATAGTCTTTTTGTGGCAAAGTACTTGTCCCCATACGTAATTTCATTTAACGAATACTGCATCTCGTGATCTGCAACCATTCCGGAAATTTTATGTGTATACATTGTATTGTTTGTTGGTTCCTCTCATAGTTATTGCTGCGGCTCGATTTTTTNCAATATTTGCATCAGTATGACTTTATGTTCATACACGTGTCACAAATAGTCTTTTTGTGGCAAAGTACTTGTCCCCGTACGTAATTTCATTTAACGAATACTGCATCTCGTGATCTGCAACCGTTCCGGAAATTTTATGTGTATACATTGTATTGTTTGTTGGTTCCTCTCATAGTTATTGCTGCGGCTCGATTTTTTNGTTCCGGAAATTTTATGTGTATACATTGTATTGTTTGTTGGTTCCTCTCATAGTTATTGCTGCGGCTCGATTTTTTTAACTTTATCCTTGGGCGTGCAATTTGAAAAATTTGTTCCACATGCCGAGTGGAACACAGAATTGTGTCTGCCTCGCATGCGCCCTTCTTGTTAGTGAAAACAAACTGCTGACAGCTATCCACACATGTTTCCCGATTACACATGGAAATCGAGCTCTGGTATCGTGATGGATGGCAACAGTTTCGCGCTGTTTACACAGCCTTCTGTTTGCTGAAATGTGTTGGGTTCCAAAGATGGCCACGCTGAAAGCTGATAAACACACATTCCTCTGGGCCCGCCAGCGTGTGCACGCAGCATTGAAATACCCATGTTTTTGGTTCAGTCGGGAAGTTCCGTATTTACTGTCAGAGAGGACATATAGAGAACTCCGGGGAGAACAAAGTCTCCACGGATTGTCGAGGGCAACCAGAGAACATCTCGAGGTTGGTTTATTCAAATTTAAGTAAAGTGCCATGTGTATCAAGTCCAGAGATTCGGTACAGTTGATTACGTTCAGTTCAAGTCTGTTTAGTGCTGTTAGGTTAGTATTAAATCTGAATTCCCCTCGTTAATTTAGTTAAGATTTACTGTGTGCATGATCAAATAGAAATTAAAGTCTTTTTTGTGATACACCTTTGAATTCAAGTTTCACTGAATGTTACAATAAATTACTTTTGTTTGAATTAACATTTCAGTTACTGTGAATCATTATTTGTTGTTTAATTTTTATTGCTCACCTGTTCAACAATTGTTCTTTTAAGAAAAATGTGTAGAAGCGAGTTTCCATAAAGTTTTTATTATTTAATTTCCTATTTGTGATAAAATGGTTGTTATTATCACTAAAAGTCAGTGAGTTGTTTCCTCCTGTAGTGTTCTTGGTTTTAGATGAAAGGTGTGAGCACACTAGAATTTATAATGCATCACTACGTTCTGACATAACCACAGCAGGTCCTGTATGGGACTTGATCTTTTAAGTATTAGGAAGATCCCCCTTGTTGCCTCTTTTGAAGTGAAATTGAAGATAATAGGGTTACATAGTTGCAAGCAACCTCTTCAGACTCCCGAGTTACCACACAACAATATGATAACAGAGTTCGTACAGTCCTTAGAAGTCCTTAAAAAGTCCTTAATTACTATTTTTGTTTTAAAGGGCCCTTAAAAGTCCTTATTTTCTTACATGGTCCTTAAAAGTCCTTATTTTTTACACTGCCCTTTAAAATTCTTAATTTTCTGATAATTGCTGTATAGGTAGTATGTCAACAAATCAAATTTTTGTGTCAAGCTTTTTTTTATTAAACATGTAGCGTATTGTGCAATTGCCTATTGCGTCATGCATCTGACTCTTCTGTAAACCGGGCCACGGCGGTGTTAGACATTCCAATTTCTTGGCACAAATAGTGGGCCTAGTTTTCAGGACACGTCGTACCACATACCAAAATAATTTTGTACTTGTGCGCAAAAATACCAAGATTGTGTCATTATCAGCTGTACTATATAAAGCCTGTGTGCCTTGATAAAATTGTGTGTACAGGCTCATGCGGAAGCTTCCCTGAGACCTGCTATTTGAACCTGCATGCAAGCAGGTATGGATGGTTCTATGGAATAACCTGTCAAACGATACTTGCTGCTACACAAGTGGAGAGTGGATTTTTAATGATTTCACTCCAACTTATGCACAGAATCTAATCGTTTTGTTGTGATAACTGGATCTTTTGTTAAATAAAAAACTAATGTTTACCATAATTATCACTAAATGCTATTATCGCACCAGTAAATATTTCTAGGTTTTTCCATTTACTATTTATTCTTGTTGAATGGTTTTAGCGCTGTTTTTCTAAACAACATTACAACTATTGTCAATATCATATTCCACCACACACTCTCCGATTGGCAAAAATTTTGACCTTTTAAGAAACCTTCCGTCGAAAATTGCACCTGACCAATTAGGAAAATGTCCATGAAAACGGCCAGCTGGTGGCGAAATCTTCCATGGAACCACTCACAGAACCGGCCATGCAAGCTTACATGGAATCTTCCACGGAATCTTCCATTGCGTCGCATAGGCTTAAGTCGTTATCTTGCACAGTTCTCAGTTTCTGCACATGGCTTTCTTGCGCAACCTTAGCTCCGTTTCAATTAGTGGAACTTTTCTGATGCCACTTTACTCCTTGTTCAAAGATACCCCAGCACGAAGAGAAGACTTTCCCAATTATCCACAACACAACAGATGCCTATCAAATTTTGCACTGCTGCTGGCAGTAAAGCGTCCATCAGCTGAAAGGGATGCTGTCACGGAGTAGGTGAAAGGGAACATTCTCAAAAGTGTTGTGCAAATCATTTGGTGGTGTTTCTTAAGTAACAAAAGATAAACTAATGACTGTGAAACTCAACTTTTTCCTCTCAGTGGCAAAAGTTGCGAAACCATTTTTGGAACAATATCAGCATGACAAACCATTGTTACCTTTCTTTGCTGAAGATATTTTACAACTTGTAAATAGTGTGTTCATCTCAACAAAGGTTTCCAAACTGAACATGTTGACTGTGCGTCTACAGATGGTAAAATGTGCAAGTTTGATTTTACATGCAAAAATGTTCATGATTCAGCTAGTGATGTAGGTATAGGATTTATTGGAGATAAACTTTTAAAAGAGAAATAGTTTAAATAACATGTAAGTGAAAAGCAAATGGTAGTTTCGAAGCATGAGTGTCAAAAGTTTGTTTTGATGATGTTCGAGAGTTTGATGGCTAAGTGTCCGATAAATTACTCTCTTGTGCAAAATGCTTCCTACATTAATCCATCACTAATGTCTAAAGATTCCATTAGCAGCAGTTGCAAAATGAAAAGTGTTCTTACGTACTTTGTATACGAGAAGAAAATTTAATCTGAGGACTGTGACAATATTTTGATTCAGTTTGGAGACTTCATGGAGAATATTGTCGGACAGCTGCTGTCTGAGTTTCTGAACTACGGCAGGGAAGAAGGTCTTGTCACCTTCCTCAGTGGCTATTTTTCAATAACAGCATATGAAAAGGTATGGAATGTCATAAAAATTTTATTAATTTGGTCATATGGGCAAGCAACAGTAGAAAGAGGTTTTTCTGTTAACAAAGCCTCAAGTTGAGAACCTAAAGGAAGCATCTTACGTGTCCCATCGCACTGTTCATGACTGCATTGCTTATTCTGGTACCATTCATGATGTACCTATTACCAAAGAACCGAGGATGCCAGCATCATCTGCTCGAGCCAAATACATGCAATACTAAGAAGAGGAACGTGCAAAGAAGAATGCAGCCAGTCAACAAGAAAAGAGAAAGGAGTTATTTGATGAAATTGAGAACATGACTTAGAAGAGGGTTCATTTGGAGAAAGACATTGCTGCATCAGAGATGTCTGTTGATAGTCTTTCACTAACCGCAGAATCTTCTAGAAACGTTGGACTTTTTATTAAGTGTAGTGAAATCAGGAAAGAAATCTCAGAGAAGAAGTATTTCTTATTGTAACAGTTAATTTTTGTCGTAAGCATAGATTACTTTTGTCACAAAACTATGATCAGTCCTACTAAGTTCTTATAAAAAAATTTCAAAAGTCCTTACAACTTTACACCAATACTGTGAATTTTCATAATCATTCGATTGAACGGTGAAAGACATTAGGAAGTGTTTCTGATATAATTTACTTAACAGTTTCCACTCACAAATGTTTTACATACCTTGTAAGTTATGCAGTTAATACATTTTGACACTGCGCCTATTTAGCAAAGTCCTTAAAAAGTAATTTTTTTGCCCAGAGCGAGTACGGACCATGGATAAATATGGACTTAACAGTAACAAATATTTATAGTTTGATATATAGCATTGTAAGTATTTGACATCAAGTTACAACATAGAAGCATTAGCATTGCACTTAGGCAGTGTTCCGTTGCCTGCACTAATGCAGCTGCTAGCAAATGTCAGTGATGTTATTTCATTATTAAATCAATTTCTGAGTGCACAAGGCAACATAATAACTGTGCACCTATTTCACCATTGGTTGAAAATTTAGGTATGAGACCACACAGCATGTAAATAAATTTACACACCCTAATCTTGCTTTGGTACTTAAATATTTAAATGTATGTTTTTATTCATAATGTAACTTAACCATACCGAAAACCACACAAATAAATAATCTAGACACAATCCTCCACTAATTAATTACTACATAATAACATCTTCAGAATACATAAATTAATGCCAATAAAGTTATTTTCAATATTTTTAACAAGTTTTTCTTGCAAAACTTCTTGTTTGAGAATGAGTAATGTGTATGTCAGATACTCTTGTAGCTAGAAATCCTCGTCTTGCCTTCTGCTCTGCAAAAACTTCAGTTTTTGAATCTAAATCAATATTATCAACAACTTCCAAACTGCAAGTTTTGACTGGCAAAACTTTTAAAACATAACTGCGGTTTGTTTGAAAGTATTACCAGTATACAAAAATGTTTCCCATAACAATCTAAATTTTAGAATAAAATTTTTTAAAAATTATTTGTTGACGCTCAGGGGTTTTTTAAAGGGGGACCCAGGTGGCAACTACTCATTTTATCCTTATTATGTCTGCTACTGGAGAGCACCGAACTCCATTTTGCAACTTACAGGTATCTTCTAATAGTAAATTTAGCATCAAGTTGATATTTCCCATACGTGAACCGACAGGTAGCTTTTTAATCTTAAGTTTTCGAATGAAAAATATGGTATACTAGTGAACTGGCCTGGCTTCGCCCGGGTAAAATTGAGTTTTACGGTGATACACTAATACATAAATTGGGAAAAGACAATTCATTTATGTGAAAACAGAATTATAAAATTATACTATGTTGGCCAAGTTTTTAAACTGATTATGGCAACCCAAAAGGAAGGAAATATTTTTTACCTAATAGCCAAGAAGTAGGGTATTGTTTTTGGAGCATATCTGTGCAACTATCGCGTAGTTACAACATTTCCGCTTTCCAGCGTCGATGTATGCAAATCAAAATGCGAGTTTCATCAATTTGTAGCTTTAGAAATAAGTGTACCTAGGTACTACTTTTTGCGCTTGGCTGAGGGATCTTAATCGATCACCAAAATTAAGCAACGTTCCCAGCGGCATACATTTAGATGGGTGACCGTACATCTGTGCGCTTCCGGGCTTCGGAGGGCACGTTAAATATTCTGTCCCGGTTGTTATCGATTGATAGCAGTCATTAAACCATTTCAGAGGTCCTTGGGCGGCCTGATGAACTCTGACACCAGAGGAAAAAAATATTTCGGTCACGCTCCCAGCTATTGCAAAATTACGTTTTGTTGTTATTCCACAGGAACCTTACAATTTTCCGGGATAAAAAGTATCCTATGTCCTATTCCAGGACCTAAAGTACCTAAATACCAAATTTCATCAAAATCCATTCAGCCGTTATGGATCTGAGTTCGTTCACGTTCCCAGCCGTTGCACAGAATTACGTTTTGTTGTTATTCCACAGGACCCGTACAATTTACCGGGACAAAAAGTATCCTATGTCCCATTCCAGGACCAAAAGTATCTACATACCAAATTTCATCACAATCCGTTTAGCCGTTATGGAGCTGAGTGGTAACACGCATGCACGCACACACACAGACGTTCACATTTATAATATTAGTAGGATTTGGAAGCCATGTTACAAATTTAATGAGAACCTGCTTCAAAGTATTCCTTAGTAAGTGAAAATTTCTTAAGTAGTCATATAATAGAATACTCCAGCTTGGTAACATTTCATGACAGGTCTTTGGATAGTGGCTTATTGGTTTACCAGCAAGTAACATTTGTTTAGCATATTACAGTGCTGCTATTTGACATGTAATGCTGAAGCACAACCGTGCAACCTGTGAATACTTGATTGTACAAAATTTTTTGTAGTTCAAAGGTTACTAAGTATTAAAATAAAATTTAGGAATTTTAAATGTAAAAACTTAAGTGAATGAATTATTACCCATTTCTACTGCTGTCATATAATAAATCATTGTCAAGGTGTATTTTTTGTATGGAACTTAATATTCCAAGACATACGAGGACCTGGAAAGGTGTTATGGTCTATTCCTGTCCAGGAACCATATATTCTCCTTTATCTGACTACTGCTTCCTTGGTGCTATGGCAAGTGGCGTGGTTTCTAAAGCAGCGAACGCAATTGTTACTTTGCTTACAGACCCAATCCACTTTCCCTTCTGAGAAGGGGTTGGGACAGTTCCTCAAGAAACAACTCCGTCTACCTTAAGTTGAGGAGTTCGACTGGGCTAATGTTACTAGGTACCAATATAGGTTAAAATCACGGTACCTGTTGGAAGTGCTTCAAGACAGCCACAAAGACAAACAGATACAATCTATGATTTTGTATACCTTTTTTAAGGAAAAATTTTTTTATTTCCTGGAAAATAATGTTTAGCTATGTGATATCCTCAGTGATACCTTGCATTATTAAGCTAGCAGCTAGTAAATTTCTATGAGTTACTTAGCCATACTCAGCAGTTGCTCTCACACTGAATATGTAACTTCTAGTAATAACTATTTTTGTGGGACATATCATCGTTTTCTTACAAACATTTTACAGTACACATTGTTCAAAATGTGAAACAAACTCTAACATTGGTTGCTAGTTGACATATTAATTAAGCCCTCTATGTCACTATCTAAAAGCAGTCAGAAAACATACTGAGCATATTAATCATGTACCTTTCATACATTTGCTTTCTCAGGTTAATTTATAAATGGAAAATGTAATAAGAAATTCAGTAATGTTTTTCATTATCTATTGTAATATTTTATTCATGTTAGCCAGTATAACTAGCTTATAAATTTTATTTGTCAAACTGTGAAATCTTTCAACGTGTTCAGCAAACAGGATATGCTGCACACAGGCATATATGTGACTAGCAAAGTTGACTGCAGGAAAACAGCATCCCATAAATTATGAAAATTGTGTAGATTAATCAAACCAAACCTTCATAAATGTCACTGCCAATAATACCAGGCATAACTTAATTCAACTGGCTAAAATAATATTGTGCCTACTTGGATCAACACAACTAAATCAACAACTGAAAGTATTTAACTTGTTCATTTAGTATCTAACTGATTTAGAGTTCGATTTGCTAGCTAATGAAGGCTCAAGTCAACAGTATGGGCCTACTTTTGTAATTAATTCTAAATATATATATATATTTCTGTATTTAAAAGTTTTTAATGTTGTGAGACCTTCCCAGAGCCAGGTTTCTGCCATACGTTTCTTGCGAAAAGCAATTGGCATCATGCCTCTGTGTGTTTGAGCTTGTGTTGTGGTTAAGGCCCAGAGCACGCACCCCTTTCATAATGCTGTGAGCAGCGAGTTGCTTGAAAGATTCTTGCAATAAGGGTGAACGATTCAGTTTAATACTTTGAACATACCCCATTGCTATACTATGTCACAGAAAACCAAGTCTTAAACATGAAACAAACACAAAAATGAGCTAAGAGTGGCTGTAGTCAAAATATATAAATAATATGTAAAATAAATCCTACAAGGAATTTTGTCAGATAAAGAACAAAACAGAAAAACAAAAAATAAAATTACAGAATGAATTATCAAATGAAAAAAACTTCAAAACCAAGGACATCACAATGGTGACAACACAATCAAACAGTTGGTTTCAATCATGCTGAAAAAGTGGAAATACTAATGACAACACAATTAAGACAGCACAGATGAACACTGAGACAAAGACAAAATTTTGTACGAGACTGGAAGAGACAACGATGACAACACAGGCGGACACAGTAGGTTTTCATAGACAAGCTTATCACAACGTTTCGGGAGCAGATGTCAGCTCTTGAAGCACGACGACAAGCTCGTCTACGAAAACCTACTGTGTCTTCTGTGTTATCGTTGTGTCTTCCAGTCTTGTGTGAAATTTTGTCTTTGTCTCAGTATTTGTCTGTGCTATCTTAGTTGCGTTGTCCTTAGTATTTTCACTTTTTCAGTTTGATTGAAACTGTTTGTCTGAGTCATGATCATTGTGTTGCCCTTGGTTTTTCAGTTTTTTTCATTTAATAATTAATTCTGTAATTTTAACTTTTGTTTTTCTATTTTGTTATTTATCTGACAAAATTATTGTGGAATTTATTATACATTTTATTTATATATTTTGACTACAGCCACTCTTGGCTCGTTTATCAGGTTTGTTTCATATCTCAGACGTGGTTTTCTGTGACGATATAGTGTAGCAATGGAGTATGTTCAAAATATTTAATTTAATTATGTGAGCAGTGTTTGTGTTACTGTGGTAGTACGGTCATCATCAAAACACTTGCGGCGAATACACCCCCCTTGCCTGTGGTCCGGAGAATGTCAGTGAGCATGGCAGCCATGCTATCCACAAGGCAGGTGCAAAATGAATGCTCCACCATGTGCGCATAATTAATAAGGGATTGCTTTCAGTTTTGGAGGTGTTGTGTTCATTTCCATTTAACAGTTTTTGCCTACTGTAATTCCTTTAGGGGGTTTGAATGCTCTCACAGCCATATACCGGAAGTTGGCCAGTCTGTCTTGACTGCCACCAGGGAAAGATGTGGGTGTCATGGTGAGCATTTAAATCTTAGTGCAAACTGATAGTCTGGCTTGTTTTAAAATTTGTTGTCATCAACCGCCTCATCTAATCTCAATACTTGTTGGTAGTTTAAGCCTAACATGACTACCTTAAATTTTGCCTTGTCATCACTTTGTGTGGATAACTGCTCGGCAAACATATGGGGCCAGCCCATCATCTCTGACTTGGACACCCCCATAGCACCATATTCCCTCCCACTTGGAGTTTCGCGTTGAAGCCTTACATAACTATAAGTGTCAGTGCTTGCAGTGTGCAGGTAAAAAATGTACAGCTTTGGTACTTGTCACATTTATATATATATATTTTACAGTAATAAATTCCACAAAAACATAAATTCATGGCAAGTGGTTATTTGCGCATGTTCCATGTATTACAGCTGCTTCATGGCTCCAGGGCAAAAGGCATCTCCCACAGTCTGAATAGCAGGAGCAGTAGTTGGTACTCCTCAAGATAGTTCTCTCAGGAGTACCCCAACATGTCCGTTACACCAGTTGCCAATGCACGTCACCAAGACATAACACATGTTGGGCCGGACATCAAACACATGTATTTACGTACTTAAACTTTCTTGCCGCATCATGCAGTACCTACATGGTAGTGTTACAATTATATGAAATGCCAAGCAAAAAGTTAAGTACATATGTTTTAGAGAATTTTTCTGTTATTTTTTATACATGGAGAATGAACAGACCGTTTTAACATTACAGCCAACAATTTTTTGTGTTCTTAATTTTATATCCATTATAATCATTATAAAACAGAGCCATATGGTTCTAGTACTAAAATATTTACTAAAACATAGTCTATTTTTAGATAATTTGAATAGTGCTCATATTGTCCTTAATGGGTCTTGCATTGCCAGCCATTTTCAGATAAAATTATGAAACTTAGGCAAATTTAAAAAGTGGTAACGTGCATGGAGTAAATATATGCGTTAATATGAAGTCTGCAGCAAATAGTGAGATAGGAGCAGTCTGCATTGCAACGCTATGTACAAGTGCTGCGTACTGATGCTTTCACTGCACTGTATGTAGGATAATAAAACAGACTCATTCAGTATGCATGCAAAATACAGGCACATTCCTTCTATAATAATAAACTGAATAGCAGTTCAGTACTTGTAATACTACTTACCTCGTGCGTGACAAGCTATTCACAGCTGAAGGGTTTGTAAAAGAAGTATCGATAATCCAATATGGCCAACAAATGTGATTCACGCTCTTAAAATTTGCAGTGCTTTTCATTCAAATGGAAAGCACTTGGAAAAATTAAATAATTTGTAATGCATGAATAAAAATCATATTAAAATAATTACATTTTTAAAAAAAATAATACCATACATTGCTGATGAGGAAATCATATACGTCTGTATAAAACATAAAACCATGACAGACGGTGGTTAGAAATAAAGCAGTAAATAAAATTGCAAGGTTTGGTGCAAAGCATTCTGTGTCAATGTTGCATAGATTCATAGGCTGACTGTAAAGTGTGTATGTATGTGTGTGTGCCTGGCAAATAATAAATTATGACTGTTGTACATTATACATACAGTGAGTTAATTGTATTCCACTCAAAATTAAGGTTCAGTGATTTAATGTTTTTAAAAAACTGATTCTGTATTTATAGACAAAAATAAGCAGAAATTATAGGTAGAAACAGCACACTGTTTTTACTGCTTAGTGTATAAGGATGTCACAAAAAATTAAAATATTTACTTGTGTTTAGAATAATTCAATAAGATATTTTTTTTCTGTCATAAACCTATTTTGTCAATTTGTAATATAATGATCAAAATATGTGTGTTAAANTGGTGTATAAGGATGTTACAAAAAAATTAAAATATTTACTTGTGTTTAAAAGACATCAATAAGATATTTTTTTTCTGTCATAAACCTATTTTGTCAATTTGTAATATAATGATCAAAATATGTGTGTTAAAATGGGTAAGGAACTGTAAGAAACAATTACTGTAAAGTTTTCAAGCTTTGACATAACAGTTTCTATGTGTATGAACTGTACTCAACCAGCTCATTTCAAGATTTCACAAAAACCTGTTACTAATTGTATAATTTTCTAATCTTGCCCTGTAATTTTTTTCAGTGGGAAGGCTTGCACTGAACTGGAGATGAACAGCAACTGTAGTACTGCAATTTGTGTGCTCCCGTCCATTTTTTTTATGGAGTAATGTGCATGAAACATACAGTACTGATCACAGTTTGATCACTATGAACTAAAGTTTAGTTATNGAACTGCCATTTGTTTGCTCCCGTCCATTTTTTTATGGAGTAATGTGCATGAAACATACAGTACTGATCACAGTTTGATCACTATGAACTAAAGTTTAGTTATGAATAAAGGCCCCTAGCTTGGGAAGAGTTATATTTCTATCATTTGTTTCATATAAACACTAATGTTTCAAATAATTTGCTTTGGTCTGTTTATAATATTATTTATATTATTGTGAATGGTTTTGGAAGGAAATCTTTAAGGTGCTAGGAAAAGAGAAAGAATATAAACTAAAACGATGACATTCTGATAAAAAAAACAAGTTACCGGTATAATGACTGCAATGAAATGGGACATTTTTAAGCAAACACAGTAAAAGAGCCTGCTTATGTTGACAAAATATGCAGACCCTGAAATATGCTTAAACACATTAAATGATGATAGTATTGAATATGATGATCTAGGTACATTCTTAGAATGGACAGGAAAAATCCCAAGCACGTAAAAGAAAATAACCACAAATACTCAGAAGCTAGTTATAAGGATTCAGAATCTTTGTAAATTTTGTTCAGTTGTTCTTTTGTAGTGATAGTGGCCACTGAGTTTGCTTTACTGGGAAAATTTCTCTAGCCATACGTTATACTGATATGTGTGTTTTGCAGAATATGTGAAGAAAATGAGGGAGATGCTCAGCTGAAGCTGGATGTGTGGAATTTTGAAGTAAGGGAATGTGACCTGAAGTTTAATATTAATGAGAGTGACATGATAGTGATCACAAGAAAACATAACAGAAGCAGAAAGCAGTGGTGTATGCAGGCCCTTTTTTTTTTTTATAAGGGAGTGATCAAAAGAGCAGGGAATTTTTTTTTAAGGAGGGAAGGGAACTGCTATAAAACTAGCAACTTGCTAATGGCCTCTTATAAAGCAGGAGTCCAGGGTTTCCGCCCTTGGAAAATTTTTGACTTTCGAGGTTAAAATTTAACAGTAATTAAACTTATTTAATGACAAAACCATTTTTATTCCTTTGACAATAATTTATTTTCGAGTCAAAGTGTGCTAAAGTACTTTCTGCAACATTTTATTTAGCTGGTACAATATTAAAATTACCACAATTAAAATCATATCTTTACAAAGTTTTCTAATGTAAAGCCAGCAAGGAACAAAAGTTACTTTCCAATCCAACAATATCATACTGTGATAACTATCAAAATATTTAGATTCTTGTGGGAGTCTTATCGCCCCAATAGCCTCTCGTTACACATGCCCCTGGCAGAAAAGGAATAGAAGTAGATGAAGTGGAACTGAAACGAGTAGAGAGTTTCAAGTATCTCAGAAGCAAAGAGGAAAGAAAAGGTAGAAATGAGAATATAGGGTGCGGAGAGGGCAACACACATTTGATAACGGTGTGAGGTATTTGGTCAATTGAAATTTGGTACTGCGTGTGTTCTGTGTCCATAGTAACTTCTGCAGCAGTGATGTGGAAGTGGATAAGAGCAGCAAAAGGAAAATAGAGGCAGTGGGGATGAAGTTTACGTGAAGAGTGATGTCACTGACCAGGAGGAGACAGGATATGGAATTGAAAGGTACAGGAATGTCAAAAAAATGGAAAGGGAGAGGATGCCAGAAGAATACTGGACTTGAGATGTTCTGGTAGAACGCCTCAAGACAGATCAGATGGAAATGAGAAGATCAGACGAAAGAGGGAGTTCAAAACCGAGAGGAAGTAGGCAGAGTGTAAGTGGAAGAGTGATGGAAAGATGGAAGAAGAGGGAAGGAAATTTATGAAGTGAACCTGACCACGGGCTGTGATGACTGTTGTTTGCAGTATTATTTTTTCTTGGTTGCCATGTAAGCAGCACAACCTTGTAATTTGTAGTTGGCTTGTAATGATGTCATCAATAGTACTGAAAATTAAAGGTAAAAAATATGGTGCTCTTACATCTGACAAGTAATTAATTACATATCTTTGTTCATGGAGAAAAAGTGAAACCTACGGAACCATCTATTTTATTGCCAACACATAGTCACAGGTAGCTGAAGATACAAAGTAAGAATCTTATCACAACACTGCCAATAGGAAAGTGAAGAGTATAATTCTTGCACATTGAAATATTTATTTGACCCATGAAGACATTTCTTTGAATAGTCGCAACCAAACACAGAGAGTTTTTTCAATAAAATACTTTTCTGAAGTCAGATTTTGCTGCCGTAGAATTTAGTCAATTTAGCTACATAGATGTTTTTCTTGTTGTATGAACTCAGTTTTATTGTTCATCATCACAATTTGTTCAATCATTGACATACATAGTAACAATAATTATATATTTTTATGGATGTATGTATTCAAACAAATTATGAGTAGTTTCTCTGTGCAGTGATGGGACATCACTCTCGTAACACCAACAATGAAATATCGGCTTGATGATATTGATGGAGAAGTGCTTTGTACAACTCTGTAGTTCTACATAACTGAAAAATGTGTCCAAATGGTTGGAAAATTCAAGAAAAAAATTAAATAAGAAACAGTTTTAAGGTTCCAAATAAATGCTGAGAAAACATTTGAAGGAAATTTGTCACAAAGTCTCAGTGTGTAGTTCTAACTGGAAAACTTGATGTGTGCTCCAAGCACATGTAACACCCACACTCATTTCAGAACCAAAAGTAATTAACGTACATATGGGCAAATCCTGCATGTTGTCTCCATGCATGCAGTAAAGTATGGAGGGAGAAAACTGTTCAAAGTAAACTTGAACCTACACTTCATGGCCAGTAATCACATCACAACCTCTGGAAAGTAGGTGGGAACATCCTTCAAACTTGACACCCCTGTAAAAGGACTTTGAATGTTATGTTGATACGTACAGCAGCTAGAGTCATCAATATGAATGCACGGTGTGAGCTTTACTATTGTTTAATGGACATGATTGTTAGTGCCTACATGCACTGTTTGCGAGATTTCAGAGAACTTCCAGATACTAGCCCATGGGCGACATATTGATGAACTATAAATGCGAGGGAATTATAGCACATAAACCTGATAAGCTGAAAACATTGAGAGATCAGGACTGTCGAAACCTCAGATATATGGTGATGTCAAATCATAATGCTTCTGTTGAAAACTTTGATCAAAGATACTCTGTTGGTTTTGGGAAGTGCGAGTGATCATAACATCCAGTAGCTGTTTATTATATTGCAACTGCATTGCCACATGATGTGCTATACACCAAAATGGGAAACACTTGAAGAATTCAGGGTCATTCTAAGGTCATTTTAAAATTACATAATTAGTAAGTACTTGGCTGGTTGAGCAGATAATTTGATTTTATTTAAAAGAGTAATATTTACGACCTGCTCATGTAACACCAGTTGAGTATTTCTCAGTGAAACAAGAAAGCACTCATTCATTTCAAAACTGCATTATATTTTATCAGATTTTGTAAAATTCTGCTGAAGTTCCCAAGGTTGATAGAAACTGTAATGTCAGAAAAATATGACAAGTGTGTGTATGAGTATTTTTTATACATTTATAAAATACATAACTAAAAAATAAAACGATATTAATATTTATGAAGTAATGATATGGTTGAACAAGCAAAAATTGTTGGATCATGTGCACAGAATGAGTGAAGGAATGTATGTTCCTGAGACAAATGTTATTACCCAACAGGTTGAAGTGGTCAGGATCACCCAGGAAGAGATGGTCTGGCTTTGAGATTGCAACTGATGTAATTGCCTAATCCAGGAGAGTTGATGATGACGATGATTTGTATCTTGTCACATCTTGTTGTTATTCTAATTGCTATTTCTCTTCACAATTATTCATATTTTTATTATTTTGCAAGTGTCTTAGAAAGTGGCCTAAAATGAACTTCGTACATTACTCCCACCAATCCTTCACTAACAATAGTATTGCAATATTAAAGCTCTAATTTAAGCATTTGTATCAAGCAACAGGTTGGAATATTTAATTGCTGTTTTTGCATCAGAAAATCATCTGAGATTGAAATGTTACTGATAATTGACCTTGTCGAGTGCTTCCTATCTACGCTGTACTACTGACTGCACATGAACTGAAATTGAAATATTCATTTAATTGTCTGTATTAAAATTGTAGACATAAATTTTGACCATCATAATTAATGTAATTTTTAGTTGTCATAACTTTCCACTCATATATTTTACGTATCATTGTGTAGGCCAATTTAAGCAGATGCATCTGAATATAAAATTTTGTGCTGCTGATTTTTAAAAATATTTTTTGTGTTTGTAGAATGTAGGTATGTATTACAGTGGTGCTCGAATTAGTGAATGTGTTCATAAAAAACTGACATTTAGATCTTGAGGTACCTTACGTATTTATAAAATAATATTTAGTCCTCTGCTGATAATTAGTTTCATAAGATGATGGTGTAAGCCAATGTTAGCTGGATATAGATATGTTGTGCAGAATTTTTCTCTTTACACAAACAAATGCACAATTTATGATTTAAGTAGTTTTTGTTCTTTATTTTTGAATGTTTAAAGTATATTTGTAGTGTCTTTTTAATTGTGTAGCTCAAGCTAATGTGGTTTTGTGTAGTAGAAATCTGGGCAGAAACAAATTTTTATGAAGTTTCATGGAATGGAATAGCAGCACTAAGTCTTTCAGATGAACCACAGTAGTGCTGCGAGTGGGAGGCAACCTCATTAGTGCTGCACACTTATGGCAAGTCTCTAGAAACTATGTCAAAAAAAATTATTCTAGCTCATAAAAGAAAGGTTGTGATAAGGACATAATTTCATAGGTGTCAATCATTTTTGTTGACGGGTGTAACTGACATGGTAGTCCTACTTCACTGTCTAGTGAACTGAATAGTCGTGCATCATGTATCAGCTTGAAGTGTACAGCTCTTACGATGTTGCTTGCCACTTGCAGTACAGATATACTCCACAAAAAATGTGATACATTCAACCAGACACATTGATTACTCTTGTCTCAAACTGAAAAGAAGCCTATAGTTTACCTTACAAGAAGTAATGCTCAAAGTTTGATCATTAGTTCTAATGTACATAATGAATGAATTACTATTCAGTAAAAGAAAAACCTGGCATGTTTGCAAATTTTGTAAAAGTAACACTCATGTTTGGGGAAGAAGGAAATATTGACAAAGTATAAAAATTGTTCATAACAGGGTGAATACACACATTCGCTGTGAAATTTTCTACCCTGCATAACATATACGTGTACATCAAACTAACGCTCACACTTTGGCATGAGTCCTTTGCAAAATGTGCTGTAACTCGGGGTGGCGGTGGATATGAAAACCTTACCTGCCCTCCTTCGCCTTCCACACTTTGCAACTCACGCCAATCCTCAATCGTTTGAGCCAAGTCCACCTGACAGAGTGGCAGCTTCACTTCTCCAATCTGGTCATGCTTCGAGAAACGGTCAAAGTCGAAGATTGCGAACACCAGTGTCTTATTCATGGCTTCTGCATACGGAACATTCTGGAATAGTAAACACACAGTTTGCGTGGACAGGTGAGTTGCTTCAGCACTGTTGAGAGGCAGCTTTGAAGTGCTAGAGCATAGCATATCTAACCCTCAGTTTCTGTATGTGTCAGTTTTATTATTAACTACAGCACCAAAGTTTGTTTGCAGTTGACTGAGCATTCCTTCCTACCTACGTGTCCTTCTGCCAACCTTTAAAAGTTAAGATTTCTGTGTACTTAAATGCCATGTTAATCAAATTTTACAACAAAATTTGTCACATCACTTCTTTCTGTAATGTTTATATATAACAAAAAATAAACCAATTAAGTGGCAATCAATTAAAAAATTAATTTTTTTTTATTAAATGTAATGACATGGAATTACTTTTCATGTTTTGCAGTTGGTAGTTAATAGGCAAGAATTTTTTTAAATTTCAGATGCTACTTTCAAAAATGCTCAACCAACCATAAACCATCTGTACTCAAAAGTCTACTACAGAAGATCACAAAATGACCCTTCATTATAGTCTAAAAAAAAAATAAGGCTTGTGGTTTAACAAATTTTGTGTATCTGACAAATGCAGGATTGCATATTCACTCAGCAGGTACTAGTAGTGCTGGTGAAGGCTAGGAAATATTTTCTTATGAACTGATGTCCAAACAAAAACATGTTGACATATGGTCTGTATTGTAGTGTGGCATTTGTCTTGTGGATTATTCACTGTAGGTGGTGTCCTGTATGGTTACCATACATTAGCACATGTGCTTCATCCCTGTGTCTCAGAGAATCACATAATCTTGCAAACACGTCTAGTTACTCTCAGATTTGCTGAAATGCATCATACGTATGCTCCTGGAATGTTTGTGTGTTGCTGATGGGTGTGGCGCACACTTAGGTCTTTGTAACCATAGCCTAAAATCCAAACAATGCCAGGTGATTGGGGAGAGTTGTGCATGATAATACGCAGTGAGTACTTCTATAGTGATTACGCTACAGTAAAATGTGACCCGTATCTCAACATAGTTTTTTTTTCGAAATTTATGTTCATAGGAAAGTTTTTTGTAGTCTTGACCAGTCTTACCTGCTGTGCAAATATGTAATAGCTACTCTTTTTTTAAGTTTTGTACATTACTTACATAACCGCTGCACAACCCTGAAAATAAACAATTTTCAAAATAACTTGTTCTTGAAGGATGTAGAACAAAAAGAAAATTAATTTATTAATAAAACTAACTTCACATAATACATATATTTAAGTAACTAATGAAAAAATTAAGCTGTAATAAAAATATCAAATTAATTAATTTATATAATATTAAAGCAAATATATTTTAAACACGTGTACATGTATTACATATAACAAATCAAATAAATAGTGCATAATAAGTACAATACTAAAATTTCACTGCCTAAATTCAAAACTGTCTCATGAATTTTTAAATATGCACAATCACAGTAAATGAAATATTTCCCTTAAAATGTATCATGCATGTTATTACAGTGATGATAAAGAATATCATTTTTTCAAACTCTGTGTCATAACTTTAAGGAATGTGTCATGCACTGTATTGTTTCACATTTTTTTTTTAGAATTTAGAATGCTAGTTCCTTGTTTTTATTGTGGTAATGCCAAAGGCTAACTCACCTTGAATTAGGTGCATTTATGATATTTATATGCTTGGCTAACTGGTAACTGGTATGTAACATGGTTATTTAGAAAGAATATACGTTAAAGGAAATAAATTGAGTGTTTGATACCCATTATATTAGTAGTTTGGTATAATGTTATAATGTTCTATTTTAGATTATTCCAGATTCATCATACTGTAACCACGCACCGAGCCATTCTTATCACTGTTGTGGAAGTTCTGCCAACCTCCCTACCTGCAGTCTGTATTTACCTGCTGTAATCCATTTTGCCTTACACTACATCTCCCTTTCTTTACACAATGCATATTTATTCTAGTGCTCTGTCACGACTGAAGACACTGCACTAAAGTCCTAAATGTCTAGGTGAAATGACTTGTCTTGCATCCATTCGTAGCCCATCCTGACTTTGACCTTTCTTCGTCAGTGAATCTCCGAAATTCTTCTTGATGAGTGTCTGGGGTTGGTGGCCTCTGCAGTGTTGGTGACCTCTGCTTAGCTGCAGCCTCTTTAGCTGCAGTCTCTTCGTCCTATTGTTGATGAGAGACTGTCTTCTTTTCAGCTGTATGACAAGGTTGGTATGAATTCATTCTCAAACTTGCTGGTTGATTGCTATAAGTATCCATACTCCTACTATTCCCCTCTGCTACTGCATCCCGCACTTCTATCAATTGCTTCCTGTTCCTGCGCACATTCCGGATCCCAGTTTCTACCACATATGACCTGAACTGGTTTGCTGGCTGAAGCACCTTGCCATATCTGCGTAGATCTGTGATCCACACACATGTCCATGGTTGTAAAGAGTTCAGCTCATACACTCCATGCCGAGTATCTTCCTCTTTTACCTGTCTTTGATGAGCTGGTCGTGTTGTCGGAACTGCAGAAGGCTGAATGCGTGTCCTGTGGTTGCAGTGAAGAACATGCCTGTAGTAAGGTGGTATGCAGTTTCCTTCCAAATAACAGTTCCTCCGGTGAAAAACCAGATAAACCATATTCAAGTGGTGTGGTCCTATAAGCCAGCAACCCAAGGTTAGGATCTGTTGTTTGGAAGAGGATTTGATTTGCAATTTTCACTGTGCTCTCCGTTTCCCCATTAGATTGGAGAAATTTCGGACTTGATGTACCATGAATGAACCCATATTCTTTCGCAAACCGTTGGAATCCATCTGCGGTAAACTGGGTACCCCCCTCTGTGCAGACAGTCTCAAGTATTCCATGATGGGCGAATATATTCTTCACCTGCGAAATTACTGCCTCTGATGTAAGGCAGTCCAACCATACTACTTCCAAGAACCTTGAAAAGTATTCTTGTACCATAAGTTAATGCACATTGGCCAGTTCAAAGATATCCATCCCCACCAGCAACCATAGTCTGCCTGGTAGTGTGGTCTGTTGCAGTGAATCTGCTCATAGGAACCTCTGTTGCAAACACTTTTGGCAGTTTTCAATCATTATTTTTGTATCTGTTGTGATATCTGGCCACCAAACTGACTCCTGTGCTCAATGACAACATTTAACTATACCCATGTCACCCTCATGTATTTTACAAGCATGTCTGCACGCAACTCTCTGGGGATGAAGATGCATGATCCCTTCATGATGAACCCTTTATTGTATGTTATCCTTGCAATGCAATGTCCTTCAGAGCCTGGCATTCACCATCCCGCTCTTGTGCTTCCTTGACATTTTGAAGTCCAACATCTGAAAAAGAGGTTTCCTTTATAAGAGCTACCACGAACATTTCTTCTTCCACGATGTCGCAGCTGCCCTTCGCTGGCAGATCAATAGGAGCTCTTGACAGAGCATCAGGTACAACTTCCCTGCTACATCTTCAATAGTGTAATCATAACACATAAGGCACATCCTCATCCTCTGCAGCCTTGCAGTTAATTCCATTTGTGGTGTCGTGACCATCAGTGCCATTTGTGGTTTGTGGTCAGTCAATATTCTGAACTTGGTACCCAACACATAATTCCTGAATTTCTCACACACCCAGGTGATTGCCAGTGCCTTCTCGTCAAACTGAGCATATCGTGATTCAGCATTACTGAGACTGCGCGATGCAAATGCCACTGGTTTCCATTCACTTTTTTGATACTGTTCCAGAACACTTCCTAAGTCATATGAGGAATCATCTACCAAAACTCTTGTTTCTGTACTCTGCTGGTAAAGTGCTAACTGGGCCGCCGAGCAATTTCCTCCTTCAGTTTCTTCACAACCTGTTGCTGGGGTTCTTCCCATGCCCATTCTGCATCTTGACGCAGTAATGCTCGTAGTGGTTAGGTTTTTTCTGCTAGGTTTGGGATGAATTTCATTATGTATGTGACCATACCAAGGAATCTTCTAAGTTCTGACACATAAGTTGGTTCTGGCATGTCCCTAACAGCTTTAGTCTTATCAGAGTTTGGCTACACTGTCACTTCTTTAATGATCTGTCCCAAGAACTTTACTGTCTTAACTCAAAACTTGCACTTTGCCTTGTTGAGCGTAATGCCGTTTGCCACTAATTTACTGAGCATCACTTCCAGCTGCTAGTCATGCTCTTCTTCTGTTCTCCCACATACCAGAACATTGTCTGCCTGGTTAACCACCCCTGGCATACCTCCTAGAAGCTGTTGAATTTGCGCTGGTAGTGCTCAGGCCCTGAGTTGATTCCAAATGGTAGACGGTTGAAGAAATATTGTCCGAACGGTATGATGAATGTCTCAAAGATTTTACTCAATGTAACAGCATATCTGCGGCTGATTTAGCATCCCTGACATAGTCAATGTGGCGATCGGTCACACAATTTATGATAAGATTCTTGGCCTTGTTATCTGCAGTGTTTGCCTTCTCTAAATCATCACCCATCAATTCCTTTATTTTCACTCCCCCATATACAACCCATCTCACCTCTTTTTCATTCAATAGAGGCAAAACACGAAACTTTCAATTTTTAAAGTTCGTATCAGTTAGCTGCGGGTAGGGTGTAGAAGTACCGGCCACCATGTTCTCGACACAGACACTCGGCAACCTCAGATTTTTTGTTTCGTATGGCTTAGATTTACTTTCACAATCGTGCTGCGCATACTACTTACGTATAAAATCTTACTTGATTACAAGGACACTTCATCTGGGCCCATAACCTAATAAAACTATTGAAATACATGATTGAGTTTAGAGCAACGCGCAATAACAACATTCATCTATTAGGATACATGCTCAACTGGCTGTTTATTTACATTAGTGCACCCTAGCTGCATGAAGCCCAACTAGGTGTGTTGTTTACAATCTCGTGACAAAAATTGTATATGATACAATGCATTTTATACTCTTTATAACAAATTATTTTTTCCTCTTCGGCACAAAACCTTTTTATAACAAAGACTAAAAGTCTGATTATATATACTTTTCTTTTGTATTTCTCCTTTTTTACAAAATTTTATTTGGAACTGTAAAAAAACCTCTATTTATTACATATTTCAGAAAAAAATAAAATATACAAAAGCCATAATATTATTTTAAGTGCTGTAGAGGCTGTATTGTCTCACTTTGTGTGTACCAAGTATTTTTTTTATCATAAGAGTTTTTATTACTTATTTTAAATTGAAGAATTTTGCAAATTTTTTGTTTACATAATAGTGCTTCAAACAAAATTAGCGGCATGTTTGTTTTCTTTGACAATGGTAATTTGTAATAGTGGCCATAATAGTTTACTGTATAAGTGTTCAAAAGAAAATTAATTTAATACTTTTCTTATATAAAACAATACAAAATAACCAATGCAATTCAATTTAAGCAGCAATTAGTTTTAAAATTGAATGCATGATGAAAAAAGAAAAGCATTGTACATTAACTCTCTATAAAGAACCCCTCTATAACAAACACACAAAACTTTGGTCTCTTCAATTTTGTTATACAGATATTTTACTGTAATTATTAATTAAATATTGTAATTTATAAATATAATAGGAGTAAAAGTTAAATTTAACCAAAAATAAGGTACTTCTATGTTAACACATGTATAAAACTCTTGTAATACGTGACATATTTAGAAAACTACCACACACGTCATACATAAGGTGATTTTTCAAAGGTTTGATTTGAAAAGTATGAAGAAACAGCGAACAGACTGTACACAAAAACAAGTGTATTGAAGTACCTATTGTATGCACTGAGTTTGCTCAGCAGTGGTTCCAATCATCTTCAATTTTTCTAGATAGTGCACAAAAAAATTATGATTTTACAACATGTTCTGTAATCTATTCTAACAATTATAATCTAACTAGCTGTGCCTGCGGCTCCACTTGCGTGGACTACAGAATTATTGTTTAGGTTTTCTTAAAAATAAAGTTGAATTTTACTTAGTGTTAAACTTCTATACTCTATACATATTATAAAACTCAACGTCTCTGTGAATTAAATTGTAAAAACACTTATACGTATTTCTCTGTTATAGATAAATATATGCTACCGTGGAGTTTTTTTTAGGTACTTTTATTCTACACAATTCTTTACTACATGATATCGTTCCATCTTTAACGGTTTAGACAGCGTATTGCAAGAGAGCGCGCTGGCGGCAAATTTTTTTGCAACGTGATTCACTATTATCGTTTGCAAATTTTTTGAGATATTTTCTCGCAGTAAAAAGTAGCCAATATCACCTTTCAGACCTCCAACTATTTCTGTGTAAGAAATTACGTCGATCTGTTGCTTGATTGCGATGTTGCATTGTTATTCCGTTTGTGTACTTTTTTATTTTCCAATAAGAATTTCCCCAAGGGAATGAGATACTTTTTTGGGATAAAAAGTAGCCTATGTCACTTCCTGGCCCTCCAACTATTTCTGTGCAAAAAATCACGTCAATCCGTTGCTCCATTGCGACGTTGTCCCACACTAATAACTTGCATTGGCGCAGCATTGTACCAAAGCGCTATTTTTACAAAAATTTTTTTCCTGAGAGAATGAGATATTTTTTTGGGATAAAAAGTAGCGTATGTTACTTCCCGGGCCTCCAACTATGGTCCATCCCATATAAGTTGGTGAGATTCTGACAGTCAGTGCGTAGCAACTTTATGTATACAAAACAAACAAAGTGCCATTAACAAAATCCTGTATCAGCTGATGCACGAACGAACAAAAGTTAATATTACGTTGGCTATTCTGAGTGCACTGCCGACGCACATTACACAAGCAGAAAATATGTGATGAGAAAGAGTTCCTAGATTAATTAATACATTTTATTTTAAAAGGTCACAAAACAGTGGTTGTTGGTGTTACAAACTGAACTTCGTGATAAAGTAGTACTGTATAGGTGTTCAAAATGAAATGCACAATAAAACGATCCGTATCCAAATGAAACACAACTTCAAAACCTTTTTCACGTCGTATCCCCACACTCCAAACATGCTTTCCATACGTGCTTTATATTAATTCCAAAAGCATGCAGAAATATTGCATTATATTGCTGAATTATTTTTTCTAATAATTTGACGAAATATATTTCAAATTTGTGTAATTCCGAGCCAGTAATAGAACAACATTCAACTTTTACAAAGACGCTATCTATTGAGCAATGTAAATGGCTCAAACCTCGCTCTGTCATGCCATCTATCTACTCTTTCCCGAAGCATTACCAGACAGAGAATAAAGCTTTCATGCTAACAAATTTACTAACAGATACCAATTGTTTTATTTTCCGTGAGCTCTGCACAATTTTTAAAGTAACATCTATTTCGTGTACAGCGATTTTGAGTACTAGTAATTTATATTCGGCTGGTAATCGTTCGTCTACGTAAATTATACGCCATATCGTTCTCCCGAAAACCCATTTCCTTGTTTCCGAAGAAAGTGGGACACGCGTGAACAGTTTTTAAGCAATTCTAACGTTATTCCACATCACATATTTCCAACTCGAATATATAAGCTATAACGTCCAAAGTGTGATAATAGCTACAACTACCGTCTCGCAAATGTTAACCCAAATTCACTGACTTGGACAAATTAAAAAAGAGTTAGCAAATATTCCTTTTTTTTGCAAGGTTTTATATTTTAATTTTTATAACCTACTAATTTTTTTAGACAGATGTCAGTCTAAAATATTTTAAAATTTGTTTAGCATTACAGTACAATNCGCAAATGTTAACCCAAATTCACTGACTTGGACAAATTAAAAAAGAGTTAGCAAATATTCCTTTTTTTTGCAAGGTTTTATATTTTAATTTTTATAACCTACAAATTTTTTTAGACAGATGTCAGTCTAAAATATTTTAAAATTTGTTTAGCATTACAGTACAATGGCAAGTGGGTTAGCTGACGTGTTGATAAAAGGTACAGCCTCCACTTGACGCACCAGCTGATGGCGAAAGGATACATAAACAAAAAGTAAACATTGGTGCTACTTCCGTCGAACTGTCAGAATCTCGCCAACTTACATGAGACAAACAATATCTCTGTGCAAAAAATTACATCGATCCGTTGCTCCATTACGACGTCGTCCCACACTAACAACTTACATTGACACAGCATCGTACCCTAAGCGCTATTTTTAAGAAAAATTTTTTCCTGATGGAATGAGATATTTTTTTGTGATAAAAAGTAGCCATTGTCACTTCCCGGCCCACCAACTATCTCTGTACAAAAAATCATGTTGTTCCGTTGCTCCGTTGCGACGTGAAAGAAGGACAAACAAACAAACACACTTTTGCATTTATAATATTAGTTAGGATGTGAAAAATTTCTTTTTGCTCAATTGGAATTTAAAATACAATATTCTACTATATAAGCTTTAGAAAAAAAGTGTAGAAAAGTATGCTAATTAATTAATATTCTGTTTGAGTCTCAGATTCATAATATACTAGTGCATGCAAAGCAGGTAAATAAAAATTTAGGGGTTTTTATATTTTAGAAAAGAGTAAAATTGTAATTTTTGTAAGTTAATTAGACTAATATTTATGTTACAGTTTTTGCAAGATATAATCTTATGGGCGTGTCCTTTTACTGTGTAATAAATTAAGACACTTGAACAAAGGCAGAAATAAAACTGTATCTAATTATTTTACAGTCTAAAGCAGAACTTGGTGCTACATTGTTTAAAATTAATTGAGTGTTGCTGAATTTACCTTAAATATGAAAGTCTCATTGAAAACAGGGTTTAAAGTTTTCCTGTGGACCTTCGTTTCAAATTTCTTCTTCTTATCTGGAAGCAGGTAGACTTTCACATAGGGATCAGATGTCCCTCCCATATCCAGAGCTGGGAGATCTTCCGCTTGAATCACCGTCACTGCTAAGCTGTTAGAATTGAAGTCGTACTCCAGCTGCACAGTGTTAAAATCACAAATTCATGGCCGTGAAGTATTATGGATGTTTCCTATCGTTGGAAGTGTGACACTACAATTCCAGCTTCCCTCTTAACATTTATAACGACCCCAGGATGTGTATGGCCGAGGTCACTAAAGTGCCTTTGGGCTACAAAGTTCCAGGTTTCACTCTTACATAAACTATAGATGTATGTAATTTTATAAATAACTTAGGTTAGTTTTGTGTGTGAGTAGCTCCATTCCCCAGTTAGCCTTATGCCATAAAAATAAGGCACTAAGAAAAACCAATAACAACGAAATTACGATTAAGAGTATAATGAACTGTAATTTAGTGTTGATAGCTAAGAAGGCAGCAGACAGGCTTAAAGCAAGCCTGCAGTATTTTAGCTTATAATTTGAAACTTGGCCATTGTACTAAAAAAATGTGCAGCAATTTTGCAATTACAAGAATGCTAGTGCAAGCTTTCAAAAATATTATTGCATATATGTTTAAGCGAATAAGAGCATTTTGAAATAACTAAATGTATAATACAAAGTATGTTTTATGCAAGTGTCACCAGTTTGTAGGAATTAGATTGTTGAAGATATTGTGGTTGTCCTAGATGCACTAAAGGTGTCATCTTGTACGTAGTGTGAACACTTGTACTTAGTTATGTTAGTACTAAAGTTTAATTTCTTCTGACAGTTCCATTTTGTTTTTCTGTAATCATGTGCTTAGAGTTATTGATAATGGAAACAGAGTGTTTTCTATGAGAACATTGCTTTTTAAAATCTCTAAGAGCTGTGCACAAAAAGGATGCCATAATGATTTCAAAATATTCACAACTTTTATAGTGTCTTCCATTTACTTCTCAGGACTGCACTCAGTGCACACTGGCCAAATGCTGTGCGCTCCAGTTGCTGGAATTCGCACTGGGTGCAGTCATTTTTCCATGTTCCAATTGTCGACTGCACTGAAAAAGTGCGCACAGAGTGCAATTTTTGCAGCACTGACTCCAGCATCAAACAAGCACTCACTTTGGGCAATCACGTGATAGTTGCACTATTATAGTTTTCTAGGATTGACTGCGTGAGCACCCAGTGCAGTCAATTGGAAGACACCTTTAAATATCCCTACTTTTATGCCATAATGATAGTTTGGGAAGGGGAGGTGGCTTACCTACTAAAACAACCTAAAGTTACACACATTGCAGTTCTATTGAGCTATCTATTAATGATGCTGTACACTAATATATTTTATTGCAGGGCAGGTCATTACACTAAAGGAATGTGTTCAAGCAAAAACTTAATCTGATGAAAATATCTATAACTGTACATGGTCGTCCAGATGCTTTTGGTGCTAGGGTGGACATCAATCTTTGTTGCCCTTCTCTGGTAATTCAATGGTTTTCTATCAAATTTAAATTCAATATCAATAAATCACTGTAATCTTTTTAAAACTGTGATTTTTAGTGGGTTGTATGTACTTGAATAAACCACAAATGTCACAGAATTTTTTTTCAACTTCTACCTTGTGGGGCACCTCACTAAATGGGGCCAGGGGGCGAAGGGCACCCACGTACTACCCTTCCTTTGGACAAGACTGTAATCATGGCTATATGAGGGCAAGTCTTGTCACTTGTCTGTCTGTTACTGCTCATGACTTGACACTAATAATGAGACCCATTTAGTTCATGAAGTAGTTGCGCATCACTCTATCAAAATAGTGTGGTTTTGCATTGTTCATATACTGATAACACAATGGAGGCAGGAAGTAAGAACTTCTTATCTCCATGGATAATACTATGGCCTACCTTGTAACATTTACACTCATTCCTTTGTCAAAAATATACTCTTGCTGCTTTTCTTAAGCTTCCGAAATTGCATTAATATAATACATCAAACACATCAAACAAACAAACATCAACCAGTTTGAACACCCAAATAATTTAAAGGCATATGAACTAGCACTACTTTGATTACAGTGCTCTGGTGCTATTTCATGAACTAAATCAGTCAATAACGATGACAGTTTTTTCATGTTAGTATCAAGATCTCTCCTTCTAAGATTGTTCCTTTAATAGCATTCTTATAGGCGGCCTGTTGTTACCACATCAATAAAAAAGATTTATTTGCAGCCCATCGAGGGCTGCACCATCTCTCACCTTGTACTGCAGGCGCCCCAGCTTCTGCTCACTCTGCTTGCTCTCTGCTTCGTCCGGCTCTTCCTGGTTCTCCGTCAGCTCCTCCATGTCGGGCTGCACCTGTGGGCAGTGCGGCCACACGTCATCACACCCGGCCGGCGGCAGTATCCACACCCGTCTAGTAGCTGTGTGCATGCCCTGCGCTCCACCTCCCACTTCCCTGCACCTGGCTACCATCAGTGGTGAAACAACGTCTCAATCTTTGGCGGGGATATTCCTTTCGGTGCCCCCTGTGGGATAGGAGGAGAGGGGGCTAAGCCTTCACGCACCCCTCTTAAAATATTTGTGCTTCTCTTATAAATTTAATTTTCAGGTGGTCAAAACCAAAATTACATGCTACATAAATGATAGAAAAAGTCTGTAATCCAGAAGCAACGATGTATATACACTATTGTTTGTGGAAATTGTAACACCCAGAAAGAATGGCCCAAATTAATCCAAACTCAGAGGATGAGTAGAACAGTGTACCAGCAATAAGTTATTACGACTGCAGAGAGATGGTCTACACGTAGGCCCAGCAGTACTGGAAAGGTTCATGTTATGCCAAGCTCAGTCAGTGAAGAGCCGTTAAATGAAGTGAAAGCAAGTGCCAGTATGCCTTGTAGTCAAAGGGTGCCATATCAGCATGTGAGTGAGCTCGAACGGGGCAGAATGATCTGTCTCTGGGAAATGAGTTTGTCGTACCATGACATTTCGGCTCGTACGAGGTCATATGTAGCGATGAGCGGCTACTGAACCATGCAGTGTGACCACAGCACGGGATGACCATCATCTTGTCCGCATGGCGGTAATGGACCATACAGTCTTGTTCTCAGTTTTGGCTCGACATTGGAGCACTGTAATGGGTGTGGACCTGTCTGCATCAATGGCAGTCTGCTGCGGGCTGGACATAAGCTGTTTCATGTATTGTTATTACTAGCTTATGTAGGAAATTTTCTCAAGGTCCCCTGGAGTCACTCTTGTGTGTTCAGTATGACTAAAGAGCTGTGGAAAAGAGCAGTTCACCTCCATGCTTGTCTTAAAACATATGTGGTTTTTCTTTCATACACTTAAGGTAATTCATCAAATACATAGTAGAAATGTACATGTAGCACAGTTTGAAAAGAAAACATACTACAGAACTGAATGAAAATGTTTCAGAATATTTCTGAGATAGACACTAGGAAAAAAATTATGAAGACTGCAAGTTAGTACATAAATAATTGCCTGTTGGGGTGAATGAGAGATAACTATTACACAGGCATGGGCTAAAACTAGACCGTACTTCTATGCACCCAAGGTAGGCACACTGTTTTCATTAAGTATATAGCACGTTAAAAAAAACTCACCAATAATGCACAGTACGTGATACACAACAATGAACTGAACATTTAAAGAGAGGGAACTCGTGTCCAGAAATCTGTGGCTTGGCTTCTATGGAGCATCAAAGTATTACTGTGCTTTGGACGTAGCACATGCCGTTAACTACATACAAATTTAATCAGTAAGACACTTCCACCAACCCAACAAGAGCTTAAAATTATGGATTACAAAAGGGGTTTGAATTGTTGACCTCCAATTTCCTTACAAAGCGTGCATCTGCGGTTATAGAGATTGGTGCACACTGCCAATGCTGCCTGGTTCTGTGCTAAGTATTTTGACAATGGTACTGATTTATGCAATAAGCTTTTCCTCAGATGTTATTCAATACTGGAGTCTCATACATCATATTCTTCATAGTACTCCAAACAAAAAAGTCTAGGGTTGTAAAATATGGTTGTGATGACCATGGATTAGACCTCCCTGTGTTAATCCATTAATTTGGATATGATGTGGCATCCAGATTGTCCCATACATTTCTGTCAAAGTGTGCTGGAGCTCCATTGTGTTGCAGCCACATTACCTGTCGAATCCAACGTGGCACCTCATCTAGTAGTGCAGACAGAACATCCCTTGGGAATACATGTTAATGTGGTCTGTATAGTCTGTTGGCAGTAGATATGGCCCAGGGAAATTGTCAACAATAATCCGAGCCCAAACATTAATACGGCACACCCCCTGACTGCTGTGAACCACTTGCGCAGGAGACATGCCCCACTTGACGGGTACTGGTGGACTGCTCCTCTTTGAATTTCCTCAACACATCTTCCTCAAAATAAAGTTTTAGGAGTCGAGGGTGGAAAACCAGCATCGTATTTTGACAACGAACACAGGAAGAAAATGCAGAAGATTGGATACAGGTCTATTCATCTGTACAGTACAATATTGTACGTAAACTGGTACGTTCAAGTACTGTGTTACAAGCTACAATTGTTGTGGAATGGGTCCAGCTGGGAAATACCTACTTTCAACTGTATGTATTCTCATATACTCTTCTTACAATAGCTGCGAACACAGAAAGATGGAGTACTACTGCTTGAAAACCTTTCTGTATGGAATTGTTTAGCGCCTCTGCGATGGCTATCAGTTTTTCCATATACAAGCAGCATATCAGTCTTTTTCATAGTTTTGTATTTCTATGAGTTGTCTTGTTGCCATCAACAATGTGAATGGAACTTGCCACACATAATGCAATAGGTTGTGAACCATTGATTACGAAGTGCGGTCACTCATGTGAAGGAAAGCTACAAGGCTGCAAATACTCAATCAATTTTGTGTTGATGGCTAATGGGTTGTGCATATTTAGAAACCCACAAATAATTTGTGCCAAAATTTGTCACCCCACAGTGGACAAACAATGCCTTTCCAGACATGGGTTCTGTCTCGTAAAATGTTCAATTCATTGTCCTGTATCACATATTGTGTGTTGCCAGAATTTTTTTTAAACATGCTGTATATGACACTGAAACAACTCACCTTTTGATGGCAATATTTTAGTTATTTGCATAGGACAAGAAAAAGAGTTCATCCTCTGCAAGCTACATGGATACTAGTGTTACACTATGCACAAGTACCATGCGATTATAGTACCTATGAATATAACTTTACAAGCTGAAGAAGAGAACAAGACAGATGGAAGAAACACAAATCCCTTACCTTAGAGCATAAGCTAGGAGGATTATTTCACTAGTGATTACTAAAATTTTGCAAATTGGTACCTCAGTACAACAGTGTTACAACTCTTAATGAGCTGTTTTTCAGAAGGAACAGTTTTGCATTGATGAAATGCCTTACTCCAGTGCACTGTCGTACTACAATATCCCACGAAAAAGTATAACTGTCAGTAAGAAGTAAAACTTTTACACACAACAGATTTCTGTTCTGCAGATTGTAAGGTGATTATTTAAAAATCAGATTTTTTGAGTTACAACACTTGTACTGAGGTAACGAAATTATAGGCAAATTTTAAATGGTTTAAAACCAGTGGCGGCTCCAGAAAGAATTTGAAAGGAGGGCACAAAGTTAAAAATTAATATAATACTTTATTGAAGATACAATGAACCAACAAACCTCTAAACACACCTGGGTTTTCTCGTTTAGTAGTTTCATCATGATCTCAAAGATTAGAGTTGTTGGAGTCTTCTACAGCACGACAAATGTCTCGTCACAAAAGCAAAACATATGTGTGACTCCATGAAGCGTAATCTAATTACAGATATTGTAATAGAGCACTTATTATAAGAAATAATTTATCTTGCTGCTGAAGGTGCAGCAGGACAACAAGGCCGCAGGTGTTGGTTAAAATAACAGAAAATGTTTTTCGGGCTTACTGATTAAAACACAAATATGTCTGTATAACAAGAATTTTGAGAGATTTCAATCTGAGAAGCAACAAAACTTATTCCCGACATTTTCATTCAGTGCACAAAGTTTAAATCTGTACGTCAAGCATCATAATATAATACCCAAAAAGACCACGTTTTACGTACACATAAAAGTGTAGTGTGATGCGTGTTACATGTAACGTGAAGATATTACAATCCGGGTCTTACATAATGCTAATCAAAACTTGATACATCACTTTTTTTTCTTAAAAACTTTTTGTTCCTTCAGGGTCACTATCAGCCACCCTACCTTGTAATGGGAGTAAAGTTTGTTGGATCTTTTTAATTACACAAAAACCATCTTTTTATCAAACAATTTGTTAACAAATTTTTTCTATATTACCTACTATTCAAACTAGCATGCTCTTTTTTTAATACATGGCGTCTTAAGTTTTACGTTGCATTATTTTATTTCAGTTTATTCTATCTTTACTGCACGAGATGGGTAAATGTAAGCATTACAGACTGTCCATTCACATTGGCAGATGGTGAGCATAAGGGCTGTAATAGGATTTACAGAAATTATATTGTTTACGATGTTTTGTCTGAATCTCGGAGGTTATACTTTTGTTGCTCAATTTTTGCTGTACCTTCATCTGTGAGCATCCCCTCAAGAGTTCCAGTTGCTGTGATACCTCACGAGATTGAAAAACAGATAGATAAAAAATTGTAGCATTAACGACAATGATAATAAAAAATGAAATTTTTCTTTTTTTGGCGGAAAGTGTAGATTTCACGAGTACCTTCTCTTTGTAGGCCGATCCTAGAAGCTGCACGGACTTGAGATCGACTGCTCCCTTTAGGCCCTTCTTGCCATCTTTGGTTCGTCTCTTCTTGCAGCAGCGACGGATGCAGCACACACAAATACACAGGAATATCAGGCAGACACCTGTACAAAGGGCACACACAACTCTGAGCAGAAACATGGTGATGGAAGTCCATAAAGTAAAGCAAAAAATAATTAACACACAGAAATATTGCTCTGCTGTATGAAACTGAAACCCTGTGTGTTTTAAGGGCTATGGATAATAAAAATGTTTTTATTTTGTGTTTGTTCCAAATGTTGTTTAACTTGTATACATTAACTGTGATTTAATTTTAAAGAAATAAAAAATAAATAATTTATATTTTTTGTATTACACAAATAATACAAATACTTCAAATATCCTGTACTGCAGTTTTTATATCTAAAAATTATTATGAAAATGCCATTTTCAGCCTATTTGGCTTTAAAAAAATACCTGCTAGAGATAACACTTAGAAAATGGAAACCAGTCTTCAGATGCTAAAAGGTTTCTTGAATGGCACATGTAAGCAGAAATCAAATGAGCATGTTGAGCAGTTTTTTGAATACAACATTTCTTACGAAAGCTCTGTCCACCATTCAGCAGCTTAGGTACGCAACAGCTTTAAAGTAGGCTATAAGCCAATTTTCGTTAGATTTGGTTTAATTAATTACAGCTCATTTTGAGGCTTGAACTCAAACCTTTAAAAATTTAGCCTCTATCATATATTCATGATCACTACAGCCAACCACAGTATATTAGTACCCAAGGCTAGGCATACATGAAATAAAAATAATATTGTTGGCAAAGGGGAAGTGAGCACCCCTACCCCTGTTCAAAGCACCTTGCTGGGACAATGTTAAACATTTTTTGAAAGTTTGAAAGTCCTGCCAAGTTTCTCCTTTCAACCCATGTCAGGGCTAAAAATTAACATTCCCCTGGACATAATGACTGTTCATACATTTCACATGATACACTGAATTTTTTATATTTATGAATACAATCCCTTTACTGTTCAATATAAAGAGTGCTATAGAAGGGGCAAAGTAGTTATAAAGTTCTACATGTTTTCGATGCTAGTTTCTTGGTCCAACCAGGCAACTCTGCAATTGCTTTGCTATGCTCATAGTGGTTTAGAGCAGGCAGGCCATTTGTAGACAGTGTCACATTTGTTTTATGAGGTAGCCTTGCCTGTGGTTATTAAGTATGTTTTATCCCCGTTGCCATATTGTGACACCCAAAACACTGAATTCTACCTTTCAAGATTACGACATAAGTATTATTTTTACAGCATGTCGGTGTCTAGGGTAAAATATTAGCAGTTGCTGCAGTTGACGTGCATTTGGCACAGTACATAAATGAGCAACCATAATGTCAATGTGGGTGGTCAGCCAGAGTATCTTCAGCTATGTTGTAGTACATCATCTCCTAATTAATTGTAACTCCAGATTTTTGTTTCACTACTTTAGAATATGAATGAGGAGCAATGGCAGTAAAAGTCTATGCTCATGACAACGCCATGAGCATACGGAAGAGATTACAGAGTTACCTTGCATTGCACCTGGAACAATCATCAAAACCACCAACAGAAATTTTAATAACTTTGTTTTTTATAGTCTTTTTTTATGTTCAATAATATTCAGTAACCATCTTAGATTGATGCAATTTGTGTGATAACCACATTACAGATTTTGTATTAAGTTTAATGTATCAACAGAACATAGGGTGTTTTCCAATTGACTGAACTGGGTGCGCCCTGAAAACTAGAAATGTGCAATTATCATGTGATTGCTGAAAGCAAGTGCTTCTTTGTTGGCCATATTTGCACTCAAACTTTCACACTGCCTCTGGAGACAGTGCAGCTAAAATTACACTCAGTGCACACTTTTTCAGTGCAGTCGACAATTTCTACATTGAAAAACGACTGCACTCAGTGCAAGTTCTGGCAACAGGAAGACGCAGCACTGGGCCTGTTCGCACTGAGTGCAGTCCAGTGCAGTAATTTGAAGATGCTAATACATCAATGCTTTGTACATTTTCTGAAGTCAGTATTGCTCATCTACTATAGCTAGTATAATTATTTCTATAATTTCCGCAAGGAAAAATTACTTTTTTCTTTTTTCCAGCAATTACTAGTTAAAAATTAAAACAGGCAATGAAGCCACAACAAATTGATTGAATTTAAGAAGTGATTATTTATGCTGTGTCATGTGAAAATTTCATTAAACTAATTGAAAAGCAACTTATGGATTAAAATATGTAAATTCAAGATGATGTGGGGTACTGATCCCCCTTAAGCAGTTTATAATTGTTATATACGTAAAAATATTTAATTTTTCACCAATTCAAATATTTTACATTAAATTTTGTTTTTTAATTGTAACTACATTTCCCAGCTCTCTTAAAACATTACTGTACAGAGCGCTCTTGAAAATGCATGCACATTATAAATGGATCTGTTTTTCCAGAAACAAAATATAGTCATTCACTACCTTCGATTATTATATTGTTTGGGAGAATTAATTCATTATTTAAACTGTTTTGTAAGTCACTGAAATGTTGGTAGTGTATACATAAAGGAAATTTCTACAGGTTTGGCAATACTAGTTAAGAATTAGCGAAAATCTGTCATATTTTGATGTTCTCCAAATAAGCTGCTGTAGGCTATGAAAGTCTGTACTCGTCTGAAATCTGAATTAGGGTTATCATTGCCTAATGTGTTAGTCAAATGAATACAAGTAGATGGAGTGCCTGTCAAAGTTAACATTCCCATGTGTGCTGTGGGGTTGCAGCAGTTTTGTGGCTAGCACACCAGCTTTCTACTGGGGTGTTCTGTTTTCAGTTCCAGGTGGAGCCATACGTAGGCAATTTGAGGATCGTTGCGGTAGACCGGTTGTGTTTTCTCGAGGTACTCGTATTTGCCCTGCATATCAGTACTGCTCCGTTTCTGTATCACTCCATATTCATGGGCACTGGACACGTAATTATTAAGTGCCATCCACATCTCTTAATGAAATATATGCTGTCACAGTTTTTTAAAAGTGACTACCTAACAATTGGCCCACGCAAAAGCACAATCAGGCCAAGCAGGAGAGCACTTACCGACGATGATGGCAACCACAGCCCATGGCGGAATGCCTATCTCCTTAGCAACGGTCTTGACAGCACGATCCATTTTGTCGCTTGCCTCCTCCATCTTGCTCTTGGTGGGCACCGGAGCCGCTTCCTCAGTCGTGGACATTTCTGCAAACAAATCATGAACAACGGGAATGTTGTGTGCTTTGATTTATCAAAATTTGTCTATCATAAAATAATATATTGATTGGTATACTTTTGAAAAGTTGGTAGTATCACGGTTGTGGGATATTATTAGACATCACCAATATTATCTGCGCATTTGCCATCTTGCAATACAAATAGCACTAATTATTCATATATTATTGGGTATTTAATAACTCAAGATAAGTATTTCCAATATCAGATTTTTGCCAATTTTTATATTATAAGTATATTGAACATATCGAGTACAAAATGGGCTCAAGTAATTAAACAGCCCTAATGAATATATATGAATTTTTTTTAATGTGTGTTTTAAATGTCTGGTTGACAAAGAAGCTATTATGAAACTAGTTGCTGCGGAAATTAGCAGCAGGAAAGGAATCATGGAAACTTCAATCCGGATGGCTGGACCAGGAATCGAACCCAGGTCCTAATGAATGTGATTCTAGTGTCTTACTATTGCACCGCCTCTCTCAGGCAACATGTTTACGTGTTATATAAGAGGAAACCTGCAGTTAGAGAGCTATGCAGAAACCAATTTCCCGAGTACTAATGCTAAACAGCAGTTGTGTCAGAATTGCCAAAACTATATGGCTTATATTAATGATCAGCTCACTGTTTACATAAATATGTGCTTTAAAATTTTAGCACATGTACTATGGCAGAATTTAATTGTTTCAATTTTACAGTAACTTATTGCTAAATAAATAACAAAAAATTAATTACACATTTTCAATGTATCAAACATATTGACATATATATATATATATATATATTGGATAATCAGGAGCATAGGCTCCTTAACAAACATACACTTTGCTGTTTGATCATGTAATTTCAGCAATTTTGTAGGAGGTTCATGGGTCAGTGTTACGGATATGCCCAAAAGACAAGATTACATATTTTATATCTTTAACTCATTCCACTTGCATGCACCTGTGTACATCTCAACAAATTATATAATAATGATGATGCTGGATCAGTGGGTTTTCTCAAGGATCTCCCATTTCCTCCACCCTTGCATTCCAGCACTGCTCCATACTCACCTTGCTTCACCTTCACCAGCTCTCAAGACTCCAATGTTAAGAGCCACCCGGATCTCTCCACAAACTATACATACGTATAAACAGTTTTGACCAGATGGTTCATCTGGGCCAACTTCTACTGGCATTAAAGAGTTTTGACAACAACTATTACTTCAAATTTCAGATTAATATTAGATTATTTTTTAGTTTGAAAAGTTATATGATGTAATTTAGGTGATATATACTGTTTTTATTATGAACAGTATAGGACATCCCAAAGTTCTAGCCAGTGGTCTATAATTGAAATTGGAGATGAAAACTTTGTCGCAAAATTCCTTCAAATTACATTTAACTTGCACAGTATGGCACAACTGTAGGTCGGAATAAATCTAATGATCCAATTACACTACATCTTCTGATCAATGTCAAACAAGGTACAAAAAAATCAGCCTAAAGTGAATAAAAAATGCCAAAGTACTTTTGTTATGCATCTTCTTTCATTTACTAATAATTATATACAAATGACAAGAAAGCGTAAAAACTTCAGAGCAAACAAGATATTAAAGAGTGGAGTGGAATGGAGAGTGGAGAGGTTTGGATGGCTCTTAACATCGAGGTCTTGAGAGCCAATGATAGTGAAACAAGGTGAGTGTGTAGCAGCATCAGAATGAAATGGTGGGGAAATGAAAGATCCTAGAGAAAACCCACCGACCAACGACATCATTCGGCATGATTACCACATGCGAAAATTCAGGAGGGTTCTGCCGGGGATCAAACCCATATATCATATTAGCATCACGGCATGCCTGCATATACCTTTCCATGTCATGAGAGGTATTTACCAAACAAATACAGATTTTGCCAATTGTTTTCGAACCCAAACTGCGTAATAAATTGTCTCAGACAGGGCATCCACTGACGCAGTTGTCCAGTAGGGGCGGACAAACGTGTGCTGTTCCATTGTGTAACCGGTTCATACTGTGTAGTATGTACTTTATTGCTTGCATCACAAATGTACTTACAACTGTTGACAGATCCTGTAACAATAGCAATGTAAGTTTTATCACACTATCACACTGACTGCTGAGGACACTGAACACAAAGGTTGCCTTCACTTTGTGCAGTCCTGATACATGGACTAGAAAGTAGTTACACCAAGGTACGTTTGTGCTAAATTTCATTACATTATGTCAGTTAGAATGTAATTAATACAGAAAAATCAGGGGGCTGAGAGCAAGTGAAACCGTTTGTTTCAGTGGTAGAGATTACTACTGTGTGCATAGAAATATCATGAAGTGTCTAATTCATGAAACTACAGTGCAGTGAGGCCATGAAGAAAAATACTTTTAAAAAGTGTATTTTGACATTTTTCTTTGTGCTGTGAGCGCAGGGACAAATCCAGCCATTTGCTAAGTAGTGAATTT
>NQII01000290.1:377016-482400 GCA_002778355.1 Clitarchus hookeri | reverse complement strand
GGGTTGCCATGCACAAGACCGTCTGTATGTGTTTGTACATTTTTGTGCACACACAGATCTCATATGTGAGTATATACATTGATGCAGGACAGTGCACTGCCTTCCAGATCGTCCACCGCATCAACCGGCACCAGTGTGCCCGTAGTGCACAGTGCAGTGCCACGTGCAGTGTAGTACAAGAGCAGGAGAGTGCAGAGTAGTGCCACGGGACTTCATAACCCCTCCCCTCCTCCATGGGTGCGTTATGACGGACTCGGCACACATTAACTATAGGGCAATTTAAGACCAAATAATTAAAAGCAAAATAAAGACTCACCAGGCGCGTGGACGCTCAAAGACGCCCCTATAAGTGTTTAAGTGCTTTAATTATGTTTATTTGAAAATTCACGTATTTTTTACCACAGTTATTTCACCCTCATTTCATGCAATCCACATTTAAATTGCATTTGTTCATGTGCAGTGTAATATTATAAATTTATTTATTCAAGTTTAATGCAAGGGCCCTCAGTGCAGGGCGAGCCACGTGACACCATAGTCCGCGCCTCGCGAGCTCGCCATATTCAGTCGCCGTCGAGTGTATCAAGGGGTCAGTACGCGCCGCGTTGCGCTCCGGGCGCTTTCACGTTTTCGCGCCAATCATCTTCAGCTGCAGTTGTCTGATGTAACTTACTAGAACCTGTTCTTTTCTGCACCCGGAGACGCCACCCCTTCTTCCCCGGGAATAGCATCGCCCGGGGAAGCTTAACACACCAGTAATTCATTGTTGTGCACACCTGTGTACTTTCGCAGTTTTGCCTGAGTGTAAAGTTTTCACCTAGAATGATGTAAAGTTGTGTGCAAGAGTAATTACACGCAAGTTTTCAGACTTCGTGTTTTTTCATTTCAAGCACTGCCTTCGGGCGTTTCGGGGTCCGGGTCCCCTACAACCTGCTTTCGCCATAATTTCACGTAATTTATCTAAATAACAAGCATGCTCAACACCGAGCCTTAATCAGTAAAAGGCGTGTGGGTCAGCCTGAATAGGCCCACTTCATTCCGATGTAAGTATCAGGCGTAGGAAACGTCTGGTTTTCCTGGCCAGAGGGGCTCATCCTACAATTTCACCGAGCGACTGCGTACGTCCGGGCGGACGGCCTGCTGTACCCTGAGATCATCATCATCATCAGCAGCATCAGTCGACACCGCCTGCCGACGGTGTCTGGCGCCTAATCGAGTATCCAACTCCAAACTCACCGAGCAATGTTTATAACCGCCCCTCAAAACTTCCATTAACCCAACACCACCCAGCCAACAGGCGTTAAATTGGCGCACAACTTTGTGGCGAATTCTTATTCCAATTATCTGATGTCCACGCAATTTAACCAGCGTTAACATATAAAGTGGCTCACATTAATATTCGGCCACCGATGATTATCGCAGTTTCATGGCCTTATGTTACATTAGAAATGAAGATAAACATAAAACATATTGGACAATCATTCTTGTGTGCTTTAAATTAAATGCAATAGTAGCCGNCATAAAACATATTGGACAATCATTCTTGTGTGCTTTAAATTAAATGCAATAGTAGCCGATAACTGAAATGAGCAGTGCAAGTTAGTGAAACACAATATTTTGTCCTCGCGTGCTTCATAAGTACGTCACTTTAATATTCGGCCAGTTGTGGTGGACGCATGGCACAGGCACGATGCACATTGCGTTCGTATCTCGTGTCATTCCCTGCACGCTTTCTGCGCTAAGAGGTTGTATTGGGTAGCTCTGTTGGCTGCGTCAGTAAGGCAAATGGGACGTAGGGCAAGAATACAACGTTTGAACAGCGGCAGCTGGTCATTTTTCATCATGCAAAGAAGAAATCTCAACGAGAAATTGCGGAGCACTTGAATCTGCTGAGGTCCACTGTCGGAGACATCATAAAAAGTTTTCAGAAGTAAGCCAGAATAGATTCGGTACCTCAAAAAGGACAGCCAAAGAACCTAAGCGAGAGAGAAGAACGTCTAGTAATCAGGAAAATAAAGAAAGATCGAAAATTAGTGCTTGCAAACTTACCACGGAGGAACTGAATGAATGTGGAAAGAACGTCCATCCAGAAACCATACGACGAGTTATCAGAAGAGCAGGATATAACGGCAGGGTATCTAGAAAGAAGCCTTTTTTCATTAATGAGCCATATAGAAGAAAACGACTTACGTTCGCAGAAGACCACGCTGACAAATATGAAATCTGGTGGAATGATGTTATTTTTGCTGATTAGACGAAATTGAATGTGTTTGGTTCAGATGGTAGGGTAACAGTATGGCGCAAGCCAAATGAGGAGCTAAAACCTGGGAACATGCAACCTACTGTGAAACACAGTGGAGGTAGTATTATGATCTGGGGCTGTATATCTACAGTAGGTGTTGGAGAGGCTGTACGTATTGACGGAACAATGAAAAAGGAAGACCATCTCAACACCTTGACGGCAAACCTACACAAGAGGGCTGATAATCTGGGCATTAGGAACACGCATAAGTTCTACCTAGATAATGACCCAAAACACAAATCGTACATTGACAAGAGCTGGCTTTTGTATAACTGTCCCAAAGTCATTAACACATTTCCTCAATCACTCGACCTGAATCCCATAGAAAATCTGTGGGATGAACTCAAAAGAAGATTGCGTACTACAACAATTAGGTCCACAAAAGAATTAGAGAAAAGGTTCAAGGAAGAATGGAGTAAGATTGGCTCCGAATGTACCAGGAAAATAATTACTAATATACCACAATGCCTGCAAGAAGTAATTAAACAGAATGGCCATGCTACCAGGTACTAAAATACTTTTTTTTTTTTAGTTCGCAAAGAGGATTGTGTTTGTGTTTGAATGATGATGGCCGAATATTAAAGTGGCGTAGTTATGCAGCATGGGAGGACAAAATCATATTTTTTTGTTAAGTTGCATTGCTCATTTTCGTTATTGGCTACCGCTATATTTCATTTAAAGCACACAAGAATGATTGTGCAATATGATTTATGTTTATCATCATTACTAATGTAACATTAGGCCATGAAACTGCGATAATCATAGGTGGTCTAATATTAATGTGAGCCACTGTATATACATACAGTGTATATGAAAGTATGTTACAAACTTTGTCAGGTGATTACTTGTCGAAAATGAGGTAAAGCTTTATAATTGGACATAGCCTGGCACAATCCTCAAGGGAGAAATTCACCCTTAAAAATGAAAAACTAAAATCGTATTATGGCAAAATATCGTAAACTACTTAGGAATAAATTACGATTCTCTGGATGCTGTTTTATACTAACAAGATCTGCAGTCTGTGAAGAATTAGTTTCTAATACCTTCCGCCATAATTTAAGTAATTGGCGTGGCTACCCCCTTTTTGGCTAAATGTTTTTTTATATAAAGCATGGAAACGTCGAAAACATAATAAAACGAACGTCTACTTAACTGTTCGAATATATAATTCTGACAGTACAGTAAGCTTACTACTATAGGCTGTGCACAGTTAACTAAGCACTTTTAAAATCAACCTTTGAAAAATGTCACTGCCCCTACCTGCATGTATTTTAATGGGCACATTGACTGGCATGAACCTAGTAAAGTTGGTAACAACGGACAGAAAGTATTTCCATTTCGTTAAGTTGAATTAAAAGTGCTGGGTAAACATTTGCTAATACCGAACGTGTTTAGTTTGCTTTCTGGTTTTTAAATGCATGTTAGTGTAAGGAATTGCAGATTTGTAAATTATTTACTTTTATAAATATGCCACAGGTACACTTGACCGATGCGTGAATAAAGTGATAAAAGGCGTATGGCAATGTTAATTTCACATGTGGCGGAAGAATGCACAATGTGAATACATGCATATCTTAAGCAGGGCTTTCAAAATTTCTGAGTTTACCGTGAACAGTTTTTAGCAGATGGCGAGGACATACAGTACGCAGTAGACGATCTTCGGTGTATGGGTGAGCCGAGCCGCCCTTGAAGATCCAGGACACGGTGCCTGGAGGGCGGGCGATGACGTCAGCCGGGGTGGCAATATCGCGGGAGATGGCAGAGTAATTGGTCTGGCGGGACGCCCCCGGGACGCATCATTACGGCGGTCGCCGAACCAAGTGGCGGGAGGGCGCCGAGTTGCGATGCTCGTTAACTGCACGCTAGAACTGGTTAGCGGTCAAATGAGTACACTTTTGAGAGCTATGCTTAGTTTCCCCATTCCTTACGCCGCGTGTAAAAAAATAAAACCGCTACGAACCAGATGACCAGCGTCAAATACCTCATATCCTAACCTCTGTTTAAAATGGAGAAGCTTGGAAGCTATTTTCACTGGTCATACCTCGCAAAAAATGTTCGGTGACATATAGCAAGAATTCCGATTTTATAATATTCCGTATGGTTAAATCGTATAATAAGTTAGTAATTAAGTGAAACAAATTTTCTGAAAATTTCTTCGTCGTTTTACAATGTAAGAAAATGTTCTCAAAAAAGTAGTTTCATACAAGTCCAGCAAGTTTCGCTAAGTGACTCATTGTCAAGTATATTATATTGAGATGTAATGCATTTGATTCTAATTATACTGTTTTTTTTAAACGTTCTTCTTCTGGCAAAGTTTGTATACTGGTGTCCCAAAATTCGCGCCTACGACCTATATCACGTGAATACTGGGTGAAAATGGAGATGAAAACATTAGTGACGAAATTCCCTCGTACATTTTACTTGCGCGGTCTGGAAACACACTACGACGGAGTACATTTGACAACTTCATATGTTGCAGTCGATATCTAACGTACCATAGTTCAGGCTGTTTAAAAAAAAAAAAAAAAAAAAAACAGCGATTTAATTGCATCGCAATGGCGAATGTCCAAAAATCTCCATATAGTCATTCACCCCCATTGCATTTTTCATTCAAAGATCACAGTAATTAAAACAAAAATTACAAGTAGTTTGAAAGTTTAAATAAATTAAAAACGAATTATTTCGAACGAGACTTTAAAACGGAAAAGAACGATTGAACGACAGTGCTGTAGGGATATACAGTGGCTCACAGTGGCAGTAGTACAACTATCCTATGATATGTCATTGTTGTAATACAAGTCTTTTGGATATGAAAATTGAGTGTATTGGTGAATAAATGTATTTACAATCATACAACAGATACAAAAAGGCCAATATATTCACAAAATAATACATACATTTACAACAACAAACTACACATTCTTAAGTCAAGATAAACCACTATGAAAATGGTACAGTCTGTATATGTCCTGTCGTTGAAGGGCATGTGTGGACAGTTAGCGCCTAGTGTGACGACCACAGTTATTTTTCATCTCCTTAAGCCGATCTGGCATAGATCGAACCAACCTTTCACAATAAGAGAGCTCGGCTTATCCCGTTCCGTTTGAAGGGCAATTTTGAGGTCATTCCGGTTAGATATGGGATGTTTGCGAAATTATTTTTTTTAACACACTCCACAAATTTTCAATGACATTGATGTCTGGGGACTGTGGAGGGGTATCGAATACTTGGGGGCAATTATAGAGTAACCACATGCGTACCTTGTGGACCTTATGTTTAGGGTCGATGTCCTGGTAGAACGTGAAACAATCCCGCAAGCCTGATTTCTCTGCGCTCGGTGTCAGTTCTTTCCCCAATATGTCCGAATACACATATCTATCTATGAAATGGAGTTTCCCCACACCCGAAGCCGTCATACAACCCCGTACCATCAAGGACCCACCTCTGTGTTTCACCGTCGGCCGAAGGTTTTTTTTTCTGTAAGCTCCGTCTTACGCCAAATACAGACCTTCCCATCCGATGCAAATATATTGCATTTACTTTCATCAATAAATATTACTGTTTTCCGGTAGTCAAAGATTTATCAGCGGGATCTGTGGCAAACTGGAACCTGAGACGTTCGTTCTTCTTGCTGATGTATGGTAAATTGCGCGTTACTCGACCATTCACGTCCTCTCTACGAAGGACTATCCTCACGGTTCTGGGCAGACTTTTTCCCCCAAGACAACTTCTGCTTCCTTGGCAAGTGCTGGCGCACTCAACGCGGGATTATTCTTTATATGACGTCGAGTCCATCGCTCGTCTGATGCAGTGAATATTTTTCTGGAATTACGCTTCTCTTTTTTCTCTATTCTACTTTACTGACGAAAGCGACGAACAATATTTTGCACATGTTTTCACCAATCTCGTGGTGCGGTTGTTCGACCCTTGACTTGCTCCTCCTGCGCCTGATCCATTAAGGTATTACAGGAGACATCTTTCAGAGCTTTATTGCTGGGGAGTGCGATCAGGACTTCCCATGACTTTCAGATCGACCGTCGGTTTGTCACGTCAGGCTTGCACACATAGAGAAAATGTGTGCGGGATACACCAGGCTGTTTGGTGCGCACTCCCCTCCAGTCTTGGACTAAGTCCATAGCCTATTTTCATTTGAGCCTGGTCAGTGCTGTAATTGACAGTAGTTGAATACTGTCAATAGAAAGAGTATCGCTCTTTCCAATCGCAGTGGGTGGATGTTCTCCACCCGAGGGTGGTTCCACCTCACCTGTCAACAGCAACGTACAGAGTTGAATCCGCACGCGCCACCTTGATGGGGCCGAGTGCTATCCTCACTCTACAAACCCGCTTTGTAAACGAGTCCTCTTACTAGGCGGACCAGACCGTCGACCCTTCGTTGATGAGCACCAACCCTTCGAAACCTGGCAGCCTGCATGAGACAGTACGCAACGCAAGGTGCCGTCGACGATGACAGGGAAGGTCACAGTCCTTCGGCGCCCTCCAGGCAAGTACCCACCTCTAGATCTCCTTCTAAGCAGAAGGTTCAACCACTACCACCCAGAGTCCGACCCGCGATCAGCACGGCCTAAGCCGGGGCTTTCACACTGATCCCCTGGGTACCCACAATTTTCAGACATGCACACTGAGTTTTCACCCAGAGCGGCCCAGTCCCTCCAGGACGCCAGACAATCCCTTCATCGTGACTCCGCCACCCCGAGATCATCCCCGATTTGCCACAGATCAAGGCTCAGCTTTGGGAGTGCAATTCGGTTCGCGGGTCTTCACCGCAAGGCGAAGAATATATACAACCTCTGGAGACTGTACATAACCTCGCCGTGACTGGTTATCTGTGCACAGACAGGCCGTCACCGCCTTCAACCGTCCTCACTCCGTTAGCCATGGGGCGGCCCCCATGTTACCAGCCCATACCACGAGGAGGTGGAGATGGACTTGAGCAGTGCTAGGCTATATATTCGCATCACTGCCCCATTAATGGAGATGGATTGGCAGCTTTCACAGTGGCTGGAAGACACCCAAAAGGATCACTACTTCCTATGAGCGGACTCCACCGGAGCTCGTTGGGCGAGCTCTTACACTTGCGCCGGTTTACCACCATTAGAGCCTGTAACCAGGGTTAGGCCCAACTGGGGCAGACATTTCATAGCCGTCACGACTACCCCACCAGGTACTCAGTTTCTAGGCTCCCCCCTACTGGGCGGACGCGGGGCACACGTCCGGTGTTCAGGCACCCAGTCCCCTCACCTTACACCCATTACAGGTTGGTTGCCAGACCACGGCCTGTACCCAACCCGGCCCCACAGGGCCAATATTTTGCACAGTGGAATGATTGCGATTCACAATTTTGCCGATCTCACGCAGATATTTACCCCTCTGATAATGTAAAATGACCAGCTTTCTCACCGCCACCGACTTCTGACCTCTTCACGTTCCATGTTGATCTGCGAAAGCTTACTTGAATGTACTGCTAGCCTTTATACACAGAACGAAGGTACACGTGGTTCAGAATGCGTGACCCCAACATAGAACGCCTGGTAGGCCAATGAGGGCATGTGTAGGGTAGTGTACTACTTTCACTGTGGCGTTCAATCTGCAGTTGTTTCAGTATTTTCCATTTCATGCAGATATAATCATAGAAATTATGCGTATCTTTATAGATCCTAAAAGTTGGATATGTATTGCATAAAATAAACTGCGTTACCAGTAATTTTCATTTAGAGGGAACATTCATTTCCAATCTAATGTCGGTTCGTACTAGGTGTACCAATTTCACTGTGAGTCACGGTAAATGTTCAGACTTTTTATCCACTATAAAGTTATGCTATATCGCGCAAAGTGGCACGAACGTAAAAAAGTTCTGGATACATTTCTATGAACTACGTTATAAACAACGCACAGTCAATGTCATAAGTGTTCATACAGCTCCCCTCTCGAAATCGCAAATGTTTTATGCGAAAGTAAACTGCTAAATAGAGGCGTGGCTATAGCAACTACGTTTCAATACGATGTGAGGAGTTAATACTTTCAAAAACCGGCCTTGTTATGGGAATACTACTTAAAAGTAAGAAATATCCTTAGTCAACATGGTTTATGGGCGTTCATAAGTATTTATACACCAGTAAACCAACGACGAAATATGGCATTGCTTGACAGTTGTTTGCTACACTTCCTGTGGTGTGAACGGAGTATCTGGTGTTCCGCTCGTGCACCACAGACAGCGAAAAGGCAATGAATGCAAAGAAACAACAGCAGAACAGACATCATCAGTTTATTACACCTCGAGAAAAATTAATATTCCCACATTACAGAATCAGCTGGAATAAGTCGTCCGACTATACAGATTATTCAAGCTACATAAAGGTAACAAGGGCTTTATAAACAAGGGAAGGGCAGGTTTTCCTCATATACTTACTACCAAAAAGAAGATGATACTATTAATATTCATGACGGAAAACTCCAAAGTAACCTCCTAAGAATTGTCAGCGTACGTACAGACACACTTCGGGAAACATGTTTTCTTAAGAACTATGCGTGGGCTTTTCAACCGAGCAGGAATTACAACCAAAGCACTTAGAAGAAACCCATATATCGGCAAAGCATACCAAAATAAGATATTAACATTTTCTCAGGACTACACAACTAAAGGTACCGACTTATAGGTTCAAGTGCTTTTATAGGTGAATGTTAGTGTGGAGAAGGCCTCAACCTTAGGTAGATCCTCACAATCTTCAAGCTACACTGTGAAACAAGTCGGTGAGTGAGTGAAGAGAGTGAAGATATTTTGACGGCTCTTAACAGCAGATAAGGGTGACTGAGGTGAGTATGGAGTAGTGCCGGAATGAAAGGGCGGGGGAAATGGGAGATCCCCGAGAAAACTCGCCAACCAGCGGCATTGTCCGACATGATTCCCACAGGCGAAAATCCAGGAAACATGTTGGTGGCGAAGTTATAACCAGAGATGCATGTCAGACTCTGGAGTGAGGGAAGTATCATTTATTGAGAGAACCATGGATAGATTTGCATGTTGTACATATCAAGGAGACATTTTGAAAATGCGTTTTTTAGTCTTGGAAATGATTATTTCTTTCAGCAGGGCAATGACCCTAAAAACACAGCAGAGGTCTCGTCTTTGGTTACCATATCACAATCCTTACATGCTCAAAACCCCACCCCAGTCCTCGACCTTAACCCAATAGAGCATCTTTGGAGTAACTTGGACAAGAATAAGAAAAAATGAAATAACAAGACTAGGTTAAAAGAGGTGCTTTTGCGAGAATGGTGGAAAATTCAGATTTAAGTAACCAGTGTCTCGTGCATTCAATGCCAAATAGATCGAGGGCGGTCATACACAAAAGAGGACTGCATACTAAGTATTAATAACGGCAACTATGTTCTTTATTTTCTGGAAAGTGTATATTGTTTTGTTTCTGTATGAACAGTTTTGGCCAACCTCAATTGCACATGTTGAGCCTATGTATTTATTTATATTTCCATATGCATTTTATCATATTTGTTAACGTGTTTTTAAACTTTAATGTATAAATATTAGTCGGTCACAAACTCAAATGTCTTACTGTTTTCCTAACAGTAGATATTTGTAATATTTCTCTCCCAACTAAAATGCATTAACACTTATGTCCATGACTGTAAGCAAGGATTCGTGATTACCGGAAACTATAAAGGAAAAAGCCACCGAGGTTATTAGTGATAGGAACACCAGCAGCCGCTAAAACAGAGCACAGCTCGCCGTCTCTTTACATCATGAAGATATTTATGTGTGACGAAGTCATGCTGGTTAAGGTTAAGATGTTCGATAGTTTAATAGACATGTAAATAGAGTAAATTAAGTTTGACTCTGTAGACTTTTACAACGGTCAGTTCAGTAATTTAGAATAAGTAACAAAATTACAGTTTGGATGTATTCTACATAGCTGTGGAACTACTGTATCTCAAAATCAATTCAACAGTGTATTTTAACTTTGGCGAGAGGGACAATAGTGGGGTCCTTGGCACGATTACAAGAAACACTTATTTATTTTTCCAATCAACTGGAAGCACAGGGATGCGTCTAGAAGCACAGAGATGAGGTGAAACCCTGGGGCACCAAAAATATAAAGTTTACAATTGGCAACACATTCGGTATGTCATTAAGCCTCTAGGAAGAAATTCCAAGTTAAGAATATTGGGTTTTAGTAATAACCAGATACGACTATACTGAAATATCCTTTCTGTACTAGTCAGAACAACATTTAAGACAACACGATGATACATAATAAACTCGTGGATCATTACCCATATAGAAGGTAGATATTGAACTAACCATGCATCCTCCAGCTGCCCTTATGTCTCTTACAGAGAGTCTAAGTATAACTTAAATCATGCGCTACGAAAAAAAAAAAAATTAAATGAGAATCTACACTGTCGTCAAATATTTTAATAATGTCACAAGCTCACTTGACCGACGAATGAATAAAGTGAAGTGGAGAGGTTCCGGCGGCTAATAACGTGTCTTGAGATTCAACGCGGGTGGAGAGATGAGTATGGAGTAGCACCGGAATGCAAGGGCGGGGGAAAGCGGGAGATCTCTGAGAAAACACGCTGACCAGTATCATCGTCGGGCACGATTCTCATGTGCGAAGATCCGGGAGCGACCCCGCCGGGAATCGAGCTCGGTTCGCGTTGGTGGGGAGCGAGCGTTCTGACCACTGCGCCAACCGCGATCTCTCATGGACCAAGTTATCCGGTTGATGACCATGTTAATTTTACGTATGGTGGAAAAATACACAATGTGAATACAAAATCATCTTAAGCAAGGCTTTAGAAAGTGCTTAGTTTACCGTGAACAGCCTATACTGAAATAATCACTATATTTCCATTAGCTTTTACCCACCCATTTGAAAGGAAATCACTGCAGTATAATCATGCCCTGCAATTTAATCAAACGTCATTGATACCGATTTATCTGGACCCACTGTTTTATGTTGCTGTACGTGAAATATTTTGTCGCACAAAACTGCTTGTTTGTAAGTAAACTATTTATCAAAGACCAGAATATACTATTTTCCAGCTCTTCGTCTCTTAAAGGCTATTGTATTCTAACCTTGTCACCACAAAACCACAGAAACTTGAGTCATTCACCACGGATATTATATTCTTATGTTTCAGCCTTCCATTTATTTGTTCACTTTTTAACATATTACAGAAGATGAAAACACAGTACTCGAACTCGTAATATAAAATGAGAGCATATTCTATAGAGATTCAAATGAGCTGATAGTGATTGAATTTACAATTTAAAATTGGACTTTAAATAAATCAAAGAAGAATCATTTGCTGTCCCTTGCCACTTTTAAAAGATGGAAACATCATGCCAATTTACATTTACTTCGTCGGTAAAGAAATAATGCTGCAAAATTTCCGTTTGCATTTTGTTTTTGCAGTCTATTATCAGACATGCGAGAAACTTTTTTGTTTATTGCCCATTGTAGGAACCTAGTATAAGCGTATGAAATGTAGATAAAACCTAAAATTTTACTTTGGCAATCAGTTAGCAACAATATATAGTACTGTTCCTTTTTTAAGTATACATCTGACTGTTACGTTTTAAGTTGTAATCTGATGAGACTGTTTTAAAGTGGGGAAAAAACAAAGTTCACAAAAAAGGTGTACAATTATAAGTAAAAAATTTACAGAAATTCATATAATATATTTAAAAAGTGCATACCCTTAATTAACTTTAAAAACAAAGTTTTGCGCCGTTATTAGTGTGCTTCGACTGTGGAAAATGGGAATGTTACAGTTTTACTATTCTAAAAGCTGTTCAAACCAGGAGGCAGTTCACAGTTAGCACGTGTGCAGTCGCCGTCAAATCATTACCTAGCGCTATTTTAACAGATCCAAAATTTTCCAAGCAATAGATTTTCTTTAGAAGCACATATTTATTTCAATGTAATGTATACTAAAAAAACATAAATAAACTTATAATGGTATTTAAAAATCCAGATGACTTGTATGTGAAAAAGATGTAGCAATATTATATTTAAAAAAAATTAATGTTAGACATAACCAACTTTTAAAAAGCAAAACTTTGAAAGGCTAAAATAACATTCAGATTTTTAACTTGTAATATCATTATTATCACTCATATTGGTCAGCTAAAAGGCAATATACGGATACGATGGAAAATGAAGGGAAAATCTAAAATAAAATACCATAAAATGAAAAAGTATTAGTTAATTAATTAATATTAGCTTTACAGAATATATATATATATATATACATATATATTATATAAAAAAAACGACAAATTCCGCCTGAATATTCCTTATGAAAAAAATAAGTCGAAAACATATGAGACATTTGGTCGACAATGATTCGTAAGGGTGGTATGCACCCTTGATGGTGGAGCTGAAACACAGGTTTATTGTAAATAACAGAAAACATCTGTAATGGAACAATGCCATCCAGGATATGTGTAGCTGAACGAATATCTAAAACCACTGCAAATCCAGTCACTGCCACAAAATTAAATCATAGAGAAAATAAGGTTGCAACCCTGTTGTCGCATGAATATCTGCGATGCCGACGTTTAATTGGTTTTACAATGATGGATTATAAACGAGCTCGTTAAAATTATCAAAAAAAATCATCTCGCGTATCCCCACCGTTTGTGAGGAATTTATGCATAAAGGTATAAACCATTGCATTACTGCACCTGGCAGGAAAGTAACACAAAACACACACATAACATATTATTCCTTAAAAGGGTTGATCAAAGGGCCCACCATCAACTTCAGCGCAAAGGTTAGTGTCATTGTCCTGGATGTCATTATTTCATATTAAATATTTTCTTTAATATTTACAGTCCACCATTACGAAGCAACGTCGACCATATTTCGCATATATTTATTCGACTTATTTCTTCATAAGGAATCTAGCTGTTGATGTTTGCAACAGATCCACCTTGAATGTTAGGGTTGGTGCATTTTACTCGAAAATCCGACATCTTGACTGTTTACGTCGTGAATAAAGGAGAAATTATTCCGTGGGAAGTGTTACATCATTACATTTCGATGAGTGTGTACATGTGATGGACACATCATTCACAAAGAATGTTGATCACCATATTCTATAATTGTTTTAATGAGAGATCATTCGTCATCGCAGCGCGACCAGTGGGATGGGCAGGGAGTAATGGATAGCAGCAGAGTCACAGAACAGAAGTACTCACCAGGACTCGGCTGGGTTGACGTGATGTCCGGGGGCGGCGCTGCAATGGTGGTCTGCGTGGGGGCCGGGGCGGCGGGGCCGGCCGATCCTGGCACCTCGCTCACTACGGTCGGCGGCATCTCGCTGCAAACGAACAATATCCACAGATTCATCGGCGTGTTCCAGAACCACCAGTTTCTCTCTACTAACTACACAAATTGCCAAAATATTTACTTCAACACGATTTATAGCCAGTTCACTGCTATGTTCCATTCTCGGTTACTTCCAACTTTTCTGAAGCCCTGCTTAAGTTCTACTTCCAGGACATCCCTCCGTCTCCTACAAAGCTTAACTGAGTCTAGAAAATTACACCAAAAGAAAAACGCACCGCATTCGTGCTCACACAGTGTAATAATATTTTTAATAAAAACTATTTCTTACTACGCATTGCTAACACGCATTTTCTCTCTGTTTTTATTAATATTAATTATAAATGCAATATTACAATTTCTAGATAAGATATAAGTAAAATTCCTATCTAACCACAATAAGATACATTTATGCAAACATATTTAAGAAAAACCCACACACATTATACATAGAGTGATTTTTCAAATTTTTGATTCAAAAAATGCGAAGATACCGCGAATATACTACAACAGAGCATTATCGACACTCCTGCGTAGGTTCCACTTTTTGCACATTGCATATCGTTAAATTGATCACATGTTGAAATTAATTTTGCCATATACATAACTACTAGCACTGAATATGAATAATACTGCAAAAACAATTAAACAGTGAGAGAGATTATCTACGTTTTTAAATATAGTTTCCTGGAACAGCACACGGTAGTTCTGTTTGCGCTTCTGTGTGCTCTTAGCGCCGTCGTGCGGCGACCCAACATCGCCAGCCATTGCTACTTTTCGCCCTCCACCTACTACACGTTAGTCACAGAGTAGATAATTACACAGAGACAAAATTACGTGACGGTTCCTTTTATGTGGGTGTACCCATTCTCTGATTGGCTGCGCGAGGATCTGGGAACGGACCATGCATATGATTGGCTAATGCATGCCGAGAAAGGTTCCCCATTGTCTGAGCTGCCGGCTGCCTAGTAGGTTACCAGATGATTATTGGAGAAAGGTGTTCCAACATTTTGCTTACCTGAGACGCCATTTTGTTGGCGTGTGCGACTGGAGGTCGCGTTATAAGCAGCAGTCTCGCCTCTGTATTCTTAAGTACTGTGTATCTTAGTGGCGAAAATGTTGTACATTCAATTGTGTGTAGTTAACGGCAAGAATTAAAAATAACCTCAATCAATAGCAAAACGACTATACAAAAAAAAAACACAAGCTACCGTGGGAGTTTAATCCTTTGCGCGTATTAATTGTGAACGTGATTCACCAGTAAGGTGAATCAGCACAACAGTATGCCTTAGAAGAGGAGAAGTAATTTTACAAATCTTAAAAAAATACATTTGACGACTCTGCCAGGAATCAAACCCACGACTTTTATACAACTTTTCAATTGTCAGATTGAAAACAGTCTTAACCAGGCTCGGTAAACAAATACAAATCACATTTCGTAGATTGTTCTTTCTAAATCCTTTTAAAATTACCCCGGAAACCTTAATTTTTAAGGACTGAAACATTTCGTCAGCCCACAGGCGTGTGGGCTAGATTTCACAGTCCCTGTGCACTTGAACCTCCCCTATTCGTTCACAGAATGCTACAGAAGCCAGTCTTATCACGAAGCAGGCTGCATGAGAATATAGGCACTTGTTTTATTTCAGGTATATTATTGGCCGAGAGTCTTCGAGGGCGTGTTGAATGAGCTGTAATCTAATTACATAAGTAGAATGTTAATATGTTCGAAGTCCAGGTCCAGCTAACTGTCACGTGGATTCCCGGAATTTCTGTCTCCCATTAATTATATTTACATGACTAACTTCAGGATACCAAAAAAATTGTGTACACAGTTGCAATTTGAAATTTATTGTTTCACACACACCGACCCATCATTAAACTGAATTTTACTCTACGCGATATTAATTATACATTTCTTAAAAAATTTCGCATGCCTAATTAATTGAAAAAATTTTAATCTCTTCTCAGCTACATTTTGAACAGTGCGCCTTTTCACGAGCCGAATAAATGTTTCGTCAGTAAGCGAACGGCTAGCTTATTGGTTCTCCACCCTTGCCACCTAGGTAGTACGGAGCTACGTGGACACTAGTGGAAGCTGTTTGGTGTAAATGAGGCGCAGCAGTAAGGACGAAATTCGGAAGCGATTAAATTGATCTTACCTCTTAACGTCTCGTCAAGTGCACTTGTGTGTTAGACGGAGCCAGGTCTCTGACAGTTAGAAGAAGGGCCATAGCTTTTATTAAGGGACCATTCCGGCATTCGTTTGGAGTAATTTGGATAACTGACATCGGCCAGCCTACAATCAAAAATAAATTAAACCGTTTTATACATCTGCCGTAAATTTGAGATGTAGTAGTGACGGTATGATTTACAGTGGTGTATTATCATCAAGTGTATGAGTCAAGGTAAAACAGGTTCCCGCGTATCTAATATTCTCGTATTTTAAAGCTACTTTAGCACTCCTAGTGTAGTGAGGGTTGCCCACTTGTAGGCTCCTCGAAATATGTTTCTGTTCCTCGACAACGGTGGGGTTCTGGGTCCTAACCAGAGACCGGAAAGAAATTGCGGGTTCATTGATCTGTAGAATATACTTCAAACTCGTTTGTATAACTAAGCAGAAGTTGACTGATTATTGTCAGAGTGGGAAGCCATGATTGTGCCTGAATTTTGATGGTTCTTTATAACTGGCTCGGAGTCTTCCAGCACGTGTGAAATATATTTCATTCACGGTTACTTCNTGAATTTTGATGGTTCTTTATAACTGGCTCGGAGTCTTCCAGCACGTGTGAAATATATTTCATTCACGGTTACTTCGAAATTTCCCGAAGCCATGCTTAAGTTCTACTTCCAGGATAGTCCTCCACCTCACGCAAACAAAGCTTAATTAAGTCTAGAAAATTACACCAAAAGGACAATGCCCCACATTCTTGAGCACTTTGTTTGATAATTTTTGCATAATGACTATTTCTTACTAAACATTACCAACTCACGTATTTTCTCACTGTTTATATTCATATTCATTATAAATGAAATATTAAAGTTGATAGATTAAATATACGTAAATGTTCAAATTAACCAAATAGTAAGGTTCCTTTATGATAACACAAGTATAAAACGCTTGTGGTACATGGTAAATGGAATATTTAAGAAACAGCAAAATACGTCATATATGGGGTATTTTTTAAAAGATATTTGACTAAAAAAAGGGTGAAAAAAACCACGAATAGGCGAAAAATCGTGGACCAATCATGTGAGTAACGTAGATTTACAATTTCCACCTGGGGCATTTTTAAATTTAAAGGTTAAAATTTATTATTAATTCAATACAAAATCATGCGTGTTCTCGGGACACAAATTTGTCTGTTAGTCAAAATGTGTAAACATGTTTATACATATATTCGGCTAAATTCAACATTTTTATGTAAATATCGCACAAAATTCAAAATTATCAAAATTAAAATCACGTCTTTAAATATTTGCGGGCAGCGAGGCATGGGGGTTNACGCGGTGAGGAGTTCGGACCGGTGTTGGGTTCTTGCCTAGCTTCCAGAAACACGTGTACTTCATAATAACACATTTCAGAACAACACATTGAATATCAGCTGTAACATTATTTTGATAAAGCTCAAAATATCCCATAGAATCCACGTTACATAAACTTGTCAAGAAATTAATACAAAATTGCACATTAAAAATATTAAAAGGCAGGTGGTACTTTAACAAACCACGACGTAAGTGAAAATCATGAAAACCTCATTAAAAATGATTTGGATTAGTAACTGCTGTTTATGCACAAGAGCAATCTTGATTGTGCTCAAGGAGATCTAAAGGGCAATCCTCAAAAATTGCTATCACCACCAAATGGCCCAGATACAGTTGGTGATGGAGGATTGTTCCTAGAAGAAGCAGAATGCCCAGGGATGGCAAAACTTGTAAGCCTGAAGGCCCAGGACAAAAAAATCTTTTGCTCCTGGACTCTCAAGACATTATGACACATGGAGGGATGAGTTACTGCAATCACACGAAAACCTCAATAACCTCCGGTTAATCAAATTTTCCAGCCTTAAGAGGACTATGTACTTGGAACTTGAACTGTGTTGCAAAGTGTTCGAAATATGCGTTTTTATTTTTACGAAATTACTTTAAATGCGTCGTAGTAACCCTGATATACGAAAAGAAAATACACTTGAGACGAGGCACAAAGAATACTTTCAAGATATCACGCACATTACGAACACTATTTCCATTGTGTTTTCGCAAAACGTGCATATCGGAAACACTCGAAAGTAGTATAGAGACGGGTACCGAACTATGCTACAGACTTTGTAACAATAAAATTATAGTGTCATCGATCAAAGTCCCATAGTTTCAGTCAGTGTTCGAAGCCGGGGAATTTCCCCTCTTATGGATATTTCCCCAATTACTGCATTCTTATGTTTTGTGATTTATTTGTGAAATATCTATTCTTTTTATAAATGTTTGTTGCTACTTTTATATAATATGATTTTGTGACTGATCTGTGAAGTATTTAGGACCTCTTAAGTCGTAAGGTAGGCCCAGTGATATAAATAGTTATCACTGAATCAGAAGTTCGAAGTAACATATAATATACAAAAGTAACTAAAATGGACGTTAAAAGCAGTAAGAATGGTACGTAACGTTATAATAATAAACTTCTAAAGCTTATATATATATATACACACACACACGCACACACACACACACACACACACACACACACACACACACACACACACACACAGGTTTTTCAGAAATGAGACACCCAAACTGCGGGTGGTGATTCCTTATGAAAAATAAAGTCGAAAATATAAAGGACACCATATACCTAAACAGAACATTAAAGGAGATATGAGCCTGTGAAAATTGGGGTTTGAAAACGTATTTTCGCTGAATGCCTTGTACTTTCTGCCAGCGGTAGGGATGGTGGCGGTTTACCCACTGTACGTCCCACACGGTTGAATGGGACTCGCCCATTTGACGCGCTGTGGAGCGTGTGCTAGTGGAGGGCATATCGTTGATGTGCTGACGTATCACTTCCTCAAGCCGAACAGTGCTCACAGACCGAGGACGGCCAGCATTACACATGTGTCTGCAACACGGGAAGCATAAGTCACCTTTTTGCTTCGGACTTTGTAGGCGTTGTTCAAGGCATTCGGCAAAAATACGTTTTCAAAACCCAATTTTCATAGTCTCATATTTCCTTTAATGTTCCGTTTAGGTATACGTTGTCCNGCAAAAATACGTTTTCAAAACCCAATTTTCATAGTCTCATATTTCCTTTAATGTTCCGTTTAGGTATACGTTGTCCTGTATATTTTCGACTTTATTTTTCATAAGGAATCACCTCCCGCACTTTGGGCGTTTAATTTCCGAACACTCTGTATTGTATATATATCCACACATACATACACACATATATGTACACACATACATATAAACGAGAAATTTTTACCCCTTGTACATTTTCAGCAAATCGAACACTAGTTCTAGAGGTACAACAGGAACACTGCACGGCATTCCAGAACCTTGCGTGTAGATGCGCTAGGGCGATAGTTACGCGGGTCGGTGTCGCCCTTATCGCCCCTTCGTTTCTGTCCCTCGGATGGCCAAAACAGCTCCAGGTACATAAGACTCATAATGGTAGACCTTCTTGCAAACCCTCCAATATGGGCGAGTAGTTTAGACTGTCACTCTGTTTAAAAACCCAGTCAGTCTGGTGGAGCTTCATTGGATAAGAACCAGACAGGCTTCTTCCAAGATGTAATTAGGTGTACTCTTTATATGTAAGTGTTCTCATAAGATAATGCAATTAGCAGACTTTAATTTTTCTTGCAAACTGCGTGGCCATAGCGTCCAATATCTTTGTGCAGGGTGTCAAGAAAAATAAACGTTTTTTTTTTAGTAAGTTTTATGATGGCTGTAAATTTTCCCTCGATTTGGTATCCCGTGGTTTGGAGCCCACACTAATCACCGAGTTCTCGCCATCTTTATACTTTCTACACGTAACCGCGCGACGTGAAATTCAGATAATAAGACTAAATAATTTAATTTTAATTATGAATTAAAGTCTCTTCGACAGCGGGGGTCATTAGAGATCAGCAGGAGAGTTGAAGTAATCATCCATCGCCTGTATTAAGAAACCATCGCGGCATTTGCCTGGAATGATGCCGGAAAACCGTGTAAAACCGAAATCTAAGTGGTTGGACGGGGAATCGAACCCGGATACTCATGAATCCAAGTTTAGAGTGGTACCACAACGCCAATTGGTTTGGTAAATTGCTATTTATGCTTTATTGTATGATCACTTGCATTTCAGCTCTTTTATGGTGAACGTTTATACCGTAACCTGACAGTTGAGTTTCGGTGACCAGTGTTTCGGAAAGTTCTGTAAGTTTGCATGTGGTGTAGATGACTCGAAAGAGGTGTTTAGTTCCTCTTCGGAAACTATGTTTGTAAATAACGTTTCATGCGAGGGTTGGGTTGGTGCGCGGTTTCAACGTTTAAACTGTGGATTCAGTTGGAATCTGGCTCGGAAAGTACTACTGTGATCAGCTTTAGCACAAACAGTAAGGCGAGTTTGATTCAAATCAAGCCAAACTATTTCATTCAGAAGGTTATTTTAATTACAAATGAAAAAAAAACTACGACCATTACCTGGCATTTTGAAAAGCTTAATACCACTCTTTGAAGAAGCTTATAAAGCATTGTTTGCTACTTTGAATAACCCTTCAAATANATTTTGAAAAGCTTAATACCACTCTTTGAAGAAGCTTATAAAGCATTGTTTGCTACTTTGAATAACCCTTCAAATAGAATTTTATTTATTTGGGTTGCCTTATGTTTTTTTGTGGTAAATACAAACGATACAAGCAAGTTTCCCCCATAACTGAGGTTTGGACTGACAGTAAAAATGTATTGATAGGCAGGTCCACGTTGTTATTAAGTTGATGTTGTTTTTGGTAGGTACAGGTGTTGGTAACTATTTCAGTTTGAACTCTCAGTGATTAGCAAAGTTACTCACAACGCTGGAGAAAAGAAATAAAGTGTGCATACGAGTTGTCACGATGAACAATGNATGCTGGAGAAAAGAAATAAAGTGTGCATACGAGTTGTCACGATGAACAATGTTAAGAGTGCTGTTTGCTCAGGCTCCCAACGGATCGCGCATCTGAAGTCGTACAGTTTTCATTTAAAAATTGTCCAATATTGCTGAGTGGTGAATGATTGAGGTAATCCTTCCCCTTTANGAAGTCGTACAGTTTTCATTTAAAAATTGTCCAATATTGCTGAGTGGTGAATGATTGAGGTAATCCTTCCCCTTTATGATTTTTGTAGCTTGTTTATTTAAAAAGAAAAAAAAAATTCCGAAAGTATTTTGATACCCAGCTAGCTATTTACCTTACACTGCACTACATGCAGACAAGACGATGGAACTACCAACTCTTAATTACGTCACAATTTTAATCCTGCCAAAATTTGGCAAAATGAATATTGTTACATAAATACGAGTTCGTATTTCAGTCATCATGTATGTACTGCTGTGTAAGGCCAATAACTAGTTGGGTTAGAGATATTTTGGGAATTTTCTCTTTTCAAAATACAAACAACTTATAAAAACCGAGAATCCAATATGGCGGGGTGAGGACCCCCTGAGAATGGCATTTAGGAAATTTTTCACGTCGGAATGCTAGATTTCGGTTTATATTCTTGTTTNGGTGAGGACCCCCTGAGAATGGCATTTAGGAAATTTTTCACGTCGGAATGCTAGATTTCGGTTTATATTCTTGTTTCTAATGTGTATTTTTTAAAGCGTAAAAAGAATAATAAAGGCTGTTCACGGTAAAGTGAGCACTTTCTAAATAAACCTTTTAAAAATGTAACTGTTCCTATCTGCTATATTTTAACAGGCACAATGTCTGGCATGCGCCCAGTAAAGTTGGTAACGACGGAGGGAAATTAGTTCCATGATGTAATTATCAATAAAAATGGTTAGGTAAACTCGGTATATAAAAATAACGAACGAAACAGCGTGTTCGCAAACAGCCTGCAACCAAACAGTAAAATGGCAACGCAGAAAAATCTGCGTACATGTGACAACCGAAGTTTTGTCCGCTCTCTCCTATCGGCGTACATGTGAAATCAACCTAAACACATCTGCATACGAAATTACAGCATATTTATGTATATAAGTAATACGTCACACGTCCAACCGAGTTATAAATACCGCCAAGTTCGATGTGGACAGCAAATTTAAGACACTTGAACTAAATATAATTTCTCCCCCCTAGAATACACTAGTTGTTTAATACTAACGTTTTAGTTGACCTTTCGTGGCGCAGTGAGTTGGTGCTCCGCCGGTCTCGGGTGCGGGAGGTACTAGGTTCGAATCNGGTGAGGACCCCCTGAGAATGGCATTTAGGAAATTTTTCACGTCGGAATGCTAGATTTCGGTTTATATTCTTGTTTATAATGTGTATTTTTTAAAGCGTAAAAAGAATAATAAAGGCTGTTCACGGTAAAGTGAGCACTTTCTAAATAAACCTTTTAAAAATGTAACTGTTCCTATCTGCTATATTTTAACAGGCACAATGTCTGGCATGCGCCCAGTAAAGTTGGTAACTACGGAGGGAAATTAGTTTCATGATGTAATTATCAATAAAAATGGTTAGGTAAACTCGGTATATAAAAATAACGAACGAAACAGCGTGTTCGCAAACAGCCTGCAACCAAACAGTAAAATGGCAACGCAGAAAAATCTGCGTACATGTGACAACCGAAGTTTTGTCCGCTCTCTCCTATCGGCGTACATGTGAAATCAACCTAAACACATCTGCATACGAAATTACAGAATATTTATGTATATAAGTAATACGTCACACGTCCAACCGAGTTATAAAATACCGCCAAGTACGATGAGGACAGCAAATTTAAGACACTTGAACTAAATATAATTTCTCCCCCCTAGAATACACTAGTTGTTTAATACTAACGTTTTAGTTGACCTTTCGTGGCGCAGTGAGTTGGTGCTCCGCCGGTCTCGGGTGCGGGAGGTACTAGGTTCGAATCCTATGTAAGGCATGGGTGTCATATTAAGTTAGATAATAAGTTAATTTATAAATCTTCAGGCATTGCACCGGGGGACGTTAACAAGCCCTTTCAAATCCAACCCACCCAACATTTAAAACCCTCAAAATGCAAACAAAATATTTTAATGGCTTTACTGCTTTGGTTTATTGATGTTTTCGTGCTGAAGTATTCATAATTCTGTAAAGAAACTCTCATATTTCAGTTAGAGTTCCCGAAATTGTCGAGATGGCACAAATCCAAATCACGCGCTGAGAAAAGTTCCTTCCTCCGTTTTCCAGCAGACCCGGTCGTTCGCTCTCCGCATTTCATATTTTAATTTCACGCACAGCGAGAAGTATGGGCTCATAAATATTTCTGTTCTTATGACAGCGCCGGCGTAACATCGGACTTTGCCTCGCCCATGCAGTGGAAAAGAAAGAGGGAGAACTGCGTTCAAAGCCGCCTGTCCCGTCCGGTATTGAACAGCTTCCTGGAAGCCAGCCGCACGCTCCGCGATTCCTTTTCCCCAACTGCGTCCTCCCTTGCGAGCAGTGGTCTCGTCATTCTTGCAGGTCCTCAGTAAGATTTACTTACAATTAGAAAAAAGATATCCAACCGATGAGGAATAAAACCATCTCCATACATTTTGCTCTGTTTATTTCTATTCTGTGTTGGATGATGCATGGAAGGTTTTGATACAGTTTAATCCTGTAAAGTACAATGGAAGGAACGTAACATAATCACTGATGTAGCGTTCTTACCCCCTCTTTCCCCGCTTGATAAAGCTGGATGAAAAAATTAAATGATGTTATGCTTTAGCAAATAATGTTCAACATGTACATGCGATTGAATTGCAAGCAAACAAATGATTTACACACGTAGAAAAATTTTTGTGTGACTACAACACAACACAAAAAAATAAAACTAACTCAATTGCAGAAATTAAATAACTTACATCGAAAATAATAATGCCGTGGCCTATTTAGGATATATATATATATATATGTATATATATATATATATAATCATTCAGAGTAAGTTGATGCATTTTTTTTAAATCTCTGAAGATTACATTTTTTGCAGATATCTGATTTGTGATCGTCCCTGAATTTTCGTAAAAATAGTATAATGGAAGCACCCTAAAACGAATTAAGACAATGCCTTTATCTTGTTTAATATTTGTAAATAATTAGTTAATTTACTTTGCATGTTCCTAAAACAGTAGTGGAGTGGAGATTTCTGAGGGACTCTTTAACATCGGGGTCTTGAGAGCCGATGAAGGTGAAACGAGGTAAGACTTGAGCAGCGCCAGAATGTAGGGGCCGGTGAAACGAGAGAACCCCGAGAAAACCCGCGACCAGCGGCCTCGTCAAGCACGATTCCCACGCGCGAAAATTAAAGAGTGGCCCCACCGGGAATCGAACCCGGTTCGCTTTGGTGGGAGGCTAACGCTCCTAAGACAGTAAAAATTATTATTTGATATGTATTTATGTTGAAAATATGAAATATATATTTTTTTAATTTACCGGGAACAACATTATAACTCTGTAATATTTACAAGTTAAACAGTGTCACACAAGCATGTCTGCCCAAAAAATTGAACTATTTCATATCCAACGTCCTAAAAGACTGAATTAAGCAATATTTAGTACTTTTCTATAATAAATACTGATAAGGAACTATACAGAATTTACAAAATTTAAATATTAGGTAATCATTAAAAAAATGAGAGCCAAAAAAATGCGCGCTTCGGTGTCTGCCACCAAGGAGGGGGCTCGAGTGTTGAGCGAGTCGAGTTCGGTTCTCCAGCAAAGAGAAGGCGTGACGCCTAGTCACTTGTGATTCTGCACGATGGCTGGCTTCACAAACGCGGATAAAATATGCAGTGGCGCTGCCCCCCCCTTCTCAAAGATGATTCAAATTTAAGTTAACATGGCGCTCGGTATGTTAACATTGCGGTAACCCTGTGTGATTTACTTTATTTCTTAAAAAATTGCAACCGTCTTCACACTGGAGTTAAGAAAGACTTGCATTTGATCAGTGGTAATGCGTTGCTACCAAATATGCTGTGTCTAGTATCTGAAAAAATTCCTTTATATGTATACGTTCGATAGTTTATAAACACATTGTAAATATAAATAATTCCTATAATTTAAAAACAATCTGCACTTATATTTCACGTAAATCGACGTCTATTTGCGCTAGCATATTTTATTTATGTGTGGAGTTAGTTAAAACCGTTAATTTTTTAGGCCTACCTCTTAAACAATAGACCAAATTAAAACTTCTACGTCCGTAGGAACAGTATGTCGTAAAGTAATATACAGTCGAGACTGAAGTTGGTAGCAACAAAAATAAATACAGAAAACTAAAAGAAAACAAAAAATCGTTCCTTGAATGAGATAGGCAGACACCACGTTAACTTTACGTTGCTTTCAAGTTCGTTTAACTTCTCTCTTGGAAACTTTAGCATTACGTCACTCATAATTCAATGCGAATATAGTCCATTCATGGTTGTTTCTAACTTTTCTGAAGCCCTGCTGAAGTTCTACTTTCAGGCTAATCCTCTGCCCCATGCAAAAGAGCTTAACCAACTTTAGACGATTACACCAAAAGGGCAACGTACCGCATTTTTGTGCACTCTGTTTGATAATATTTTGCATGATAACTGTTTGTTACTAGAAGTTACCAACACACCTGTTGTCTGTATGTTAATTCATATTAATAATAAATGAAATGTTATAATTTATAGATACAATATAAGTAAAAGTTTAGTTAAACAAAAATTAGAAATTATTATGCTGTCAGAAGTATAAAACGCGTGCGATAGATGACACATTTAGGAAACTACCAAACACGTCATAGGTGGAGTGATTTTTCAAAGGTTGGATTTAAAACGCGTGAAGATACTGCATGATGAGCACTTTTACCCTGCGTATTACGTCGTATGTGAGTCGCTCGGTCTGCTTGTGTAGTCTATTCGCGGTTTCTTCGCACTTTTTAAATCAGACCTTTGAAAAAAAAAAACACCCCAAGTATGACGTGTTTGGTTTTTTCCTAAACATTTAACATATCACAAGCGTTTTATACTTGTGTTAACGTAAACAAACCTTATTTTTGGTAAAATTTAAGTTTTACTTATATTTTGTCCATAAATGACACTTTAATTTATAACTAATGCGAATAAAGACAGAGAGAAAATAAGTGTGTTGGTAATGCCTAAAAGGAATTAGTTCTTATGCAAAACATTATTACACTGAGTGCGCACGAATGCGATGCGTTGGCCCTGTGGTGTAAATTTCTAAGCTTTGTTTGCATGAGGCGGAGGAATAGTCTGGAAGTAGAACGTTATCAGGGCTTCTGAAAAGTTGGAAGTAGCCGTGAATACGGACTATGCGTGTGTGTTACTGGCTCACGGTCTTGCAGGGCGTGTCACAGGAAACGAGTGGCCCGATCACGAAAGCAACCGATAGTATAAATGTTTTAAGGGGGATTGATCTCTGCCATCTTAGACTGAGCAGTTTTAAAGCAATAACTTCTAATTCAGAGGTTGCATCAAAATTTTTGGCGAGACAAAGCACAGATGAAAGCTTTCGCCCAGATCTGAATCCAATAGACGTTTATTTGTGGGGACATTTAAAGGCACTTGTGTATGCAACCCGAGTGGACGATGTGGACACCCTTCGTAAACGTTTTGTGGCGGGCTGCGAAACAATCAGGAATACTCCAGGGATTCATCAACGCATCCGCGAGTCCATGCAACGGCGGGTTGATGCTTGTGTTCGTGCTGACGGAGGATATTTTCAACATTTCCTTTAGTGCCGACAATAAACTTTCACACATGTGTAACTAATTCCTGTGCAGTTCCTACTGTTGTAGGTGTAGTAATGTGGTGTGAGGTGTCGTGTATCATTCGAACGAACGCTGCGATGGCATTTCACAGTAACATGATCCAACCCGCGGGCCATACACTGTACGTCATGTATTACGAGCTGTAGCAAAGAAACTAAGCATTTGCGGACCTATGTTCATATAACATTTTTCATCCTCCACATGTGAGTATTGACATGCAATTTTGCAACATTCTATACATACATACATACATACATACATAAATACATACATACATATATATAAAGGCCATACACGATAAAGTGAGCACTTTTAAAATCAACATTAGAAAAAAGTCACTGCTCTTACCTGCATATATTTTAACGGGTGCACTGAGTGACATGCACCCAGTGAAGTTGGTAACCATGGAAGTAAATAAGTTCCATGTCTTAACGTCGAATTAAAGGCTTTAGGTAAAAATTTGTGATAAGTTGAATAATTTTTTAACGCTTTCTGTTTTTATTGCATATAAGAGTAAGAAATAACAGGTTTGTAAAATATTTTCTTTTCAAATAATTTCACAGTTCTACTTGAACGACGTATGAATAAAGTGATGAGGCCCATGCCAGTGTTAATTTTACACAAAGCGAAAGAACACGCAACGTGCATACAAGTAAAACTTAAGCAGGGCTTTCAAAAGTGCTCAGTTTACCGTGAACAGCCTATACACACATACACAAGTACATATTTCTGCCGCTAGATTTCAGCCAATTCGCTCGAAAACGCGGATAGACCACCTGAACTAGCAAAGCTAAACACAACGAGCTCCATGCTAACTGTAATGTGAAACGGCCTTTGCTATTCTTCAAGTCCGACGCAACATTGGGAGAGTGCAGGGAGCGCTAGGTTGACATTGCAGTGTTCAAGAGCCTTGTCAGGGTTGAAGGAGGGCGAGGGGGTGGGGTGTAGATTGTGAATGCCAGGAAGTAGCAGCAGGGGCAGTGTGTTGTGCTGGACCGCCTCCAAGTTCAACACAAGCCCGCGCAACACTCTGCCTACACGCGTTTGTCCCCCCCCCCTTTTTCCAATCCGCTTAAGTGAGGGACAGGATATTGCTCCGCCTCATTCAAACAAAGTTTAAGGCTGTGCAAGTGGCAAAAAAAAAAAAAAAAAAATCGACTTGTTAGCAATTTTATTTCTAACAGCAGAAAATGTTACAGGCACATTCCATTGACAGCCCCAACACAAGACACACGACACAGTGCGTGGACGTGGACTCGCTACATAAGCTGCTGCGCCTCATTTTCCCTTTCAGTAACATCCCCATTGGCATTCGCGAACTAGAACAGCCAATGGCATGCTTTTACATAGGCATCAAGCCAATAGAAACGATCAAGTTATGGCACCATATGAGCCGACATTTAATCCACCACATATTAATCAACACCCCGATGTGCTTGATATTGTAATAAATAAACAGTTCGGTAATGAGTTCGAACTCAGGGTCGAGCAGGATCTTTCTTCTGATCATTTACCAGTACATATTGATTTTCAACCACCAAATACCGACAACTCTGCCCCTAAAAAATCAAAGACTATTCCCATGCGAGTTGGCACGCATTTAAAAATTACATTGATGCCAATTTACCGCAAATAGATGCATATTTAATAACAACAACTTAACGTTACCTGAGCGGTCGGGGATAGTAATGCGGACGTCGTCCGGCGACTATGTTAAGAAAAGTCAGAATATTACACAATATTCATATTTCGAATAGAATGGGCGCCAGCTCACTGGGTGAGCACGAAGTCACAGTTCTCAGGATCTTGGGTCGAACGACCACGTGGTTGTATTCCCTGACACACACGGTACAAATTNGCACGAAGTCACAGTTCTCAGGATCTTGGGTCGAACGACCACGTGGTTGTATTCCCTGACACACACGGTACAAATTTACAGGAAAACGTAATATATAGCCGGGGTATTCAGGCTCTCCAGCACGCCTTAGTATTACCTTTTACCTTATAAATGAAGGATGCTTCCTTGAAGCGTCTATTAATTCCTGGATAGGGCCAGGGTCCGAAATACAACACTAAATGAGAACTCACAAGTTTCGGTTAGCTCAAGTAAATTGTATTGCCGAATAGTGTANGGGTCCGAAATACAACACTAAATGAGAACTCACAAGTTTCGGTTAGCTCAAGTAAATTGTATTGCCGAATAGTGTATACAGTTACATGTATACAATGCAAATTAAAGCGGACCTGACTCACAAGGCCTGCCAGCGGCCGTTACTGTACAAAAGGCCAAGAATGGCGCGAAAACTAACAATAGTAATCAAACTTCCGGGGTCGGTAAATTGAGCTAACGGAGGGGTGCTGCGAATGCGGGGAAGACTGCCAGTAAAACTAAATAACAGTTCGAGTAAATTACGTTAACCTATTGCAGTTAAGTGTTCAGAACAAAGTATGAAAGTCCCCCGCGACGCGACGCACGTGTGGCACTTAAGACCCGTGGAATCAGACTGCCGGGGGTAGCGCGGGCGAACCGCATCCTCGCCGAGAGCTCGCGCCATTCCGCGAGGTATCTTAGTTTACTGACCTCATTACATAAACACGTAAAACATACAGACAATAGGGCCCTTCAACGTTCGGGATGGACATGACTTAGCTTGGGGAGAGTTCAGAGTTCTTTCTTAAGTGCTAATTTAAATACAAAACATGATTATGTGGTGCCTTGTAGAGCACGTGGGAAATTTAGGTCTGTGAAGTTTTGGGGCACTCTATGACCGGAACGGTTAGGTTGAAAGAAAGACTAATTATTTCCCACGTCACTAATTGGATTGATTAGACACACAATTACACTCGGAAAATTATATAGAACACTTCAAATACCATAGCCTTGCTACCCTACACCTCATTAAATATGCACGTGGCGTGCATTTATTCTGCGATTACTTCGCCATCCCCTAAGGGCGAATTTCATGAACATTTACTCGTGGGCGATGAATTCTAATTCTATTTAATACACCTTCTAACGCTTGATTCCTATCCTAATTACACAGATATCTCTAGGGACACCACAGGCAATCGGTTGGATCACTCGGTATCGGGTCATGAACCGTTCCCAAATGAACGATGCGAACACGCATCGGGACGCATGACGTGCGTGTTCCGTGGGCCGCACTGGTGCAGCGACTGCGGGCCGATGACGCGATAACAGTGGCCGTGCCAGACCACGCAGGAGTGGTCCACGTCAAACTACCTAGGTTGACGAGGCAGTTTCAGTCCTTACTGAAACTATTCAAAAAGGCATGGCCGAGCACATTCCAGAGAAAATAATCACAACAAAACTAGAAANTCAGTCCTTACTGAAACTATTCAAAAAGGCATGGCCGAGCACATTCCAGAGAAAATAATCACAACAAAACTAGAAACTTTCGCACAATATATACGGAATATTATCACGCAAAAAAAATCACTTACGGCGCCAATACACACGCCGCATATATCGCCGAATTAAGGTCCGCATTAATGAGTTGCAGGCAGTGATCACAGACGAAGTAGCACTTTAAAGGGCTAGTGTTTGGAATGCAAAAATTGCAAAATTAAATACAAACACAAATAATCTGTGGGGACTAACCAAGCGCCTATTAAACATAACTGATAAAGTTCCACCATTAACTACTAACACTGGGACAGCCTTCACTCCTGAAGCGAAAGCACAAGCTTTCGCCAGTGTGCTAGAAAATATTTTCCAGCCAAATCAGGAATCCAGCGATAGAAATTTCAATGCCCAAATTATTCAGGAATTAAACATAAAGCAATGGCAGTCAACAGAGCACGAACCTGAACTTATACAATCGCAAGAAATAAGCTTGCTATACGCCATATGAAGCATAAGAAGGCACCAGGCGAGAATTGTATACAAGCGATTGTATTAAAGAAACTCCCTGACTTAGCCCTTGAGCATTTAGCGCTCTGTGTAAATGCAATGCTCAAGCTAGAATATTTTCCGACCATATTGAAGGCAGCGAATGTAATTGTTTTCCACAAACCAGACAAAGACAAGAAACTGCCGCAGAATTATAGGCCGATCAGCCTACCCAACACACTCTCGAAAGTTGTTGAATATATTATATAAAGACGGATTAATTCCCATCTGGCAAGTAGTAACATACAACAAGAGGAGCAATGTGGCTTTCAACAAAAACATTCGACAACACATCAGCTGGTACGAGTTACGGACTACATTACGAATGCTTTTAACTTCAAAGATGATTAAGTTACAGTATTCCTAGACTTTGATCGTGTATTTCATGCAGGCATGATATATAAATTACAAAATAAAGCTCCCTGACTGCTATGTCAAATTAATAAGCAGCTACTTACACCACAGAATTTTCACTGCATCAAGCGAGGGTGCTAAATCAGGCGCAAAGACTATCTGCACAGGATTGCCAAAAGGCAGTATATTAGGTCCAGTATTAATTAATATATACATAAATGACCTGCCGAAACCACATCACATACTGGTGCAATTTGGATGTTATGCGGACGACACAGTTATTTTCAGTCGCTCCCACAATCTAGAATTAGCAATCCAGAGGCTACAAAATTCCCTTAATGCCTTCTAAACCTACTACACAAAATAGCGGATAAAAATTAATGTAAGCAAAAGTGAAGCTATTGTCTTCACCCGCAGAATATTACCCCAGGCGGATGAACGCCTCAAAATAACTCTGTTTGGCGAGCAGATCCCGCATAAAGATGTGGTGAAATATCTAGGCGTCCATATTGATCGCAAGCTAACTTGGAAGGCGCATATAGAAGCGAAATGTGCCAGTGCCCAAGCCAGGCTATCCACACTTTACCCAATACTAAATCCACGAAGCGCTTTAACTCGAAATAAGGCCGTAGTACTATAAATAATGCTAATACGCCCAGTCATAACATATGCTGCGCTCACCCGGGCACACGCAGCTAAAATGCATATAAGGCGCCTTCAAATAATCCAAAATAAATGCCTGCGAATAGCAGCAGACGCACCCCGATACTGCACTATCGTGAATCTTCACCACGAATTAAAAATTGAAAAACTGTATAAGCACTTTGTAAAATTAGCGCAAAAATTTTACACTGATTGTGCGAACAGTGTGAATCCGAAAATATATAGCCTCGAAGATTACGATCCTGAGAAGACACAAAAATATAAGTGGCCAAAGAGCATTTTGGTTCACAGGCCGCCATAAATCCCCCATAAGCCTGTGTAATAATTACCACAACCACATAAAATTGCGAAGCACTATGCCGCCTCACTTAGTTATAATTACTCCTTATTGCACACGAGTGTGGAGACGGGCGGTGAGGCTGACACTGTAAAAAAGAAGTATTCGAAGCAATACGTGATCGCAGAACAAGGCAAAGCATGCACCGTGCAGTCTCTGGCTCAGTGATGGCTCTGTGATTAACATCGCAAACACACTGCTGTACACACACTTGCACCGAAACACACATCTCATCCGACAGTTGTCTGTATGTATGGTCCTTCGCCTCTGCCGATTCCAAGGCGACAGGCGTCTTGTGCTATCTGCAGCAGCTGTTGGAGGTGGTGCTGAGGCGCACTACACTAACAAATACGCAACACATAACATACACTACCACATACGCTGCAAGCGAAATATCACAGTAAGTAATTTCATTTCATTATATCGCTCCCACCACCTCCTTTCCCATCCTAAATTTTTATATTTTGCATGGAAACTAACGTTTTTTTCTGCGATACAGAGAGATGACTGGCATCTGCGGGTGGGTGGCGCAGTTCTGTCCCCCGCCACCAGGGCCGCGCTGCTGCGGCACGAACCTGGTCACAATCCAGCAGCGACTCCACACATTTCATACTAACACTTATTAACTTTACAAAGTCTATCTTCGCGAACTAACTAACACCCTACTTTATCTCGCCCTTAATCCAATAAAGGAATTATATTCTTTCCTGCGCGACTGCTGCACGGATTTTCCCGGTGCCCTCTCCGCTTTGCGCTGGTTTGCTGTGCTCTTATCTTGACCCTTACTCTTTCGAGGTGTGTTCTTGGTTATAATTGCGGCCATCGCACCAGACAACCCATGCACCCAATTTTGATCCATTTAAATCCGACCTAAGGTGCATAGGGCTTGCCCTGAGACGCNCCCGGTGCCCTCTCCGCTTTGCGCTGGTTTGCTGTGCTCTTATCTTGACCCTTACTCTTTCGAGGTGTGTTCTTGGTTATAATTGCGGCCATCGCACCAGACAACCCATGCACCCAATTTTGATCNCCTTACTCTTTCGAGGTGTGTTCTTGGTTATAATTGCGGCCATCGCACCAGACAACCCATGCACCCAATTTTGATCCATTTAAATCCGACCTAAGGTGCATAGGGCTTGCCCTGAGACGCATCCCATTCTCTAACCGGCCTCCGCACAACTAGCGCTACCTAGCGTAATATAGCCACGGTCAACTATGGTACTTCATAGTGGCAGTTCTGTATGGAGCTGGCTGTTACTCATCACTGGGGCTAAAGCCGCTCAGTGCGGGGAAGGTACACGCATAGTGTTGAAGCCGTCGACGCGTATTTGCTGAGAACGAACTAACGGACAAGTAAAAATTCTTAGATTTTTTTTCGGTATAGGATGTCACAATGATAAATAGGCCTAGCCATTATTTGTTACGTAGTGCCTGTAGTTTGTATCAAAACCGCAACAATTTCACTACGAATAAGATAACTTTTTAACTGTTATGCACTACTTACTTGAAGAAAAAAACCTTAAAGAAAATAGCGCCAACATTATTTTTGAAACTTGCAACGCGTCCTCACAATTGCAGAGAGAGTATTAGTTTAGAAGAATCCGCACTGCGCCAAGTGAAATAGTTGTTTTAAAAATAACGTGTTATATTTGTGAACAGTGAGAATGGCGCTATACACCCTACAGCAACCTCTTAGGCAAGGTGCCGCAACAGTTTCAGTACCTTATTACTGGACGCAATATATCCCACAATATTATTACATTATTGGCACAAATCTATAGTCATGCATTTTGGCTTACTTAAAATATATATTTTATAATAACTCTGAATNTATTACATTATTGGCACAAATCTATAGTCATGCATTTTGGCTTACTTAAAATATATATTTTATAATAACTCTGAATCATATATTTAATATACATAATATATGTAATATATGTTATATATAATAGGTAATTTATTTCCTATTTATAGTTTGAAGCACGCATAACTAAGGAACAGAAACGGAACAAACTATACTGAACCATGTCTATTGAAACATATTCCTAGNATTTGAAGCACGCATAACTAAGGAACAGAAACGGAACAAACTATACTGAACCATGTCTATTGAAACATATTCCTAGGAGTATTTTCAAGTCTTAGAAATAAAATCATCGCGACTGTGGCTGTTTTATGTTATGACTGGAGTGTACGTAATTAGTTTACTAACTGGCCCTAAATGAAATACAATGGCTTAGTTTTCAGGATATTTTCGATACTATAACACTAAACACGAACAAAATTCAGGAAGAAGTAAGTGTATAATTCTGTAATGTGACTATGTAGTCACTTGAATAGAGAAGATATCGCATAGTGCTCACAAACCGCTCAGTTAACCACCCCACCAGTTAAAAATGTTTACTGATTTTTTTTACAAAGCTGATTTCCGTTTCTTTAGCCGTTCAGGGAAAGCCGAATTTTTTACAGAATTTACATATAAAGTTGCAGTTTGAATTCACTTGAAAATTTTGCCTTGCCTTCACCAGGCCGGAGAATGAATTTCACTTTACTAATACCACTTAAAAATACCTACAGTATGTGTATCGATATCTATGTATGAAATACTAGTGTTGACCTCATTATCACATATCAGTATTATGTACACATAGGTGTTAATCCAATAATTATCCAGCCATAATTTTTCACATGCTCGTTTGAAGGAACTTTTTCGTTTTATTTTTGAAAAAAAGAGAGAGAAAAAATATTAACGTGAACTCAGAAAATAGCAGACAGTTTTAATTACATTAAAATAGGTAACAGGGTTTGTAATGGCATACCTACACACTGTAATGTAACCCAGCAATGATTTTTGCATATAAATCTGTTTAGGATGGCGAAAATGTCTAACAGAAAATATCTTTAGATTTTTCCTGTACAGTAATAATTTTCTGTTCTTGTTACGAAAAGTTCTTTGGAAATTAGTCTCCAAAGATTTTCTCGTATCTACCGCTGAAATATTGTACAATATTTTAGAAAACGTACAAAAATGTTTNAATTAGTCTCCAAAGATTTTCTCGTATCTACCGCTGAAATATTGTACAATATTTTAGAAAACGTACAAAAATGTTTATATTTTTCCATTTCCTCTTCATGTAAAATACTGTTACAATGTTCAAAAGTTCCTGGGCATACATAGCCTGGCTCTTTAAGGGAAAGAGGTCTTTATTAAATAGAATAGTTAATAGTTCTCTAATTTATTAACAAAAAATCCACAAAATAAATATTCATGGCTTGAAATCTTGACATTAATGGTTATCACTTGTTATTAACAGATATTATTTACATAATAGTCCTTCGCATGAAGAAATTAATACAATTAAATAGCTGAAAATCAGTCTCTATAAACAGTTTATCAACAACCATTGAACTATTATTAAAAAATCATATATTTGATTACTGACCGTTCCAGAATTTAAAATAAGTATGCATCTCTCGTCCATTCAGTTCCACCTTATTTCATTCCAAAAATCTCACCAATCTTTCCTGTCCAGAATGTTCTGGAGCGGCTCGAGCGCTGCCACACACAAATACTCTACACTCGTTGGATATCTAACCCTCTGTGTAACTCGCGCACTCTCGTTCGTCGCCGACACAAACACCCATTCGCCGCAGTCTCTCACTCTCTCGTTCCCTTCGGTCCTTTACTTAAGCGTCCCTCGATGGCCCGAATTTTGTTCACCATTCGCCGCACTTCGACAGACGGCTTTCACAAACTGCCTAACTTCCGGATGCGTTATGACAAGTGTCCTGGCCCAGAACATTCTTCATACATGACCAGAAGGACCTTGCACATGCTCTCAAGTCGTCGACTTCTCCATCAGGGCGAGGCAGTAATGTCAGTCCAGCAGGTCAGCTGTCATTCCCCCCACCAGCCTGGCTACGTAGCGGCGACTGGGTCCACCTGGAGAAAGGCGTGCCGTNCGTCCCTCGATGGCCCGAATTTTGTTCACCATTCGCCGCACTTCGACAGACGGCTTTCACAAACTGCCTAACTTCCAGATGCGTTAGTATTTATATGACAAGTGTCCTGGCCCAGAACATTCTTCATACATGACCAGAAGGACCTTGCACATGCTCTCAAGTCGTCGACTTCTCCATCAGGGCGAGGCAGTAATGTCAGTCCACNTCAAGTCGTCGACTTCTCCATCAGGGCGAGGCAGTAATGTCAGTCCAGCAGGTCAGCTGTCATTCCCCCCACCAGCCTGGCTACGTAGCGGCGACTGGGTCCACCTGGAGAAAGGCGTGCCGTGGTGAGTCAACCCCCAGTGCGTCGAGACCAGCAAAGCCTAATGCATGTAACATGGCGTCCGGCGCAGGAGTCCGGGCGTAACCAATTATAGGGATTTACCTTAGCGCAGACAACAAAAACACACATGTGAAGACTAGGCACTTGCCAATATCTCACAGTAGCCAGTTTTAACGATTAAGCTGTTGCAGCCAGGTATTAAATAAAATACAACAAAGTCAGTCATATGTATCACAGTGACATGGTGTAAAATGAGTGTGGCAAATGTGTTACAATAGGTGGCAAATTACAGCTGCATTTCTCGGTGCAAGGACACTGACCGTAACATGCACACACACGACAGGAAATACATAATATACACAATAGGATTTTAAAACTAGTATAATTAAACCTGTTCTTGAAGACTGCAAAATTCCTTCTTTTTTATTCCTGTTTCTCAAATATAAATTTTGGGAATAATTTGTAACATGATTTCAAAGCAAAACAAAACCATGGACGGATTATGCTAAAAATTATTCAAAAGTAGAAATACTCTTTGAATATATCACTTTTCTCTTTTTCCTTATTTATAAAAATTACCAAGAATCTAACGAGTTGGAAGATATTAATTTCAGTTGTTAATTACACACGCCCTGCAAAACTCTGATGCACTCAACAACCCTGCAAAGAAACAAAGAACGAGTCACGAGCTACCTGGTCCAAGGTAAAACTGGCTACTCTCTGCGGCAAAAACCAATAAGCTGTTAGCCGATTCTCGAGTATGCATAGGACTATCGATTTCAGATTGAAGGTCGTAGAACCCGCGATATTTCTGGGTCTCTAACTATGGCCCACAAAAATCGAAGGGACATTTTTTTAATCACCGTTGAAGGCTACTGCAGAAATATATTTTTAATGGCAGAAGTATAAAAAAAAAAAAACTGAATGGGTAATGCAAGTGTGTGCATGTGACATACTACAATTGATTTAATTGAGGTGCCAGTACCGATTTTTTTTCCATATTCTTAGGTAATTATATATTCACACAACATTTTAAAATATTTTTTGTTTAATAACTTGCTTACCACTTACCATAACGACAAACATCTACTTAACTTATCAGAACTTAACAATCATATACAAATGAGATCTCATTCAAGTAAAATTTCAACTATTCGTAGTGACGTTTCTGATCAAGATGTATTAATACTTGAATTCAAAGTAAGTATTCAAACTAAAATCCCTTTCTCTAATTTTCGGTCATTAAGCTGCACTTTCGTGATCCGTGAAGTTGTATTTCAATCGGATGGTGTAGTCAATACGTTCCCTATTTTGTGAATGTTTTAATCCAATAATGTTATTAAAAAATTGTTAATATAAGGTATGAAGATAAATCAACCAATTAAAAATAATAAATTTGTAGCTCGCATAAATGACGTATACAGTGATTTCTCGTTCGTATTATGCTTGTATACTGTGATAGTTTCATCAAACACGGCGAATACGGGGAAATTCGTACGGAAAATCATTAAAAATAAAAATATATTGATAAACAAGGAACCATTGCTATGTGTGTCAGCATCAGTCGGCTATAAGACTTCATACATTACAGAAAAAGAAAGAACAAGCTTGAAAGAAAATACAGTAACATAATTTACGGAACCGAACTGACAACGGGAAAATACAGTAAGTTTCAATAGAAATATGAGAAAAACGAAGGCCGCGTTCGAATTGACATCTTTAGTTTACTGAAGGGTCACGTGACCCGAATTAATAGACATAAATGAAGACATATGTAATACTTTAGTATTTAGCACGTAACGAAATTTACTATATACTGAACTACCAAATCGCAACCCTCGCTGAACAAAGTGACTATCGAAGACTTCCGAATTCAACGCCACTAAATACTTATATACTATCACGCACTCGGTGCCTTGTACGCGCGGGCAGAAGAGGACAGAGAACTTATTTGATAGTGGGCGGCGAGTGACCAAGGAAAGTTTGAATGACAGGAGAGCGATAATCCTGTCAAGGTTTTTAGTTACAAAGTGTGCCACCCCGCATTCTTCCGCTTGGTACCGTGATAAACCTTTTGTGACTCGCACGCTCCTGACCTTCAGCAGATGAAATTTCTGCACTTATCTATAGAATTTTCGAGTGGTTTACTGCCTTAGTTTCTCTCAGCGTGACTCGAGGTGCGGCGAACCTTCCATGCCAAGGTCAGTGACTATAAAAGCGTGTCAGGCCTCCGAGCCGAGAGCTTATGAGAGTCGGGTGTCTGGGCCATTTTGCGTCGTTAAGCGATAGATGACGAGATAGAAGAGCAACGAGTAGCTCCAGAAGTGACCAGCGGGAGTAAAATATGCTACTGCGAGCATCAAAGCAATGGAGAGTGCAACTGGCAGGCTGGACTATTGGACTGGATGCGCGAGTGAAAGACATTACAAATGACCCAACAGACAGACTGAATGTGTGTTAATGATGAGTATGAGTTAATTGACTATAACCAGATATTCTAAGAAGGATGTTAATTAGTGTTGAAATAGACATTACATACCGAGCTCACTGAGAAATAAAAAGAATAACAGTGTAGATAGATACTTTAATGCTGTAAATAATATCTGTGAGAATAAATTAAAAATTAAATTCAGTTAGTTTGTTTTTATTAAGACCTCCGTCCCTCACGAACTCAGATACACTCCTCTGGCGTCTAGTAACGATACTGAATAATCAATTCGAACACAGCTTTATAACAACTATCAGTTTCAGCACACTAACAGAAGATTAATAAAAACAAGCATTATAACATGTCAAAAAGACATTTTAAACAGTGCTGGCAACAAGTTAACCAAATATATCCCGAAAAAAAATTGAAACATGTTCTTATCTATATTGCAAAAAAAGTCTCTCTCCTTTTTAAAGAAACGCTTTGGAAATAATTTATAATCTTATTGCAGAGGAAAATAAAACCATGGAAGGGTTATGCTAAAATTATTCAAAAGTATAAACGCTATTTGAATACACCACTCTTCTATTTTACCTTGTTTAAAAAAAAATACAGAATCTAAAAAGTTTGTAGAGAGAGTGATTCTGAAAATGAGTCAAGACTAGGTTCTCAAAGTATTAATTTAATTCTACACGTTAAACTCCATTTAACTTTAAGTAGTGAACAAGTGACAGAAATCTGTGACGGCTGTTGGGCATGAAAGAAGGTGACGTAATTACTGGCAACGACAAGATTACGACCAGGAAAAAATTCAGGAAGGTAGGGGTGGTTTTACTGAACTAAAAAGATGAATCTTAGAGGAAGATTAGGAGGCTTCTTTTTATGGGGATAATCGTTCAGTTTGTACGTTGTAGGGGTTTATAACATTTTGGCTATTAATTATACATGTAAAGAGTAAGTCTGCATGATTCAGTTTCAGTTTAGTTTCTGACAAACTGGAAATGTTAAAAATGTTTTCAACAATCGTATTTTTGTAAGTCAAAAATATACAGGATGGAACATCTAATTTCGTCATATAGTAACAATAATAACTGGCTAATGCGCTGCTTACACAAATAATATTTTAAGGAATACTCTGATATATAACGAAAAACTCAAGGGCTGGCCAAATTGAAACAGATAGCTAGATTTATCGACTTACAAAGATAGTATGATAAATATTTAAGATAATTTGTCACTGCACTTAGTAATAGGCATAATCCTTCAAACATTCTAAAAAATTGAATTTTAATATAATCCATAATAATATGACGACTATACTCAAGCTGTGTTCGAATTCACTTCCGCACGCCCTCGTCCACTTCCCTCCTTCATTATTTCGTTACCCACCATTTGCTACAACTCCTTGTCACTTTCGTGAAGAAGTTACGCATTATTGAAACATAACATCTTCAACTTGCTCTAATGAACAAGATGGGAAGAAAATTATATCAGCAATTAATTGTACTTTTCCTGTGCTACTGTACTTGCTTACAAACAAAGGTGTTGAGTAAAAGGAAAGAGGTGATCAGTGTTGCAAAGATTTCATAAACGGTTTACTCTCAGACTCCAGTAAGCGTCCATATGTCGCAGTGTGGAGCATGTGAAGGGGATATCGCTCGTGCCATCGGCTCAAGGAGCTATCCGAGGGTGCTCTCGTCTCCTTGGTTTGAATAAAGGACGTTATATACAGTATACAGGTGGAGAGGCTCTGGCTGCATGCCGCATGTAGTGCCGGCTGAAGACAGGGGGCGGAGCTTATTCCCTGACTTAATTGAAGTAGAACCGGCGAGAGGAACATTACGCTCGAAGCGCAAGGAAAATCTGCAAACTTATCACGCAGTTTCTCCGACACCGCTCTTATAAACGGTTTCATATTTTGGGAATTGACGCACAGTTTCTTTCTTGTCATCACTGATTCATTAATTTATAGAAATAATGCAAAGCTATTTAAGAAAAAAATACTTTCTTAAGGCTTGCGAAAGACTTTAGAATTGTTGCAGCATAAAAAAAAAGCCAAGTTTTTTTGTATGAAGCGATAGGTGGCGGATGAAATGTAGTGAAAAGAACGCAATTTTACAAGAAGGTTGCGGAATTGTTGTGAGTNAACGGTTTCATATTTTGGGAATTGACGCACAGTTTCTTTCTTGTCATCACTGATTCATTAATTTATAGAAATAATGTAAAGCTATTTAAGAAAAAAATACTTTCTTAAGGCTTGCGAAAGACTTTAGAATTGTTGCAGCATAAAAAAAAAGCCAAGTTTTTTTGTGTGAAGCGATAGGTGGCGGATGAAATGTAGTGAAAAGAACGCAATTTTACAAGAAGGTTGCGGAATTGTTGTGAGTNATATATATGTGTGTATGTATACACACACATATGACACTGGGCATATATTAAAGAGAATAAATGCGCCAACCCTCATTTTGTTCCTAAATTACCAGCCTAACAAGGCTGTACACTATGTTGACGTGAGTTTGTAAGCATAGCGTTTTGAGTGCTTAAATTTTATATAATTTATTTTAAATTTATACTGTTGACTAATTTTTAACAAGTAACTGTAACAAAATTTATATTTATAATTGTAATTTTAAGGCTACATATGCAAATACAAACACGTAATTTACAGTAAGAGTTGATTTCCACAGATAATAAAGTAACTGAAACATGAAAAAAAAATCATAACTGAATAATATGAAATGAAAATTCACCGTAACACAAGAAATCAATTTTATAATATATTTTGTTGGGAAAAAAATAACTGCATGGTTAAGCGGAAAATAATAACCGACGATACCTTCCACGNGTATGTTTGGGGGGAATGGGATTACTACTAATCGATGTTTCATATAGGGTGTAGTTATCAAAAAAACATTTTGCCCACCCCCGGTGCCGTGTTGTTTTCGGGAACAAGGGGTGATACGGGTGCTGTGAATCATCATATATATATATGTATATATATGTGTATATATATATATATATATATATAGAGAGAGAGAGAGAGAAAGAGAGAGCATACCAGTATAATGACTTGCTAGTATTTTTGGGGGCATTTTTCCACGCCTTGGGAAACGAACAGCTAATTCTCGAAGCAGGGAACATCTCATGCTTTGTTATACTGATTGGACAGCCTCTGTTAAATATTACTTTTTGAACTTAACTTTTAACTGTAATTGAGTACCAAAAAAGAGGCTCGGCATAACGATTCTATTGTTAGGAACTATATCCCCAAATATTTGTATTAAAATGTAATTTAGTTAATAGTAATTATGCCTTATTCAAATCATAAAAATTATGTACATAAAGTTGTTTCATATTAAAATAGAAATATATGAAAACCATCCGTAGACGATGGCGTTGGGCTGTGGGTTTTCTGAGGGTGCTCCACCTCCACCTCGCTGCTCCTAACATCGGCGTTGGAGAACTCGGCTGCTAAGCCCCGCCCATGCTACTTCGCCTGCGGGAAGCTTGTGAATACAGCGTCGACGTCTCGCGTGACTACAGTGCCGTGTTCAGCTCGTGCACCTCGGTCTGCTGCACGCCCCGTTAGTCGATTGTTCTTTCCTCCCCTGAGATAAGATTACTTCTACTCAGGTTGGGAAGAGTAATGTTAAAAGTTTGGCAACAAAAGCTTTTCGCCATTAGGTAAGCGCTTGTGTCGCATGTGTAACAGATTTCTCTATATTTTCTACGTTAAAAAAAATTGTATACTAGTAATAAACATAAATCAAATATAAAATAACTTCGTAACTTAGAAAAATTTTTCTCTTTTATTATTTACGTAGATTAAAATCTTAATTAAGTGTGACCTCTTTGGAACACTAGCGCTTGCCTAGCGGCGGAAATTTTCCCTATGCCAAACTTTCCCATAAGGAAACTCGTTGTGTTCCTAACCTGAGTAGAATTAACCTTACTGGAGGTGACATTAGCAGCGCGGGGAAAACTAGTATTTCGCGCTCCGCTGACATTTCCCGTAGCGACGCTGCAGCGCGCCGTGTTATTGCGTCAGTGCCGCTTCCCGAAGACGCTGCAGGGGGTAAACAGCGAGCCTGGCATGAGGATGAGACAGGGGGGCAGGGGCGACGGCTGCTTGCGCGCGGGTGGCGATATGAACAAAAGAAAGCTATCTGTCTAGTCTGTGACAGCAGCATGAAAATAAAACGCCTACGCATAGAGGTTTTTTTCTTTTCAGTCTTTGCGCATGTGACCAGCAGTGACGTCAATGGTCACTCGAAGTCGGTTATATCGTGATAAAAATATAGTCTTTCAGTGTCATATTGTAATTCTTTCATGTTGGTAGTCCTGTATCGGAGGATTAAAATTGTTCGGCTGTGATGCAACACTAACAATATAAACCATATTTCTCACTGTACACAATTTTAAAAACATAAAAATTCCCCTAAAACCTTTGAAAATCTGGCAGGTTCTCTCAGTGTGTTAAAGTATAACCTGTCGCTGAATAATAAAGCGAATTTTGCAAGTCTCTTAGCATCAAGCAAGAATAAAAAATACACCACGTGAATGTTTGTGATTAGGAAAAAAAAAAAAAGACTGGTGGGATACCACGCAGTTATTTCTTTAGCCAAACAATATTATTTTTTTGAGCGCTCTAGGTGTTGAGAAAATTGAAGGGCGCCTAACAACGAGGTCTCCAAGTTCAAAGATGTCAAGTGTTCCCCATGCCTGCAGCTAACATTCAACTGTTTATGAGTCACGTGTTTTCTTCCAAACTTCTGCAACGCATTTCATCCGTCAGCCAGGCGGAGCTCTTAAGTGGGGTGGAGATGGCGCATGGACAGACTGCATGGACGGTGGAGAACGGGAGGGCTCCGAGAAAACCTGCCGGCCAACGGCAACGTGTGCTATGCTGCCCACTTGCGGAAATAAGTGTATATATATACATATACTATATATAAACATATACATATATATAGTGTGACATGACGTTAGAGTGTAGGCGGGAACTAATTTTTAACAAAAAATTGAAATTGAGAATTAAAGAACTAGGGTAATTTTAAACGTGCCAAGGTGTCCCGTCCCTCCTGACACTTTCCCTCCCCTGGAAACTGTACTTTGTTATATTAAATGTGAAATAAATAAAATTTTTTATAACAAATGAATGGCTCATTAGTNCAAGGTGTCCCGTCCCTCCTGACACTTTCCCTCCCCTGGAAACTGTACTTTGTTATATTAAATGTGAAATAAATAAATTTTTTTTATAACAAATGAATGGCTCATTAGCGATGTTAATTCAAAATACAAGCCCCTGCTGGGAGGTGTAATTGAGTTCTTCCAGTTTTTCCACAATTTTATTTTGATATTTGTTTGTGCATTTGTATTTTACATTATGTTGTAATATTATACTGTATGTTGTAAATGATAAACAAATGTATTCATATTACAAGCCGTGGATGTTTGTTGCATGCATTTAGGGTAAAACCCAGTTGTAAATCTCACGCTCATCAGAAGGAAACATTTCCTAATGTCTATGCCTCTCCCTTGGAAAATATCTCGGTGACACTCACGGTTGCGCCAAAAAAAATTTGTTTGATTCAACAAATCCATTTTCTCAGTGCACTTTCAATCAACGTTTGGNTTACAAGCCGTGGATGTTTGTTGCATGCATTTAGGGTAAAACCCAGTTGTAAATCTCACGCTCATCAGAAGGAAACTTTTCCTAATGTCTATGCCTCCCCTTGGAAAATATCTCGGTGACGCTCACGGTTGCGCCAAAAAAAATTTGTTTGATTCAACAAATCCATTTTCTCAGTGCACTTTCAATCAACGCTTGGCGAAATTATGTAACTTTCAACAGATTAGATTTGAAACTTGTATATGTAGAATAGCAATATATTGAGCGCTGCAGTTTTCTTCCACCGCGCCGTCTCTTCGTTTCACGCGGCCACGATATATTTATGTTAACGGTCCGCTATCTTCAACTGCACCTGTAACATTAGCGACTCTAGAGAGTATTTTACATCAGTTCATCATGATCTGTCACGTATATTATGATGAGTTATTTTCTTCAGTCACGCGATATATTAGGAAGACAAAATTTTTCATCGTATGCTCATTTCGTACTGTTATAAGAAAACCAGATGTTTATACGAGGATTTATAAGAGAACAAATAACAAATAAAAGAAATCATAATCATATGGCACCGTTTAGCACATGTACGTTTGAGCCAAATTTTTAACACGCCCTTGGGCACCTCTGGATCTGTGAATAAACATTTCACATTCGTGTGATCGAATCACATGCAGTTCAGTCACAAGGAAAATTGCTTCACGCCTATCCAGCCGCAGTGAACCAATTATATCATCTGAAGCGTGTACAGAGCTATTGAGTATAAGTAGGACGCCTGAAAATAACGTTAAATTAAGAGTTACCTAGTAAATGAATAATCTTGCGTTTAGCTGCTTCAGATTTAAGTTCTTATAAAAGCCCTGCTTAGAGCCTACTTTCCTGCCAATTTGTAATCCTTAGGCCACATGTAAAATCAAGATGGCAATGGACCTAATGCATGAATTAATTCATCGATCAAGTGTAACAACGAAATATTTAAGAATAGAGAAGTAAAGCGGCCACTTACACCCTAACATATGCCGCACGCGCCAGCAAAATGGCNAACGAAATATTTAAGAATAGAGAAGTAAAGCGGCCACTTACACCCTAACATATGCCGCACGCGCCAGCAAAATGGCTTTCCTGGTCAGCAACGCGGTACGTCATTCGCCAACCTGCGCCTGGGTAACCTAACATTGCCGTGGGCCTGACTCTGTTATTCATGCGTCGGCCAGTTGAAACTGCAAAATTATTATAAAATAAAATATTTTGCAATGTTGTTCATTTTAACCCATACATGCATTAAAAAACAGAAAGCAAAATAAATAATTTCAGGATTTGTGTATGTCTATCGGGCACTTTTAATTCAACGTTAAAAGAATTTCCCTATGTTGTTACCAATTTTTCTAGTCGCATGCCACTAGTGTGCCCGTTAAAATATACGCAGGTAGGGGCAGTGACATTTTTCAAAGGTTCATTTCAAAACTGCTCGGTTAACCGTAAACAGCCTTTGTTGTTTTCTATATATAGTCCATTCACGGTTACTTCCAACTTAACTGAAGCCCTGCCAAAGCTCTACTTCCAGGATATTCCTCCGCGCCATGCAAACAAAGCTCAACCAAATATAGAAATTTACACCAAAAGGGACAACATACAGGATTCGTGCGCACTGAAAGTAATATTATTTTACGTAAGAAATATTTATTACTAGGCGTTACCAACACATATATTTTCTCCCTGTTTTTATTCATATTAATTAAACATGAAATATTATAATTTATTGATAGAATATAAGTAAAAGTTCAATTTAACTAAAAATAAGNTTCATATTAATTAAACATGAAATATTATAATTTATTGATAGAATATAAGTAAAAGTTCAATTTAACTAAAAATAAGGTAGTTTTATGTTTAAAAATGTATAATACGCTTGCGATGCACGCCATATTCAGGAAACAACCAAGCACACCATACATAGGGTGATTTTTCAAAGGTTTGTTTCAGAAAGTGTGAAGAAACTGCGAATAGATTATATCACGCACTAGCCGCTGTGTGTCACACGGCATCAAGCCGTGCGGCGCAGGTGATCACGAGCGGCGGTCGTGCCGAGGGAGCGGGTGCGCGACCCGGCGCTAAAAGCCCAGCCGTTGCCGATGACAACGCAGCGACCGGCCGCGCGCATGCAGCACGCGAGCGCCGATCCAGGTCTGCACTTAGCTCGCGAGCGCGGTCGATACCCGCGGAGGCTTCTGCCAGTGCCCGGTCCCCGAACCAACTCCCCTGCGTCCGCTCCTTAGCACATCCCGACCCTACTTCTTTTTTCTACTCTCGGCAGTTGAGACCGCACACGAGAGTTCANGATAGTTTTATGTTTAAAAATGTATAATACGCTTGCGATGCACGCCATATTCAGGAAACAACCAATCACACCATACATAGGGTGATTTTTCAAAGGTTTGTTTCAGAAAGTGTGAAGAAACTGCGAATAGACTATATCACGCACTAGCCGCTGTGTGTCACACGGTATCAAGCCGTGCGGCGCAGGTGATCACGAGCGGCGGTCGTGCCGAGGGAGCGGGTGCGCGACCCGGCGCTAAAAGCCCAGCCGTTGCCGATGACAACGCAGCGACCGGCCGCGCGCATGCAGCACGCGAGCGCCGATCCAGGTCTGCACTTAGCTCGCGAGCGCGGTCGATACCCGCGGAGGCTTCTGCCAGTGCCCGGTCCCCGAACCAACTCCCCTGCGTCCGCTCCTTAGCACATCCCGACCCTACTTCTTTTTTCTACTCTCGGCAGTTGAGACCGCACACGAGAGTTCATTTATACAGGATGATTCACGGCCAGTTACCGCCACTCACGGGGCTTATTCCGTACGTTATTTGGAGCAAAATATGTAATGTAAATGTGGGTCCAATTCCCAATATTTACAGAGTAATTCGACGATCAGCATACCCACTTTACAGTGGAAAGGAGTTTTCAACACCGTTTCAGCATCAATGTGTGGTGTGGTGTCCTACACGATCAGCTGATTGGGCCATTCTATTTCCCGGGACGCTTGACTGGTGTGGTGTATCTGCAATTTTTGCAAGAACTGCCACTGTTACTTGAGGATAATCCATTAGCAGTGAGACGTCATATGCTCTTTCAGCATGATAGTGCACCTTCTCACTTCCACCGTGCTGTGGTTGAACACTTAAATGTACATTTCCTTGAGAGCTGAATAGGACGAGGCGGTTTTCACCCCTGGCCTCCTCGGTCACCAGATCTATCACCACTAGATTATTGCGTATGGGGATGGGTGAAGGATATTGTATACCAAAGGACTGCACAAACATGTGATGAACTACTTGCACGTATCATGCATGCCGCTACAGACATCAAAGACAGCCGTGTGCAGCTACCTAGAGTAACACGTGCGGTTCATAAGCGTGCGGCCAAGTGTATGGAAGTAGACGGCAACATCGTTGAACATCTTTTGTAGGCCTGTTAGACGCAATTGTGATGATTTTCTGTAAACAATACGGTCTGATAATACATCACTGTATTTACTTCTGAAAGGGTTATTATTTTTTTCGTCATTTTCCAAATGTTTCTAATTACTCTGTAAATATTGGGAATAGGGCCCACATTTATATGACATAGTTTGCCCCAAATGTTGTAAGGAATAGTTCCTGTGAGTGGCGGTAACTCCTCGTGAATAATTCTGTATATTGCCGCTGCTGATGAGTCACTGATGAGAGTTGTTCTTGAATCGGGTTTGAAGGCTACACTTCGTGCTGAGATCACTGATGTGTGGAATGCAGGGCAGTCTCAGCATTTGCAGACTGTTATGAACTGTGTTCAGGCCTTTGCTGGGCGGCCGGGCCGAGATTTCAGCCTCGGACTTCCCGAATGCGAGTTCAAAATTTACCACTGCGTCACCTCGCTGAAGCAGTAAAAACAGCATCGGTTTGACAACTCCAATAACCTGTTGGTTTGTCTACACGATGAGTCGCTGCTCGGGCGTTTCGTGACGTGTGATGACAAAGTGATCTCGTACGATAACCGCAAGCGAAGCGGGCAGTGGCTGGACGATGGCGAAACCCCTATATAACTTAACGGAACCAAAGTTGACACCACACAAGCTTTTGCCGTTGATGTGATGGACATCACTCAGCGTTTTCCACTGCCAGTTATCTCCTGGTGATACACGTACCGCCGTCTCCTGCTGTGCAGTAATTGACGAAATACATCCGCTGTCGTGTAAACAGCGGTGTGAAAGTACCATTGCTTGTATCAATAAGATAAAATTTTTACTGAAGTAATAAACCCTTCTTGCAGATTTAGTTCAGTTTTGTTTTTAAAAAATGTTTTGCTAGTAATATTCTCTAACGGTGGTTGCAACCGTTTCAAGCTCAAACGTGAACATAAGATCTCACATTAAGGATCCCTGGTAACGAAAAGGAAAGATGCAGACCGGGTTCTACTATTGACTAGCCAAACCCACAAACCAAAACTGCGTTCATACCTATGGCAGTACGCCCTCCTGCTGCACTAGCAGCCCACTAAAAAATGACTATTCCGGGACGTAGCACAAAATAAAACTAATATTTCCTGGCCGCAAACTACAAGTTAATCGCTACGTCGCCCACGCTGTGTGTAATTGGGGTCTCATCTTCTTATTTCGCTCCGTGAATGGCCAGCTGGACGTTAACTTCAAAGCCTTGCAGCACAGGTCCAGCGAGTGCAACAAGCGAACACGAACTCTACTCCTACGGAAATGAAACATACTTTAATAAAGGTAAATTACCACCCACAACATTCTCGAACATACCAAACAGAAGATAGTCGCGGATAACTGGTGGACATCGCAGCACAGAGAATGACATTCTACAACATAAAAATAGCACACACCGATAAATTAAAAAGATTAAACAATGATTTATTGAGGTTCAGGCACCGCTAACGAGCGGTGACCGTTAACGACACTGTGGTCGGAGCGTGGTCAACAGAGTTCTTATTGCAGTGGTCTTCGTTGGTTATCAGGAAGAATCCTCCGCACTTGACACACAACGCCAAACTCTATGCGACAAAAATTAAGAAATAAAAGCTAAGTGACCTGGGGCACGAAGTTATCCTGCATCCTTGATTTTCCCCGGGATTATCACTACCAAGCTACATGTTTATACATCCAAGTCACTTCCTGAACGATAGGTTTTTGGAAACTTGGGTAGTACATCAAATGCCTTCCGGACTGCCTTGTCTCACAGGGGCCACGTTTCTTCATAGTTACGGTTGAGAGTCATGTGATTCGTTGGTAGAGATGTGTTATGTGTTACTGCGAACGGGAGCTGTCTTGAAACGGTATATAGGTTTATTTTATCTCAAAACACAGTAGTAGTGTGAGGTACGTTAGCAATTTTTTTTCTCCCAAACAACCTGATAAAATTTCTTCATTCCTCTGCACATCATTCGTATCCTGTTAGCTTGTGATGGTGGAAATAGCGATGCAGTTGAAATAAGTGAAATATGTCTATACTGTTTTCCCCCTTACCTTCGGCCCAATGTAAACAGAGTTATATTTCCTCCACCGCGCCATGAACAACGACGATTGGTAACTGCCGAAACTATGTTGATGTGCTGCTAGAGGCAACATCTCGTAAAAATAGACCTCACGCAATCAACACGTTTGCTTGCTTACAGTTATAGTCGCTTTCGTATAAGGGCGCGACGACCAGTCTGCAGTAACTTCTTGTTTGTTTTGTGGAGATTTGTAGCATACGTACGATAGTATTTTCCAGCACTGTGCCCATTGCCGCCCACTTCACATATCTTATTTCCTTCCGACTACGTTCTTTATCTAGTTGTAACACTTATTAGCAGTTGTTAACCGGCATACTTCTGACTGCACTAAGACACACACACGCACACTTCATGCAACTGGGACATCCTTCCGCGCACTGAAAACATTCGCAGCAGATAGGCCAGACATTCTAACTGCAAGTACAGCTATTTGCTTCAAAGGCAACATCGGATGCTGCCGTGAAAAGGTTATTAAAAACATTTCAAACAATTCTCTTCCCGTCAATTTTTAACGGTCGTCACTGAACACGCCCTTTTGCTATATCAGCACACGGCTCACGTCCACGACAGGCTATTTTAGCTACTTCTGCCAGCGGGCCAACTATTTCGTGCACTAGTTTAGTAGTGACACACCAGAACCGTGCGAACAGACTGTCTTTAATACACGGCGCATACGCACGTCACAGCTAACAGTCATCAAATCATTTCAAAAGTAAGCGTGGGGGAATAATTGTTATAGAAACTCACGTAATAGGCTATAAAACATACACTCACGCAACATAAGAATAGTACAACGGTACTCCTTCAGGATATGGAATTTTCCCCTTCTTAATGTGCGATCGAGGCTAGGAGTAGTGAAAGGAAAAATTATCACTTGAAATAATTGCTGAGTCCCTATCTTCTTACCACCCACTTAACACTTTACCGTCTGTCTTATTTTTTCTTGCGCTCCCTTGGCATTTCCGTTATTATATAATTCTTTCACGCTTACATAATTCACAAGGTAGAAAATCTTTGTTGAAATAAGACATATGGCTTCAAATCGCCATTTTCTCATGTGCTGCTATCTTCATTAACAGAAAACAGAACAGTTATGTATTGGCACATTCTGTGTTTGTCATAGGTACTGCTACATATTAGGTCAGTTCGGTTGAAATTGTTTGGGACATATGGCATACTAACAGAAAATATTTCCTTAGCTGTTATTTTAAAAATATATGACTACCTCCTTAGGTCATATAAATTTAGATGGACAGCAAAAGTATAACTTTTCGCCTGATTTTTGTGGGTATCAGTAATTTTTTTCCCTGAGATAGGATACGAAAACTTAATTTATCACGTGGGGCTATCTTCCAAAATGACGGACAAATGAGTTTATATATCAAACCTAGCTCATTTGATGCTTGCACAGATACTACCAACTTACAAAGTTAAGTTGTAATTGTTTATATTGTTTTGTAGATATAGCTTACTCTGCTAAACTATTTACATGGCCGCTATATGGAAAATAAGTATCTTGTCCTCTTAAAACATAGCCTATCAATTTACATCGCCTACCACAATACTACTGCTTTGTTGTCATTGGTGTGAATCGGTTGATTGTTTCCCGAGTTATAGTCTAACGAAACTTGATTTATTCATGTGGCGCTATATTACAAAATGGCAGACAAGCGAGGTTCTGTGTAAACACATTTGATGGTTGTAATAGATACTGCAATCACACAAAGTTAAGTATAAATTGGTTTCGTTGTTTCTTAAGTATATCACACTAAAATAAAATACTTTTGCAAATAATTGTCAGACCCTCTTGAAACATGTCCGTTTACATGGCCCACCGTAGTAAGTTTACTTCTTGTTTGCCTGAATTGCTAGGAATCTGTTGATTGTTTCCCGAGAAATGGCAAAACTTGATTTATTCGTATGGTGATATCTTACAAAATGGTAGACAAAAGAGGCTATGAGTAGACGCATTTGATGGTTGTTACAGATACTACCAGCAATCACAGTTAAGATGAGATTTGTTACACGGTTACGTACCTTAGCATAGCAATCAAAACATTTTTATATTGCAGGCATTTTGAAAATAAGAGTCTGACCCACTAAGACATGCCAGTTTGCATGGCCTAACGTAGTATTACTTGAATGCAAAATTTGGTAGGAAGCGGTTGGTTTTTCCCCAAAATAAGACATACAATATATATTTTCATATGGCACTAGCTTACAAAATGGCCGATAAAGAGACTATGTGTTGACACATTTGATACTTGTGATATATACGTTCAGTGTAAAAAAATTGGTCGAAAATGGTTAAACGGTATGGTAGATATAGCAATCGAACCTAAAAATATCTAAATTGCCACCATTTCGAAAATAAGTTCCTGGGCTATTTAAATAACATAAAACATAGCCTACAATAGTATTACGTATACCCAAAATTTGGCAGGAAATCGGTTGTGCAGTTCCCGAGATACAACGTGAAAGTTTTTTTTCTCATGTCGCACTGTCTTTAATGGTGGTAGAGTAATAACATACTTGCCTTGTGAATTCAATGCCTACATCATGCACCGATAATGTACCAAATTTTGTTTAAATCGGTTAAATAGTTCCCGAGTTCTAGCACGGTGCCCTACATTTTAAAACAGCCGCCATAATTAAAGTAAGCATTTGGCTTGATCGCGAACTTTAAAAGTAGGATGTACTTATTAATTACTACATGCGGGCCGAGTTTGGTGAAATTCGGACTAGGGTTTAAAAGTAATAAGGCGGGGACATGCATTTCCGACAAACATTCAGGTGATAGCATAAGGCTCTCTCTCCTTCGGAAAGGAAGCTAAAAACGAATGCATCCTTGGTTATCTACTAGTGTTGGTGCGACTTGCGCGTTGCGTACATCAGGGGGTGGGCACTACTTTTAGAGCACGATTTGTCACATTTTTCCGTTGCTATATACAAAATGTAGCCTTCAAGAATAAAACATTTTCACATAATTGTGACACTTTTGGTCAAATATTTGTTAATATAATAAATCCTTGGTATTAAAATGTGGTCTTGAATTTTTAGATGTGAAACTTACTAATTTTAAATTTTTTATTTTTTGGACTATTTTTATAGCCCTGTGGTACAGTTCGCGACTGTCAGTGGTATGCGAGAGACAAAACTGGCGCGGGGTGTTCTCTATGGAATGGTGTCTAGTCCAGTAATTAATTTTTCTTCGTATTTGTATACATTTTATGTTAAATAGCGCGAAATGTGTTAGATGTGTTCAGTTTAATAGTATTACACTCTTACATGGAAACTTTTTAGCCAGTTTTTCGTACTGCACTGCGAATGCCATCAAGTAGTCCAACGTACTACGAATTAATTGTAGATCAAGCTTTAGGCAACGCTGTTGTGTTTTCAGTTTTTGTCCGAGGAGTTGTTTGGGAACTACTTTTATACAGCTTTGATGTGTTATGCTTGTATATATTTTTTCCAACAGACGAACGCCACGTTATTTTGTATAGTGTAGAACAAACGTAGGTATATCATTCTACGAGAGTGGGATTATGCAAACGACAATATCCCAGCAAAGTCCAGAATTACATGAAATTAACTTTGAGGAACCTAATATGATGTCAGGTGATGTATACCAAGGATCATTCATTACACATAATAACGGCAAAAATCCAAATGAACGTGAACCTATTTTTTTAGCAACTTGAACAAAAAATATATATATCAGTAGGGTGTCTGCACTTTTTTATAGGCTAGTAACGGAAAAGTGAGCACTTTCGAAAACAACGTTTGATAAAACAAACTGCCTGCTAAGTATAGGCTGTTCACGGTAAAGTGAGCACTTTTCAGGCCCTAGTTACTTTTCCTTTCAGTCAGTTTTTATCCTTTAACCAATATTTAAAATAAATATTGCCGTGTATGTAACAAACACAGTGTGTATATTCCATCGCACTCGGAAGTCAACGTCTAAGGCTAAAATAAAATTCATTTATTGACTACTATTCCAAATGGGAGGGCTTTCAGAAGTGCTTACTTTAACGAGAATAGCCTATATCACTAGTAACAAGGGTTAAAAATTGGAGAACTGTTCGAAAAAAATTATTTTTAAGAAGCGGCGAATGCGTTTTCATGTTTGTGAAGTTTGCATTTTCGTATAGCAATCGAGACAAAAAAAAAATTAGCATTCAATAGCATTGAGTGTCCACGCTGCACTGGTATAGTCTATTCGCGGTTTCCTCGCACTTTTTTTAAACAAACCTTTGATAAATCACACCGTGTAAGACGTGCTTGGTTGTCTCCTAAATCTGGCATATATCACAAGAGTTTTATACTTGTGTTAACATGGAAATACTTAATTTTTAGTTCAATTGAACTTTTGCATAAAACCTATTTAATCTATAAATTATAATATTTATTTTATAAATTATTTGGATATAAAAAAAATGAGAAAATAGAAGTTTTGGTAATGCTTAGTAAGAAATAGTTCATATGCAAAATATTATTACACTGAGTGCGCACGAATACGGTGCATCGTCGTTTTGGTGAGATTTTCTACACTTTGTTCAGGCTGTTCAAGTGGTCTGACAGTAATTTGTTATTTAAAAAATGATTCTATTTCCTTTAAGGGCATCATAAACCAAACACAAATTTAACAAAAAAATAATACGAAACAGAATTTATTTTAAAGTTATTGTTAAATAATAATGTAAAATTTATGCAAAAAGGATTTTGAAAACGGTTTAATTTAACATACCAAACAAATTCAAGTAACATCCACACTACGATTTGAATATGATGTGATATTTTCATCACCATGCGACAAGGGGTTTGTACGTAAATAATTATGTTAANATAATACGAAACAGAATTTATTTTAAAGTTATTGTTAAATAATAATGTAAAATTTATGCAAAACGGATTTTGAAAACGGTTTAATTTAACATACCAAACAAATTCAAGCAACATTCACACTACGATTTGAATATGATGTGATATTTTCATCACCATGCGACAAGGGGTTTGTACGTAAATAATTATTTTAATCTAGCTGTATAATGGCTGCAAAAATGCAGTCATTTTAAAAAGAAATTATGGACAGCAAAAATGTAAACGTATCAGATGTAAATATGTTGATTTCAAGGTAAAAATCTCCTTCTTCGATTGATGCATTGTATATTTCTGTACGATAAGCGGTTCTCGTGAAAGTAATTGCAACATAAGCACTCAGCGAAACATGTCGCGGCTGGATAGCCATGAGNTTTTAATCTAGCTGTATAATGGCTGCAAAAATGCAGTCATTTTAAAAAGAAATTATGGACAGCAAAAATGTAAACGTATCAGATGTAAATATGTTGATTTCAAGGTAAAAATCTCCTTCTTCGATTGATGCATTGTATATTTCTGTACGATAAGCGGTTCTCGTGAAAGTAATTGCAACATAAGCACTCAACGAAACATGTCGCGGCTGGATAGCCATGAGAGGACGACTGGAGGCTGCTGGAGTGTGTCTAGCACGTGGCGCTGCAAGCGGAGGGTGTAGTAACTGCGTGCAAGAGCTGTGGTGGTAAGAGAAAGCACGCGCTATAGCTACACGCCGTTCCTCGTCCCTTTTCACTGAGGAAGGGTGGAGTGAGGAAAACATTATGGAAACCTGGNGAAACATGTCGCGGCTGGATAGCCATGACAGGACTACTGGAGGCTGCTGGAGTGTGTCTAGCACGTGGCGCTGCGAGCGGAGGGTGCAGGAACTGCTAGCATAAGCTGTGGCGGTAATATAAAGCACGCGCTGTAGCTACACGCCATTCCTCGTCCCTTTTCACTGAGGAAGGGAGGAGTGAGGAAAACATTATGGAAACCTGGCCACTGGGGCAACATGGGTGGCCTCGGTAAAGTCACTNGCGTGTCTAGCACGTGGCGCTGCAAGCGGAGGGTGTAGTAACTGCGTGCAAGAGCTGTGGTGGTAAGAGAAAGCACGCGCTATAGCTACACGCCGTTCCTCGTCCCTTTTCACTGAGGAAGGGTGGAGTGAGGAAAACATTATGGAAACCTGGTCACTGGGGCAACATGGGTGGCCTCGGTATAAAGTCACTCGCAGGCGCCGTCGCGGGTGTCCACAGTCTGAAGTGCTGCCTGGCGAAGAGGGTTGGGGAGGGGGCCTTCTTCCTCCCCCCTTAGCAAGATGTAACTTATGTTAACCCAATGGAAGGGCAAGAGCCCACACAAGGGCTCGTACCTCCCCGTGCTGAGGACAGCTCCCTATTATGACAACGCGTGACGGCGGAGCTACACTGCGATGAATACGAATCTAACAAAGAGGTTTTGTGTTTGTGAGCTTCCATTTATTAAATTAAGCATGCAGTGTTAAGTGTTATCTAATATGAGGAAAGCGAAATATCTTGCGTATAAACGAAGTAAGAGGATAAATGCAAAGAAAGTTATGAGTAACAGAAGTAACTAGCGGCAAGTTCAAAATCACAAGTGGAATCTTTCGTAGAAATAGCGTAATTCATATATTTTATATTATTTTTAATTCACAGCCGAATACGAAATGCACGTAGGAAACCAGGGAAATCAGATTCACAAAATTTGCTCTCAAAATTGCGAGATCTCGCATACTGTTGTAGATGACTTAATGTCCACATTACGATGTACATAGTATTTTTGGCATTTATAACATGCAAGAATATGAGAACAAAAATTGCTTCATTAGTTCAAAGATTACTTCTATAATTTGAAAATGCATGTATTCAGTGATGCATCTGCAATTAACTACCATAGACCAGAATTATTGTAATATATATATATATATAATATATATTTGGGTGATTGAATAACATGTTTATTATTCAGTGACTTCTACCGACAATTAAAGCGAAAATTATAATTTCGGTACAGTAAGTAGTGAACACGAAATATATTCGCGTTTATAAATCAGTGGCGGCTCGTTAGGTGAACTTGAAGTGACACGTCAACTTTCCCAATAACATATTTTATGAACTTCTATCTTGTTATAATTGATAAACGTATCTGAAAATGGCCACGGACATGACAGTGTAAGAATTTAACTAACCACATGGACTAAATTCTCACTCCGTTGTGCAAGTGCTTGCCACTGCAGTGGTTCGCGCGCGTTCTTCTTAGCGTCTCCTGCCTGGATGGACTCAACATGAAATTCAGTTCCCTGTCTCGTGACTTTGTAAATCAGGTCAGTGATGGCAGTGGAAGGGCGGGAGGGAACGAAGGCAAGGGATTAAGAGCTTAGCTTTCTACAGCACTTGAGGGCATAATACAATGTGCAAGGGCTGGCTGGGTGCGGGATTCCGACTGCCGTGGCTCATTCGGTGGTCAGTGGCAATGTGTAACAGCGTCTCGCAATCATGTATAGTTTTATAAATATGAAGAAAAATACTTGAACTGCGCATGTATTTGTTTTCCGTGAATCATTCCATACTAAATGGCGTTGTTATGAAAAACAAAAACCTCCTTATATAAAGTTTAAATAATTAGCAGCAATGAAGAACCGGAAAATAGCGCTGAGTTTGAATTCACCTATGATATTCTTTAGCTTTATTTGTCTCTTTCAAAAGTGCTTCGGATTCGTGATGTCATTTTGTTTCTGTACGCATTCAAACCAAGTAAGTTGTATATAGTAAACATATGGAGAAGCCCTAGTGGTGGTGGGGCTGAAGTCAGTGCAGGGGAGGACAAGGTTGGAAAAGGGACAGAGGAGAGCGCATTAGCCAACAGAATGTGAGTTTCCGCAAAGTTCAATGGTACGGCTACAGTAACCACTGAAACAAAAAACCTGTAAATTTTATATTCCGTAGTAAAGTAAAATTACGTTATTAGCTTCTTCTCTGCTTATAACCACGTCGTAAATTTATATTGGAACAGAAGTAAAGACAATTTTTGTACCAAGCAGAAAGCACCTCACTTAAAAAAAATAAAATAATAATAATAATTGTATTCCACATTTTGGTATGTTCTAGTTTTTAATATTTACTCTTATCTTTACTCGACATTCCTAAACCACTCATTTAGCGCCTCGATAATTATTTTGAACTCATTCCTTTTACAGACCTCGAAATAATTGTACTCCATTGTTTTTTTTTACTTCACATTAAATTTATATTTTTTGTCACTGCATTTTTAATTAAACATGTCACAAGTCACAAACATCCCGTCTTTTTCGGAACAGGATTTGCCTTTAGGGTACTTTATCGTGTTTTCGGGACGGACGAAGATTTCCGTGTTTGGCCGATTGTTCCCGTGATGAGGTAAAACACGGCGCGCCCTTGGTGAGCTAGAACTGCGGTACACTTATTGGGCACCCGGCAACGTCAGATGAGAACACTGTGAAAGCAGACACACCATTGAGAGAAGAAGTACATAAGTTTTTATCGATTCGTGAATTGTCAGCTAAACTTATGTTGCTGGGCGCCCACTTCTGAGCTGATCCTGCACACTGCTTTAGCATTCCTTAAAATGCTTACACCACCTGAATAAGGCCAATATGCACTTTGCTTCTTCGCCGTACGCTTGTTTGGCCATTTAAAAGTTCCCTGATCACATTTACATAACCTGAAACAAGATTCAATAGCAATACATTGTCTGGTTATTAACGGCACAGCCTCCCCACGTGCCATTGTGACATACAGTGTAGTTTCACTTTTATAGCTAACAAAAAAAACCATATGTTCGTTGGCTTACTCACATAAATAAAGTACGTTTTACGTAATCTTCGCGGGCGAAAATCACAAGAACGCTTCCACAAACTCGGCGCATTGTTTCGAATCAACGTGCTTTGAGATGAGCCTTCGTATTATGTTTCATGATGTGGTCTGGTACTGTTTATGAAATAGGTACAATGACTGTTGTTACAATTAGTATCTATGTAAGTGCCTGCTGAAATTAGAATTTATTAATTAAATGAGACATTTTCACTATGGACCTACAAGATTGCAAAACTTTGTTGTCACAGAAAACACAGAATATGGCATAAAAAAACACACCAAAAATCAGTCCAGAGTAGCTGTTATTGACAGATATGTAAATTATATAAATAACACACAGGTAATTCTATTGAAAGAACGAATTAAGTAGCTGCATACTATACGAAACAAAAGTAATAGAACTAGTAACGAAACGAACGAATGAGGACAGTACAGAAAGATATACAAAAAACTGGACAACAACAAAAACATAAATGAACACAGTGCGTTTTCTTTGACGAAACGGTAGCACAGCTTCGTTATAGAAAACTTCCTGTGCTCATTGTTATTGCTGCTATATTCTTTAATTTATGTGCATATAACTTCCCATCTCCTTCCCACTCTGGGCTTATTTTCGATGTCATTTTTATATAATGTTCTTAGTTTATCTATAATAACATAGCTTCGCAATGACACAGATCCATACTAATTTTCATGCAATTTCTTGCTCACATTACAATACTCATTGACAGAACATAACAATTATTCATCCTTGGCAGATAAAAAATTTAAAATTAAATAAGACAGAATACGGGGAAGAGTTACAAAAAAAATTTGGGAAGCTAATATTTACACTGTCATTCGAAAAAATCCAGGTACACTTTTCGGAAGAGGAGCTGCGGTGAGAAATTCTAAATGCAAGATTTCAGGGATCATTCTCGCTCGAGAAAGGGCGCGTTTATCAGATGCCCCTGGCAGGTAGGTTGTCCTTCTGTCACTGCAGCTTGCCGGGTGGATAAAACCCCTGCACAGTACGGACACACTCCCACCACTCTTCACATGATGTGTCGTTCACGGATCACCAACCCACCTTGATAGTTTTCGATGGCAAGAAATTCCGTTAAGGGAATATATGGTAGAGTACATATGTCAGCTGCGCAGTAACCAACTTCCGAGTAGGAAGAATCAAGATGAATATGACGAAGTTAGTTTTGAAACTTTAGTACTAGCTATGTCCAACATTTTTAAAAATGAAATTGGGCTATTCTCAAATAATGCTAGATACTTTTTTTTTATTAAGACGCGAGACTGTTGTAAAACAAAATGTAAGCAGGCATTGTCACTGTTAGAACACGTGTTTTTCGAACAGTTGTGCAAGCAAATTGTGAGGAGGTATTGGACATGTGCAGGCAACAAAAATCAGACATCCTAAACTTTAATATATGAGGAATTCATTATTTTAGGCCCTGATCACACGAGTAATCTGAGCAATGAACATTGCTAATACGTTCAAGGGAAGTAATTTACCACGCTAGCAAACAGAATATATCTGCGTAGTTAAAACTCTGAAATCGAATGTAAATAAACGAAAATCCTAACCTCAAGAATACTAATAATTGAAAATAATTTATACAACTATAGTTTATTTGCCGTACCTTTACACTTTTTGAATAAAATATTTTAAAAATTACACCATGTTAGTCGTATTTTGTTGTTTCCTAAATATACCATAAATAACACGCTTTTCCGTTAACTTAAAAGAACCTATTATTTGTTAAATTAAACTTTTGCCTACATTTTATCAATATATTATAATATTTTATTTATAAATAATTATGAACACACACAGAGAGAGATAATAGGTGTGTTGGTAATGCCCAGTAGGAAATAGTTTACTAATATAATATAAAAAAACTGAGTGCGCGTGAATGCGGTGCGTTGTTCCGTTGGTGTTAGTTAAGCTTTGTTTGCGCGAGGCGGAGGAATAGCGTGAAAGTAGAACTTAAGCAGGCCTTCAGAAAATTTGGAAGTAACCATGTGAGGCAGTTGTATGCCTGTAGCATTTTGTGAATGCAAATAACCTGTTTTTTTTTTTTGCAAATGACTTACTTTTTAATAGTCCAAAAATTGTGGTTGTGGAAAGGCAAAGATTATCATATAATATATATTATATATCGTAATTTATTATTCTCAACAAGAGCACATAATCAGAAAGACTGAAAATGAGGAAGACTGCTTTTCGCCTTTTGTGCACATCCCCGACATTGATTGACTTCTACGTACTTATCAGAATTACCCCATCCACGTTGCTTTAATAGTGCCGTTGATAATAAAAACAGTCTATGGGCCATGGAGATTACTTACTGCGCAGCTGACATGGTCATTCTACTCCATATTTAGTCTACGTAAAGACCTGCCAATTTCTGCCGTCTTTATCAGACTTGATAGCATCCAGTCGGAGAGAGATATCGAAGAAAAGTAGCTATAACGCAATCAATCAATTAATTTTTCACAAGACGTGACTCCATTCGGAACACATTCGTAGCGAATGCACAGATCTGGACATGTTTGACATGAAGTAGTTCCTTGCTTCGCGTCACCGCGGCCTTATATTCGTGTCAAACATTACATCAAATGGGAGTAGTTTACGCAGATGAAATCAATTTTACACTTCATAGTTTCTGGGTAATCGCATGACAGAAATTACAATTCTCCTGTTGCCATGCAAAAAAGAACAACTAACTTGCTTACGAAGGTAAAATGACTTTGAAAAATAACATCATGGGGTAATNAATTCTCCTGTTGCCATGCAAAAAAGAACAACTAACTTGCTTACGAAGGTAAAATGACTTTGAAAAATAACATCATGGGGTAATACCGTGGTATATATGCAATCACAAAGATAAAATATAATTTACAAATCTAGAAAATAAAACTTTTTGCTTTGTCTGTGTCTGAATTTTTGTTGTACGTCTTCTACTTAAAACATCTTATAATTAATTAATACAGGATTTCTCAGCTTCCATTGTTTAGTTTTTTCCATGTTAGTAGTATTTTNCAAGGATACATTTGCAGATGACCTATTTTATTAGTTATGACGTCGAAAGTTTACTTAGGCAAAATTTAAATTATGTTTGTTCGTCGTATATTTTGCATAGCTTAAAAGCATCCATAATAATGATTCTGTGTACCAATATATTGTCTGTTATCAAATGGATGGGAATTTTTCTTAAAATGCCAGGACATATGGTACAACGTAACAGGAAAATATTACGACGGACAACCTCTAAGCTTGTAGGAAAAAAAAATTGTTCCAGTTATTCNTGGTACAACGTAACAGGAAAATATTACGACGGACAACCTCTAAGCTTGTAGGAAAAAAAAATTGTTCCAGTTATTCATGTAAACATTACTGACCAATAAATTGTAATTGATGAAAATAATACTTATGTATTCTAACTTCTTATATTTATATCTCACAATTTATATTTTAAATCAATTAAATAAAATTACTCTGCCAGAATTTTAATGAACTATATCTGTATAATATTAATTTTGTTTGTATTAACTGACGTTAAGGCGCGATGTTTTATGCTTGTGCTGATACAGACTGACCTTATGGGGGCAATCGCCCGCCATCCATTCTGCGCTAGGAGCTGATGGCAGACCTATCAGGTGCTGAGCGCGCGCAGTGTTTTATCATCTGTAGGACTAATGCTTTCCGGCAATGATAAGGCTTTTTCAGAAATGACCAGCTCGTCATTCACCACCCACTTTGCAAAACATAATCCTTGAAAAGCTTGCATCTATTGGAGTTCGCATATTTTCGCGGTTGTCGTCTAAATGTACTTGGCATTAGAAACTAAACCACTTAAAAGTCATCGTAAAGCTTTCAGTGCAACTAAAGGGGGCCCCGCTCTTAGACTGCAGTACGCAGTTTCACGAACGATCACTTTCTCTCTCTGGCACATGATTTCTGCCAATAAAGCTGTTCTTATTTTGGCGTGCGTTGTTGTTAAATACCCTACAATTCTAGGCGTATAATAGTTACATGTGATTAATTTCGTATCCGAAAACAATTTACAAGGGGGGGGGGGGGCGAAGAACAATAACACTACCCAGTCGGTATCTTTTTAGTAGAGTAGTACATATTCCATCATTATTTTCCAAGAAACGGTAAAGACTGCAATTTTTTTTGTTGAATGAATACATAATATAGGATGTTACTGGATACATGCGCAGTCTCATTCCATCACTATCTAATATAGAAAAACTACTTTCACGTTGGGAGAGCATTTTCGCACACTTACAAATTGAAAATTTACATGCGATAAATTTTGTTTATAAAGTCAGATAGGTGATGAAATCGAGAAAAACGTTAAGGAAGAATTTAATTCAATAAAAAACTCTAAAATAATGGACTGATAGTAATTTTATAGCCGTCAAAAATACAGTTATAGTGTCGTGAACATGTTATTAAGTTACTTGCTTAGTAGTAGTGGAACCGTTTAGCTCTACTGAAGTGCGCTTTGAACCTCCTAACTGTAACTAAGGATACATGGATATAAACAGATGATAGCCCCTTCCTCGGGCCGTTTCCTTCACGACGCATTTCTTGTACTACCAACTAATTTGTGCCGTAGTCCTGCGATATGACATCGTGTTGCATTGTGCAGTGGTTTAACTTAAAATATTTATGGTTTAAACTCAGCGAAGACGTGTCTGTTTTTAGTATTTAATTACCCATTTCCAACATTAATTTATGCTACAACTTAGTGAACAACGGTAAGTGATGCATGTAGAATACATAATAACGATACGCTGCAAAGGAGGGAACAACAAACAATAAAAAAAAAATTGAAGTAATTTTTAAATGCACGCATGACAACAGTACAGTGAAAGAAGCTTTTACAACAACGGGTTGCTTCGAAAGAATCGTTTGGAACATAACAAATCGGCACTTTTAACACCGCATGCAAAAATTAAACCGTAAAATAATGAGATAAAAAAATATTTCAGAAAAATTTGTGACGGAAATTTACAGATTGGGTTCTTTCCGTAAGTTCACGCTGAATAATTAGTCAAATGTGCGTATACTCCTTTGTGAACTTTATTTTCGTTCAGTGAACGCCAGATAGCTCGTTTAGTTAAGTTTTTTCTCCAGATAGAGCAACAGAATATTGAACTTTTGATTCTCAGATGTCATCCTTTTTTTCTCTCTTTGTTGTGAATTTTACTGTTCTGTTCGTCCTCTATGAATATACGAAATACTTATTATTCGTAAATAAACAATTTTTTGTTGTGCTATTAATTTATTTACCGCCTTAGAGTGGAAACCGAGCTTTTAAAAGGAGACTTTTTCCTGCTGTTGTTTATTTTTTTACGTCATCCTCGTCCTATTTCGCCATCTACCCAGGCGTAAGATAATGAAATACACCATAGACATTTAATTAGAAAAAGAAGAGCACTAAGAATTGTTAGCCTTCGAGGGAGTGAACAGCATAATAATTGGATGAGAGCTTATTCTAGGAAGTCTGAATACGAAAAGGTGTTTTCCAAACTGCGCAGGTCGCCCTACGACTAGCATTAGATAGTAAAAATACGTATTATTTTGTACTTGTGCCAAACACTGTTAAATAATTTCAATAAAAATAATATTACGAAACCTTTGCACAATAGTCACAATAAATTATACAGTTTTTTACATTTGAACATAAAGAAACTAACTTACTTGCAGAATGAGATCATTGACGTCTGAGAAAACTCCAAGAAAAATATTCGGAAATTGAAACTTTTGAACAGAAGGAAATGTGTGCTTATTTTTTATACGTGCCTGTCCCTGCATTTTTTTTCTGCAAAATTACATTTCATAAGCACATTTAAAATAAAACTAGACAGTATCGTTCATATCTCCTGGTTACGTTTATGTAAATGACTTTATTTACTTCACAGTTTATGTTCCACAAAGACAGTAAAATTAAAAGTATTACAGGAAGCCTAATTGAAACTTATTTCATTTGTTAGGAATTATATTACATATGATGTCTAGATGTCTAGGATTGAACGGCATTTGCCCCGAACATAAAATAATGCATTTCTTTTCGGCTCAACGTCTCTAATAAGTTACACGATCGCTCATCACGTTTAGAAATCCGCGTGAGTGGAAGCCCTAGCAACGGCCCGTACGTCATCAGTTTAACCGTCACTCTGTACTTATTGTTTTGCGCGGGCATATTTTAATGCCAATGGCTCTACTTTTATCTTGGAATTTTAATCATCTAGTATTTACTGTAAAAAAACTTCACAACTATCAGTTTTTTTTTCATATCCCTAATTAACAGAGGCTGGGAAGTTCGTGGATTCGCTTACGTCTTCGTCACACTGCCAAATATTCGCCTTAAAATAAGTCCGATAATAACATTGGAAGAAAAATCGTTGACAAAACGTAACTCTGAAATGTTCCTGCGAAACAAATTTAGTCAAATAATCTCGAATGTGTTTGAAGATTTGTCACATTTTGAAAGCTTTCTATTTGGCAGGATTAGTCTCGATTTTTATTTATTGAATGCCTAATAATGCTGTTCTGTTACCATGAAACCAAGAACAGGAAATAATATTAAGCATGTTGCAATTAGGGATATTTGTTTCATAATAAAATCTAATGTCGCTGATTAAAAAAAAAACATTATTGGGTAATATACCCTTCCAACGGTATTCACGCCCAGACAACATTTATATACATTAATTATTTTCACAACTTTATTTCGTTAAAAATACATAATTATTTGCTTTTTAAATATTTGTGGGGTCGGAAAAAACAGTTTGTGTTGTGAACGGTTTTGATTGGCTGAACTCGCCAAACACAAAAAAAAAATGATACAAATGTTAGATGGAAGTTGAATCCATAAAACTTTTTCAGACAAACATGGCTGGGCTAGTGACGTTTCGATGACGTCAAAAAACCCACACTTTGAAAAGAAATTTTCCTGAAGCAGTTTCAGGAAAAATATCGACGGCGTGACACGGGCTTCACGGCATGACATAGTTCAATGCACATTTAATTAAATGGGCTTTTTTGACACCCCTACTTAGATGCAGAAGATTTGTTGGATTAGGGTGAAAGGGATTTTTTCAAATTAAAATAACAAAGACTTACACCTGAAAACGGGACATGCAAGTATGCATATGTAAATGCAATGCATGCATACATGCATACTCGTCCATGGTTTACACGGGGATAGAACCCAGAAAGTAGCGATCGGAGTGTGGCGCTGTAGAGACACCAGCCACCAACTTATGCATGTGCTTCTTCTGCAGTTGGTTCAGAGTTTGCGTGTAACACGCTCTGTACGAATCTGTACGAAGCCGGCTACTGTACTGCAACAACGAAAAGAGAACTGAAACGCGCGCAACTCATGCAAAAGTTGACTTCCGTTTGCGACAGCAGCGATGAACATATGGTGGCGACTCGAGTACACAGACAAGTGGAAAATCTACGCCATGCTCACTGGACTCAAAAGAATAAGTTTGTTTTATAACGTAAATTGTTGATGCCATTTACCTAATGAAAATGAGTACGAAGGGTTTCGCCATACTGTAAAGTGCAGATGAACACCATAGAGTGACGGATTTTCGAGGAGGAGTGACCCTAGGATGGAGCAGCTACGGAATACAAGGCAGGGGAAACGGGAGTACCCAGAGAAAACCCACCAGCCTATGGCAATGTCTGCCACGTTTCCCTTGTGCGGGAAACCGGGTGTGACCCCACCGGGAATTGAACTTGAATAACCCCGGCGGGAGGCTAGTGCGGTAACCCCGAAATCATCGCGACCCCATTTTCTCTTGGTGATGGAGGTGAAGCTGCCGTGACTCGCGAGCAAGCCCGGACGGTAGAACCGACTTCCATTTGGCGGAGACTTTGCCGGGAAACGCACGTGCTGCCGTAGAGGGAATATAAGGCGTAGGCTCTTCGTGGTAAAGTAAGCACTTCTGAAATCAACATAGGAAAAAAAAAATACCGACCGTTAACTGCTGATAGTATATTCGCAGTTTCTTCACACTTTTTGAATCAAAGCTTTTAAGAATCACTTCATGTATGTCGTGCTTGATTGTTTCCTAAATATGGCATGTATCACAAACATTTTCTATTTGTGTTAAAGAAAGACTTATTTTTGGTTAAATTAAACTTTTACTTATATTATAGCTATAAATGTCAATATTTAATTTATAATTAATATGGGAGAATACAGGAGTGTTGGTAATGTCTAGTAATAAATAGTTCTTATGCAAAATATTATTCCACTGGTTGCGCACGACTGCGGTGCGTAGTCCCTTTAGTGTAATTTTCTAGACTTGTTTGAGCTTTGTTAGCATGAGGCGGATGAATATCCTGGAAGTAGAACTTCAGCAGGGCTTCAGAAAAGTTGGAAGTTACCATGGCAGGGGTAAATATGTTACTTTACACACTAGCATGCAGGATTCTATTTAAGTTGGCAGCGGACCAAGTTGTATAGATAAAGTCTTGACGCTGTAAAGAGAGTGCAATGTTTAAATCTGTGTCAAATGAAACAAGTTTTCTTTTACTTTGTAAACAGTAAAATAAGAATTGGCACATTAGTAACACATTTTAGGCTCCTAACCACTAGACGTTTCAAATGATTGCCGCTAGAAGAAATTACTAGGCCCAGGGCAATGTAAATATTACTTATGGCAGAAAGATATAAAATTAGGAGGAAAGTGAATTTTAAGTGCTATGAGATGTTACTCCACTTCTTGTTGGGGCCGAGTTGTGATGAAACTACGATACTATCAAGTTGAGAACAATATTACGTTCTTACAAAAGCGCGGGTATTTTCAACACCAAACGTAAACAAAACGGCACGTGAGTATTTAAACTTTACAAAAGCGTGGATGTGTTATAAAATAAAACGCAAAGTACGTCGTTGCTCGACATGTGATTTTGTCAGTTCTTATGACTACTTGTGAATTGCTGTTGAGACCGTGAGTAGATGAGAACCAGTCTACCTTGTACCTAGCCTGCGTGCGCCGCTGGGCGTTTTCAACTAACATGCAAATGCAGGTGTTGTTGTCACTTTATTTTTTTATTTCACAAATTATCCTTTCGACACATTTCAAAGTTAACACTGTCGTGGACCTTAACTATAAACCTTTATCAGTGACANTTTTCACAACTTTATTTCGTTAAAAATACATAATTATTTGCTTTTTAAATATTTGTGGGGTCGGAAAAAACAGTTTTTGTTGTGAACGGTTTTGATTGGCTGAACTCGCCAAACACAAAAAAAAATGATACAAATGTTAGATGAAAGTTGAATCCATAAAACTTTTTCAGACAAACATGGCTGGGCTAGTGACGTTTCGATGACGTCAAAAAACCCACANGAAGTTGAATCCATAAAACTTTTTCAGACAAACATGGCTGGGCTAGTGACGTTTCGATGACGTCAAAAAACCCACACTTTGAAAAGAAATTTTCCTGAAGCAGTTTCAGGAAAAATATCGACGGCGTGACACGGGCTTCACGGCATGACATAGTTCAATGCACATTTAATTAAATGGGCTTTTTTGACACCCCTACTTAGATGCAGAAGATTTGTTGGATTAGGGTGAAAGGGATTTTTTCAAATTAAAATAACAAAGACTTACACCTGAAAACGGGACATGCAAGTATGCATATGTAAATGCAATGCATGCATACATGCATACTCGTCCATGGTTTACACGGGGATAGAACCCAGAAAGTAGCGATCGGAGTGTGGCGCTGTAGAGACACCAGCCACCAACTTATGCATGTGCTTCTTCTGCAGTTGGTTCAGAGTTTGCGTGTAACACGCTCTGTACGAATCTGTACGAAGCCGGCTACTGTACTGCAACAACGAAAAGAGAACTGAAACGCGCGCAACTCATGCAAAAGTTGACTTCCGTTTGCGACAGCAGCGATGAACATATGGTGGCGACTCGAGTACACAGACAAGTGGAAAATNGCAAAAGTTGACTTCCGTTTGCGACAGCAGCGATGAACATATGGTGGCGACTCGAGTACACAGACAAGTGGAAAATATACGCCAAGCTCACTGGACTCAAAATAATAAGTTTGTTTTATAACGTAAATTGTTGATGCCATTTACCTAATGAAAATGAGTACGAAGGGTTTCGCCATACTGTAGAGTGCAGACGAACACCATCGAGTGACGGATTTTCGAGGAGAAGTGACCCTAGGATGGAGCAGCTACGGAATACAAGGACAGGGAAAGCGGGAGTACCCAGAGAAAACCCACCAGCCTATGGAAATGTCTACCACACGTTTCTCTTGTGCGGGAAACCGGGTGTGACCCCACCGGGAATTGAACTTGAATAACCCCGGCGGGAGGCTAGTGCGGTAACCCCGAAACCATCGCGACCCCATTTTCTCTTGGTGATGGAGGTGAAGCTGCCGTGACTCGCGAGCAAGCCCGGACGGTAGAACCGACTTCCATTTGGCGGAGACTTTGCCGGGAAACGCACGTGCTGCCGTAGAGGGAATATAGGGTGTAGGTTCTTCGTGCTAAAGTAAGCACTTCTGAAATCGACCTATGAAAAAAAAAATACCGACCGTTTACTGCTGATAGTGTGTTCACACTTTCTTCACACTTTTTGAATCAAACCTTTTAAGAATCACTTCATGTATCTCGTGCTTGATTGTTTCCTAAATATGGCATGTATCAGAAACATTTTCTATTTGTGTTAAAAAAAAAAGACTTATTTTTGGTTAAATTAAACTTTTACTTATATTCTAGCTATAAATTTTAATATTTAATTTATAATTAATATGGGAGAATACAGGAGTGTTGGTAATGTCTAGTAATAAATAGTTCTTAGACTTGTTTGAGCTTTGTTAGCATGAGGCGGATGAATATCCTGGAAGTAGAACTTCAGCAGGGCTTCAGAAAAGTTGGAAGTAACGATGACAGAGGTAAATATGTTACTTTAGACACCAGAATGCAGGATTCTAGTTAAGTTGGCAGTGGATCAAGTTGTATAGTTCAAGTCTTGACGCTGTAAAGAGAGTGCAATGTTTAAATCTGTGCCAAATGAAGCAAATTTTCTTTTAATTTGTAAACAGTAAAATAAGAATTGGCACATTATAGTAACACATTTAGGCTCCTAACCACTCGACATTTCAAATGATTACCGCAAGAAGAAAGTACTAGGCCCAGGGCAATGTAAGTATTACTTATGGCAGAAGGATATAAAGTTAGGAGAAAAGTGAATTTTAAGTGCTCTGAGATGTTACTCCACTTCTTGTTGGGGCCGAGTTGTGGTGAAACTACGATACTATCAAGTTGAGAAAAATATTACGTGCTTATAAAAGCGCGGGTATTTTCAACACCTAACGTAAACAAAACGGCACGTTACTATTTAAACTTTACAAAAGCGTGGATGTGTTATAAAATCAAACGCAAAGTACGTCGTTGCTCGACATGTGATTTTGTCAGTTCTTATGACTACTTGTGAATTGCAGTTGAGACCGTGAGTAGATGAGAACCAGTCTACCTTGTACCTAGCCTGCGTGCGCTGCTGGGCGTCTTCAACTAAAATGCAAATGCAGGTCTTGTTGTCACTAAAATATTTTATCTCACAAATTATCCTTTCGACACATTTCAAAGTTAACACTGTCGTGGACCTTAACTATAAACCTTTATCAGTGACATCAATCAGTGTAATATTAGTCACAAATTCAGTCCATTAGTTGCTACCGACTGGAGATTACACAGACTTAATGTGATGCAGACCGAGTTTCGTCTTCTGTGCATGTCCGTAACATTGACTCGCGCACCATCAATACAACTGTCAAAATCACATGGTCACCAGTGATAGAATGTGTTTGCTTACGTTTGGATTTTTAATAGACCCACTCTTTTCTACTAATAAGAACATTTTGGCCAACTAGAGTATATTTTAAATGCCTCGAAACTGTGGAAATGTGAAAACGTTTCAAAGCACTTAAATTACATAAACTTTTTTCTGACCTAAAATGCTATCCGCGTATGTTTTGATACTAACGCTAGAAGAAAAGCTGATCAATATTAGAACAGGGAGGGTTTTCACTACGCAGCTGGCATGCGCCCTCTACAAATTACACTAGCTAAAATGTTTAATTTTTGATAATACGTTACAAAACTTAATTTACTGCCAAGGTTAAATGAAATACTTTCCTCCGTGTTGAAATTAAAATATTTTTAGTGGTTGATTTTAGAAAACTCAGTTAACCTTGAACCAGCATGTATGAAACTTTTTAGGCAATATTCACATGTAATATTATAAGGGCCTGCTCCTCCTCTTTGTTCACGATATATGTAGGGATAGGCTAATATACTGGGCACAGAACCACAGCGAGGAAATGCATTGGTATTAGCTTGGAATGTGGATGGAAAAGCGCTTGAGAAAAACAAACTCCAGTTCAGTCGGCGGGGATGGAATCAGACCGGCTGCAGTGTGACTTAACATACATAACACTACCGTCTTTGTGAGGGTTGTAAGTATTCAAAAGGAATAAGTGAGTGAGCGGCGCTTAAGAGCTGAGGTCTACAGGGCGAAGCGAGGTGAAAATGGTACAGCGTTGGAACGGGAAGAGGGTGAAACGGAGCAGCCTGAGAAACCCACCGGTCAACGGCAACGTCAGCCACGTTTCTCCACATGCAAAAACACTATGTCTGGCCCCACCGGGAATCCAACCTAGTTCTCCGTGGTGGAAGGAGAATGTCCTGTCGTCTACTAAACGTGACCCGGGATCACCAGGTAGTTACTTCCGTAGTGCGGCTCACTAGCCACGGACTGTGCCTTCATTTATCGAACGATGACTGACCCAGTTAAAGGGAAATTCCCCATGGCAGAACCATTACCAACTACTTATAGCTCCGTCACTTTACGTAAGCATGACTGTCATGTATGCACAGACCAGGGTAAGTTAAATTTTTAAACTTTATAAAGTTACAGTTGCCTTCACGTTTTCACGAACTATTAACTTATAAATACAAGCTGGATTTAAAGTAACTTATTAAATAATTAGTTGTTTAGTTGGCAGTGCAGCAACCCAAAGTGTAACGTAATGGTTTATGGTAATTAACTTGTGTAAAGTTAATTACAATAAATCGTTCGTTACGTTACAGTTTGGAGTGCTGCATTCCTGTGCTTACTTGCAGTCTTGCATTTATACACCAAATTCTGACAAAATAAAATTCCACTGCTAATGCATTTCGGTTGTGAATAAGGTGTACTTTAGTATGACACGTCATGTAAAAAAGTTAAACGTAATAATTGCAAAAAAAGTTTACAACTAATATATTTAATCAAAATAAACGAAAAGAGAACAGGGAAAAACCATGACTCATGAACACAAAACATTAAGGAACTGACGGTTTGTTGCAGTTCTCTTATTCCAATATAAGTTAAAATGCATGAAACGTTTCGTTTGATTATCAATAAGGATATAGGTTATAGGTAGCAGCACAGTGTGTGAAACATAATAGTAGCAACTTACTGGTTTCGACAAAATTTAGGTTATTAACTTAACTGGAGAACAGTTTAGTTAATTACAATAAAATTAATTTGTCAAGTCAAAAAGTTAAAGTAAAGTAGTTTTAATGACTTCAGTTAAATGTCAACAAAAATTAATTGTTTATATTAAATGTTAGCATTTTAAATAAAAATACTCAAGTCTGCGTATGCAAGTCTTTAAATACCTGCTGCAAGCATAAATAGTAGAGATGAAAGAAAAGTAACTGTAGAAACTTTCCAGACTGTGTACCGTTACTGCGACCTCAGCTTAACTAGCAGGACTAGTTCTTCCACTCGTAGCTAAGACTGTAAGACAGTTGCCCTAGCGAATAGGTAATTTCTGACTAAACACATTACTACCTAACGACTGCTACCTAACTTCCAAGTCTGGGAATCTAAAAGCCCGGCTTAGTTTCGGATCAGACAGCTACATACTCACAAATCAAATCACGACTTCTGTGCTCTTTGGAAGTCGCCGAGGTGACATAAGGGCGTTTGGTAGACGAATCAGAAAAAAGTTTAATTTACTGATGTAAGGAGCATTTTTGCTTCTGGTGTTTGAATGTCAGTTGGAATGCAAAGTTTTTATATACGTATTTTTACACGCGGAAGTCTTTTAATGCTAAGAAACAACTACTACATATGGAAATGTATCGATTGTAAATCACGAATCAGTAATTTTTTTTTCTCATCACGATGTCCAGAGAAGTACTTCTGAGTTGACTTCTGGAGTATACCTGCTTCGATACTCATATCGATACTGAACAGCACTTTAGCGATAAATAGCAGTATGTTCTTGCTCTATAGACTATATTAATTCGATGGTCCGAACATAAAGGTTTATATTCTAAGAACTTTTTTCATCGACGGGTCTACTTTAGGCTGCAATAAACGAAGATGTGAAGATCTAGTTAATTTACCCTGGTTTCGTGAGTGGTACATATAAACTTAGTTTTTGTACTACGCATAAAATGTATTCTACGGCAGCTTATAAAACACTCAAACTATTATTATACACATAATTTATCCCGGATGTAACTTCACTGAAATAGTGAACATTTTCTGACTCATTGAACTTTCAATAACGTTCTGATTTTGGCCACTGTTGATATTACTCACAAAGATTTTATCCATCGAACCAATAGTAAAGCCATTCACTTTCATGGTGATCATAACTAAGATTGTTTTTAAGAAATATATTGAATTGAAATAAAATTTATGGAGCTATTTAAGCATCACTGGTGCCTTCAGAATAAACACATGCATTCGCTGCATTAACAGCATTGCAAGAAATTCCAGTTAACACCATAAACGTTAATGGAAGTTTTTAACTTGTGGTATCAAAAACTTACTATTCATCAGGATGAAAGAGCGGAAATATCGAGTGTTGCTACTTTACAAAGCTGCGAACTTCGCTACGGGTTTGACTCAATCCTGAACAAACGTGGGAAAACTACTACGGATGTATGGCAAATAACTTCACCGTTCTTGTTTTCTCAATACACGTTTAGATTGAGGTAATTTTTTGATAATATTCTTAAAGTGAGTATGTGCTACACACATCAATGTTAAGGCACAAATACACTCGTACCATTTACGGGTTGAGTATTACATAAGCTATACCGTTACAACAGAAACCACGGTAAGCTCAATAATTAATACAGTGAGCTTAACATTTTTGTCGTGCACAAAGTTATTCCTAATCTAAGGATTTCGTCAGCGTTTTACTTCATATATAGAATTTAAATATAAGTTTTATATTTATAAAATGAGATGAAAACGAGCTCAGCCACTATTTTATATAACTTTCAAATGTATTCCGTAGAGGCTAGGTAAAAATAGGTATATTTTTCCGTGAGGAGTTAATTTATTTGTATTATTATGATTTACATTGATTCTTGTTAACTTTATAGCCAGCGGCGGTGAAGTGGTCAGGCTACTCGCCTCCCCCCTAGGTGAACCGGGTTCGATCCAGAGGGGTCACCCGGATATTCGTATGCGGGAATCGTGCCAGACGATTCCGCTGGTCAGCGGGTTTACACGAGGATCTCCCGTTTCCCCAGCCATTGCGTTCCGGCGCTGCTCCATACTCACCTAGTTTCACCCTCATCGGCTCTCAACACCTCGATGTTAAGAGCCGCCCAAACATCTCCACTCAACTTTTGAACTTGCGAGATTTAGTCTGGAGGTAAGTTCTTCGTGGGTTCTCGCGAATGCACTGAGATATGAATGTTAGCACGCGAGTGTGTGCCGTCGGAGGGTTGTACATCGCGCTCAGCTTCCGGCAGAGTTGGCAGAGTTTAGGATTGCAAATTGGGTCATATTTGTGCGATGTACTATCTGTCGTTAGTAGTTCACGCAGTTGCTTGGTGATAACTGGTTTTCCTATTCTTTTGTTTAGTAATTCTACTTGACTAGTGACTCAATGTTTGCTATAATTTATGTCATTTCGCTTTAAGGTAGTTTTATAATAAACATTTACCATACAAACCTTATGATGAACTTCTTTACGCTTAAGTGAAAACTGTTTTCCTTCAACGCAACAGCCGACCTCCCGTGGCGTAGTCCGTTGGTGTGCCGCCGGTCTGTGGTGAGGGAGNTGTAACGCTCGGTAACGTTACGATGAGTCACCGAACGAGAGAGAGGCCCGCCGAATGCCTTGCGTCTCTCTCCCACTCAACTATGATCGGTCTGCCGCGCGCGCAGCACTACGTTGTCACGTAAAATCTTCGCCCGTAAAACCGACTTTACAGGCAACCATTTTTTTTTCTTCAAGTTATTTGTCTGACAGTTGTCAGTACGACACACCTTACCACTCTGCAGGTACTTTTAAAACCACTTCTACTACGACAGAATATATTTGATTATATCGTAAAGTTAGTATTTCCCATTCAGTAATTAAACTTTTGATACCGCAGGGATTTGGTTTAATTCAAAGTAATGAAGTTTTGCAATTGACGTACTCAAGCAGTGATCGCCGCCGGCTCTAGATCAGTGGCGATCAAGCTCTTGCACTACGAACCTCTGGTAAAAAAAAAAAAAAACAAATTGCTGACGGATAAAAATTATATTATTGAAGCGCTGAATCCATAGAGAAAGTTTGCTTTCACGTTTAGAGCAGTTGTTATTCCCGCTGCACTGACTGACGAACTTGCAGCCCAGTGAGAGATTACACGCGTGCTGAAAAATATTAAGCGACGTAGCACAAAAAAACTGACACAGGAGGATGGTCGCAACTAAAATTTAGCAGCTACGTTACCCACAAACGCGTAAAATCGGGCTTTCTACGTCCCTCTTCCTCAGCAGGCGGCCAGCGGAACGTAAAGTTTACTGTCCTGCAGCAAAGGTCCAGCGCGTGCGACGGTCGAAAACGAACTCCACTCCAACAGAAATTAAAACGACTGTAACAACGGCAATGACACTTTCAAAACATTCGCGAACCTACCAAACAGGAACTAGTCACGGATTACATGCAGACACGATGGTCGTCACTCTGTAACCGCTAACGAGAGGTGACCGCCAACGGCATTGATAGATTTACACTGAGTAAGATCCTGACGTGGACGTTCTGAGTGCTCAGATCATGGTCATCAAAGTTCTTATTACACTACTTGTGCTACAGAAGAAAATGAAAATCTTATCCTTGGGTGGACGAGAAGGAACAATAACTAACATTAGACTACTCGGCTCACCACTCGATGCCAGCACGGGAGAACCAAACCGAGACAACAGAGCTACTTTTCGTCCTGCCAGGAAGTTAGGTCCACAAAAACTTACCTATGTCCTACATTTACGTTGCATTGAAGTAGTCTGTATATTAAATGGCAATACAAATGCCAGTATACGTTTTTCGTTGCTTCCCGGGTGCGAACTAGCGTCGTAGTAAAGTAAGTATCAAGGAATAAAATTAGTTCTCTGTGGTACCTAAAAATGATGAATTTTTCCATTACTGAAATTATTAAAACCGTAAATGTGTGGACATCTTGAAATTATCAATCATTCATCTTCTTTCACCTGACTAGCGGTACAGTTTGTTAAAGTAGAACGTTTTATTTGAAACTAAATAAATATACAATTAAATAATGGTTAGTTGGTATCGGTAACGAAACATCCCTCATACCTAGACAATGAAAGCATGGCATATAAACGCACATAGGTACGGGGACGCTTCATTTCCTTGCTACAGTTCCCTTTCCACAATTCTGTGTGTATTGTATAGGGCGCGGAACGGGTTGTTTTTGTGTGGGATGCCTTCACAACTATAGCATTTACTGATTTGTTTCGTGTTTTTTTGTGATGGAAGTCTACCCGTCTTTCCACTACACTACAATATCAAAAAATATTCTACATAAATATCTGATACAGCTCTCGCCCTTATCGCTTCTCTACCTTTCTGCCATAGAATACCTACGAACACAACGGCGAAAAATCTGTTTGCATCGCGAACTCCGGCTGCAAGCGCTAGCGAAATGGCCTCATCAGCAATATAGGGAATAGGCTATTCACGGTAAAGTGAGCACTTTTTGAAGCCCTCTAATTTGGAATGATAGTTCAATAAATATATTTTATTGAAGGCTTAGACGTTAAATTTCGAGTGTGGTGAAATATATACACTGTTTATTACTTACATGGCAATATTTATTTAAAAGAGCAGCGAAAGAGTAAAAAATGGCTGACAAAAAAAAGTAACTAGGGCCTCAAAACTGCTCACTTTGCCGTGAAAAGCCTATAACATCGTTCACCAATCAACGCCTGGAGACTAACTTGACAGCGATACCCCAGCCAGAAGACTCGTTTTCAAGCTACATATGAGCTACNCCTGGAGACTAACTTGACAGCGATACCCCAGCCAGAAGACTCGTTTTCAAGCTACATATGAGCTACACAGCAGCATATTACATCGGGATCCAGTGCTGAGGATTGTGAAACGTACAACGCTGTGACAATTCGCAAATAATTTACAGTAGAAAACATGTTTCAATACCCTTTATTATATATAAATAAAATTCGAATTGGCAAAACAACCTTTAGAACGACTAATAAAAATATATATCTCAGAAATAATTTGTTTCATTTATTNAAATTCGAATTGGCAAAACAACCTTTAGAACGACTAATAAAAATATATATCTCAGAAATAATTTGTTTCATTTATTACAGTTTTTGAAACGTAGTATTTGCCTTGGAGCAGTAAAAAGAGAAAAAATACAACATTAAAAATATAATCTTAGCTCTTGAACAACCAACCTTTAAAAAATAAAAATTCGAAATTTAATTTATTTAACAACTGATTTAAAACGTTACCATTTTCTTTGACTAGAACACGGCACCCATTTGACTGTAAAAATCCGTAGAAAGGAGGGCAGCAATTGACNCGTTACCATTTTCTTTGACTAGAACACGGCACCCATTTGACTGTAAAAATCCGTAGAAAGGAGGGCAGCAATTGACTTGCCCAGTAAAGACTTCATTCCATAAAATACTTTTCAAACAATTAAAAGGTATGCAAAATTTCTACGGCGGGAGGCAGTAGCGTAAGACTACGGCTCCGACCGTTAAAAATTACAAAGAAAAAGCAACATATTGAAAGATTCACGCCCCGACAATATAGTTGTGGAAACAAAAAAAAAAAAATGGATTTCATATAAACATTGGGCGGCTAAAAAGGACAAACACGATACGTTAAACCAAGAGAAAGACAGCAACGCGACACCATAGCTAAGCCGCTACGTAATTTTGAAGGGCGGCCGAAACCAAAATGTTGAAATGGCCTAACCTCACTGTACACCCAAGATACAACACAACTATGCCACACAAATTACAAAAAACATTAAAAACCCAACCGCAAAGTTAGCGTTCTCCACGACTTACCGTTTTACTGCCCCATCGGTAAGTAACTAAACTGGTAAACTGCGTCAGNCGCAAAGTTAGCGTTCTCCACGACTTACCGTTTTACTGCCCCATCGGTAAGTAACTAAACTGGTAAACTGCGTCAGTTCAGTAACACAGAGTCAGCTTTGTCCACTGCTGGAGGAAGGTGAAGGTGGTTAAGCCATCAGGTACAAGCGAGGATATTACGGCGTAAGTTGCGGCGAAATGTAGCAGACTTCGGACGGGCGTAAAGTAGAGCAGAATAGGCAGAGCCACCGTTTTAGATCACTGGGACGCTACTCCCTCAGCGCGGGGGAAGTACAAGACCTTGTGAGGGCTCTTGTCCTCCCATTTGTTAAGCATTTCTAGAGCCCAGGTTGGGGACAGCTAGCCAATCCCGCCTGGCTGTTGATCAAATTGTTTATCTGCGGCAAGCCAGCAGTCTGTTTTGTTATTAGGACCCCTGAGTAGCGCCAGGGGACCTGGTAACGATAACGGTTTCCTCTACTTCCCTGCCTTCGGGGCGGGGGAGAAGAGTAATGGGCATTAAAAACTCAGAATTTTAAAACGCAGGTCTTGTTGAAAACCGTCGCGAAGACCGGGAGTACTTCGTTGCGGTTNCTTAGACGTTAAATTTCGAGTGTGGTGAAATATATACACTGTTTATTACTTACATGGCAATATTTATTTAAAAGAGTAGCGAAAGAGTAAAAAATGGCTGACAAAAAAAAAGTAACTAGGGCCTCAAAACTGCTCACTTTGCCGTGAAAAGCCTATAACATCGTTCACCAATCGACGCCTGGAGACTAACTTGACAGCGATACCCCAGCCAGAAGACTCGTTTTCAAGCAACATATGAGCTACACAGCAGCATATTACATCGGGATCCAGTGCTGAGGATTGTGAAACGTACAACGCTGTGACAATTCGCAAATAATTTACAGTAGAAAACATGTTTCAATACCCTTTATTATATATAAATACAATTCGAATTGGCAAAACAACCTTTAGAACGACTAATAAAAATATATATCTCAGAAATAATTTGTTTCATTTATTACAGTTTCTTGAAACGTAGTATTTGCCTTGGAGCAGTAAAAAGAGAAAAAATACAACATTAAAAATATAATCTTAGCTCTTGAACAACCAACCTTTAAAAAATAAAAATTCGAAATTTAATTTATTTAACAACTGATTTAAAACGTTACCATTTTCTTTGACTAGAACACGGCACCCATTTGACTGTAAAAATCCGTAGAAAGGAGGGCAGCAATTGACTTGCCCAGTAAAGACTTCATTCCATAAAATACTTTTCAAACAATTATAAGGTATGCAAAATTTCTACGGCGGGAGGCAGTGGCGTAAGACTACGGCTCCGACCGTTAAAAATTACAAAGAAAAAGCAACATATTGAAAGATTTACGCCCCGACAATATAGTTGTAGAAACGAAAAAAAAAAAAAAAAAAANAAATGGATTTCATATAAACATTGGGCGGCTAAAAAGGACAAACACGATACGTTAAACCAAGAGAAAGACAGCAACGCGACACCATAGCTAAGCCGCTACGTAATTTTGAAGGGCGGCCGAAACCAAAATGTTGAAATGGCCTAACCTCACTGTACACCCAAGATACAACACAACTATGCCACACAAATTACAAAAAACATTAAAAACCCAACCGCAAAGTTAGCGTTCTCCACGACTTACCGTTTTACTGCCCCATCGGTAAGTAACTAAACTGGTAAACTGCGTCAGCTCAGTAACATTATGTCAGCTTTGTCCACTGCTGGAGGAAGGTGAAGGTGGTTAAGCCATCAGGTACAAGCGAGGATATTACGGCGTAAGTTGCGGCGAAATGTAGCAGACTTCGGACGGGCGTAAAGTAGAGCAGAATAGGCAGAGTCACCGTTTTAGATCACTGGGACGCTACTCCCTCAGCGCGGGGGAAGTACAAGACCTTGTGAGGGCTCTTGTCCTCCCATTTGTTAAGAATTTCTAGAGCCCAGGTTGGGGACAGCTAGCCAATCCCGCCTGGCTGTTGATCAAATTGTTTATCTGCGGCAAGCCAGCAGTCTGTTTTGTTATTAGGACCCCTGAGTAGCGCCAGGGGACCTGGTAACGATAACTGTTTCCTCTACTTCCCTGCCTTCGGGGCGGGGGAGAAGAGTAATGGGTATTAAAAACTCAGAATTTTAAAACGCAGGTCTTGTTGAAAACCGTCGCGAAGACCGGGAGTACTTCGTTGCGGTTTTTGGTTTCGTTAAAGCGGATTCTAAGCCGAAAAGAAACATTGCTGTTGTCTGGAAGGTGGTCGAGGAGGCAAGGCCTGCAATAAGTCACGATAAATAAAATAACTAGGATGTGTATATGCATAGTTGTTATTAATTATAAGTTGGCAGCAGTTAATAGTTGGTATTTGTTTTAGTATTTGTTAGAATTTATAATAATATATAAATAAAATATTGAGTTAAAATAACTGAAGTTAAGTTATGTTTGAAATTATATTGTGTTGTGTGTTGTTTGAATTTAACCTTAGTTAGTCGTAACCTACTGTGATCAGTAATGATAATTAATCCTTATATATATATATACACACATACATATATATACGTTCTTGTTTGAATCTACTGGTGTGCGGGGGTAAATCCTCGGAATCTCGTCCCGGACCGACAGGAGAACTCGGCCGGGTGGGATAGGTTTTAAAGTTTTTGTTTAATTATTTATCCGCGGCATTTTGGGTCTCTTAATACGTGTGCTGGTGTTTGGTTCATAATTACCAACATCGCGAATATTAGGGTTGGGGTGGCGCTTTATTTTATTATAAAACTTATTGTTTTGTTTGATTAATTTATCGTTGATATACTGCACTTTTAGTGTTGAGTGGAGATCGCAGTTTCTCGCGTAACTTGAGGCATCGCCTATTATTCTAAGATATTTATTTTGTACTGTTTGAAAATGATTTATTAGTTGTTTAGATGCGTTTCCCCACACACCATTCCCGTACATGAGGGCTGAGCGGACGATTGCATTGTATATTAAAAGGTTAAGTATTTTGCTTAATCTGTTGCATTTAAGCAGGATATATAATTTATTTAATTTTGCATATGTAAGTTGTTTTGTGTGTTTTATATGAACGTCTCAGTGCAGTTTATTATCTATTATTAACCCTAGATATTTTTCGGAGTAAGAAAAGGGGATATCTATATTATTATATTTTAATGTTTTTGCTTCGAACTTTCGTCTTCGGGTTAGTACTGAAGCCTGAGTTTTCTCGGCATTTATTTTTATATTCCAGCGATCAAACCACTGTCGCAGCTCGTCGAGCTGTATCTGTGTGTAAATGTGTGTATAGAGAAGGTTTTTGTAGTGTGCAATAATGACTGTATCATCTGCGTACATTTGTACTGAGTAGTAGAAGTGCGGGATGTCAGCGGTGAATATATCATACAAGAATGGCGAAAGTGCAGAACCTTGTGACACTCCTGCGGTGAGCTGGCGGGTAGAGGAATTATAATTTTCAATACTGACGTAAAACTGCCTGTTTAGAAAGTCGTTGTTTAGGAGATGTATGTAGCGATCTGGAAAACGGAAATTTATTAGTTTTTGCAGGAGGCCTTTTATCCCAACTCTATCAAAAGCCTTCGCTACGTCTAAGAAAACTGCTAGTGTGTATTTATGTTCTAGTACAGCTTTGGTCGCGTCTTTTGCAAACTTTGTAAGTGCATGAAGGTTGGAATGTTGGGCTTTAAAACCGTATTGGATATCCGGAATAATGACACCAATTTCGGCGTGCGTGTTTAGCCTAATTAGTAGCATCTTTTCGAATATCTTACTCATCGAACTGAGCAGTGATATCGGCCGCCGCGCCGGTTTTGTGGATACGAGGGGTTTTTCCCCGGTTTGGGCTGCGTAATTACTCTAGCAGTTTTCCAGCACGTGGGGGTAGTATTTATATTTTATAACTGCATTAAAAATGTCAATTATAAAACACAGTACTGGGTAGGGTCAATTTTTTTAAGGTTTGATATTTTATTGTCCCGGCACCTTGTTTGCTTTTACTGTTTTTAGGGTGAAAAGAAGTTCTTGAAGTGTAACTGGTTCCGGATCAGTTGTGGGTTGTTTATTTAAAAAGTTGTGTACGGTTGTATTTACATCCCAGTGAAATTNGATCAGTTGTGGGTTGTTTATTTAAAAAGTTGTGTACGGTTGTATTTACATCCCAGTGAAATTGATGTCACCGAGATCGTTATTTAGCGAGAATTGGTCTTCTTATGAGTCAGCTATTGCCTCTGCTTTGTCCTCCGGGTTGTATTTTAAACTGTTTGCTGGAATATTGGTAAAGACTGNTTTATTGTCCCGGCACCTTGTTTGCTTTTACTGTTTTTAGGGTGAAAAGAAGTTCTTGAAGTGTAACTGGTTCCGGGTCAGTTGTGGGTTGTTTATTTAAAAAGTTGTGTACGGTTGTATTTACATCCCTAGTGAAATTGATGTCACCGAGATCGTTATTTAGCGAGAATTGGTCTTCTAATGAGTCAGCTATTGCCTCTGCTTTGTCCTCCGGGTTGTATTTTAAACTGTTTGCTGGAATATTGGTAAAGACTGGGTTTTACCACTTATTCCTCTTAGTGTGTGGGAAATGTTCCAAAATTTTTGTGGATTATCTGCGAGCTCGGTGACAAAAATTACACATTTGTTTATGCGGAGATTATTTATTTCTGTTCTAAGTTTTTTCTTTAGTTGATAGTATTTATTTTTGGATTCCTGCGTTCTAAGTCACTGGTNTCTTGGATTCCTGCGTTCTAAGTCACTGGTAACCATGCCTAGCCTGCCTTTTATCTATTAAGAGAATGTCTATTTCCGGGAAATTTTGACGCAGGAATTCTCTTCTGTTTAAGAATTTTGTATTAATTTTAAGTTCTATTTCTATGGTTGTGTTTAACAATTCTACGGCCGGATCTATATCGTCCTGGGATGTGATTAGAATGTTTTTCTGGTCGAAAGTTTCTTCTATCTCTATTTTAAAAACCTGCCAGTCGGTTGCGCGGGGTTTTAGCAAGATTGGGGTTTGGGTGTTTTAAAGTTTGTGCGACTATATTGCAAAGAACTGGCAGGTTGTTNCAAAAATTACACATTTGTTTATGCGGAGATTATTTATTTCTGTTCTAAGTTTTTTCTTTAGTTGATAGTATTTATTTTTGGATTCCTGCGTTCTAAGTCACTGGTAACCATGCCTAGCCTGTCTTTTATCTATTAAGAGAATGTCTATTTCCGGGAAATTTTGACGCAGGAATTCTCTTCTGTTTAAGAATTTTGTATTGATTTTAAGTTCTATTTCTATGGTTGTGTTTAACAATTCTACGGCCGGATCTATATCGTCCTGGGATGTGATTAGAATGTTTTTCTGGTCGAAAGTTTCTTCTATCTCTATTTTAAAAACCTGCCAGTCGGTTGCACGGGGTTTTAGCAAGATTGGGGTTTGGGTGTTTTAAAGTTTGTGCGACTATATTGCAAAGAACTGGCAGGTTGTTTGAGTCTAATTCGTGCAGCACTTCCATTTTTATATCTGGATTATTTATATTAGTTATTATTAGGTTAATTGTGCTGGGGCGATATCTTATATTTGGGGAATTGTATGTGGGTTCGTATGGGGCTTTCATTATATATGGCGTGCTTTGTGAGTGGGAAAGGAGAGTTTTACTTGCTGTGCTATCTTCGGTGCAGTGCCAGTGAGTGTGTTTAGTATTAAGGTCACCTGCTATTATAAACGGATATGGCTCGTTTGTAATTTTATATAGGTCTTCCTGTGTGAGTGGCTCCCCTCCTGTTTTTCTTCCCTCATTACCCTCTCTTGATTACTCCTCCTTGTACGTTAAGTTTTTTTTTAAATTCAGGAGATAGTTTATATAAGTTGTTACACGCATTGTGCAGTGTTCTTTCTACGCCTCATTATACGCCTGTGAAGAAGATCTTCGGGNATATAAGTTGTTACACGCCTTGTGCAGCGTTCATTCTACACCTCATTATACGCATGTGAAGAAGATCGTCGGATTGACGCCTGCTAGAGCTAATTTTAAATTATAATATGAGGCTAAAATTGTCAGTTTACCCGTTCGTGGACGAGGGTGCTATGAGACGCCGTTTAAATTATGTAGTTGCGTGAGCGACTGATTATGCTGGAGCTTGTAAAACGGCGAGTCGTGGTCGCAGGACTCGCAGCTTTTCATTTGTGGGCCAGTTTAGTGCTTCTAGATAACGGCATAACGTAGTCTTGTGTTTGTCTTGGGCTTTGCAGCGAGTTAAATATTATTTTCAAAATTCTGGTTTTGGACACACGTCTAAATTGTAGTTTCAGCCTAACTAATGTCTTGCTTCTGTGTATAGTTCCAGTTGCTTTACGTGTTGTGTATAGTTTTTGTCTGCTGCCCAATCATTTACTTTAAGTTTAATTGTCGCTACCGTGCTACCACGACTTACGCGTTGGGCGTAGACTGTTGAAGTGTTCTAATTGTAGTCGTCGATTATTTATTCTATTGAGCTATGGTTAGGGTCTACGGACTGCCTCCATCGATTCACTATTTTAACGTTATATTTTTATTTTAGATTTTAACTTGTACTTTTACATAAAGGAGGCTTTACTGGGCCTGAAGCGGTACCCTACTTTGGTCAAATTGCTCAACTAAATTGACGCTTGCGGCGTCCCTATATTTTATTCGTCCGTACCACGCTCTAACGAAGCTCACAGGCGAACGACATCAATCAGGATTNGCCTAACTAATGTCTTGCTTCTGTGTATAGTTCCAGTTGCTTTACGTGTTGTGTATAGTTTTTGTCTGCTGCCCAAATATTTACTTTAAGTTTAATAGCCGCTACCGTGCTACCACGACTTACGCGTTGGGCGTAGTCTGTTGAAGTGTTCTAATTGTCGTCGTCAATTATTTATTCGATTGAGCTATGGTTAAGGTCTACAGACTGCCTCCATCGATTCACTATTTTAACGTTATATTTTATTTTATATTTTAACTAGTATTTTTACGTAAAGGAAGCTTTACTGGGCCTGAAGCGGTACCCTCCTTTGGTCAAATTGCTCAACTAAATACCTTGAATTTATCTAGCCATCAAAGTAACTTTTGTATGTTAGAAACGTTTTGATTTTAATCTGCTCGTTTTTTCAATTAAATATTTATTGTATATGCTGGAGTAACGCGATCCTTCAAAATAGGCAATTGCGCAGAAATTTAATTTTTTTGTATGAGTGTTTGAAGTATTTATAGTCAACAGAGTTACTTTTTGATATTTTTGAAACTTTTACACTACTTGGCTTGTTTGCCAGTTAAATATTTATTGTACTTTGAGCTACGCAATACTTCGAAAGAGCAATTTAATCTATTTGTATGACTATTTTAATTTATATTTTTTGCATTGTGATACTTTGGCGTCTAGAACTTTACACGCCATATTTTTTGTAAATGTCAAATGCAAATGTTTAATTCTAAGGTGCTGCTAACTTGTAAAATATTCTGAAATGACAGAGCCTCAAATTGGCATCGTCTTTGTATTATTTGTGCTACGGTACAGTGGTTTTGTAATCACTTCAATGGCGCCATCGTGCGTCGAGCCAAACAAACTCATGAAAATCATCACTCCTTCTCTTTACCCGCTCTTTCCAACATACCGCAGTCGCCGCTCTGTCTACGCTATTAGAATTAGCAGTGATGGCTAGTATTAAGTTATTTGACTGGCCGCACAATGGCGCAAAGAGCAAAAGGTTGTGTTTATGGAGCAGTCTTGTTTCGGGCTATAAAATCAAACCCCAAAAACAGCAGGAAATTNCCGCACAATGGCGCAAAGAGCAAAAGGTTGTGTTTATGGAGCAGTCTTGTTTCGGGCTATAAAATCAAACCCCAAAAACAGCAGGAAATTTCTTACTACTTCATTTCTTCTATGATGTTATGTAGCATTCAATGATATATAATTTCTCATGGACGGGGTTGATTTCTGCAAACCGTTTTATCATGGATTGCACATCTTTGTTTGATAACACATTGTACTGACACTCAGAGTAAGCTCAGATACTGCGCGTTTTATTTGCAACAAATATGGGTACTACCTCCACTTTTAAGAACATGTGTACCCTCAAGGGTACATTAAGTCGTGTGTGTATATACACATATCACCTCCCGGAGTTTGTTGGTAATTTTTAGTAACATGTTATATATCCAGGGAAGAATAATCAGCCAGAGCCTGGAATGATTTAGGAAAGCCGTAATGAGGATGGCCAGACAAGGAATCGAACCCGGGTCCTAATGCGCAGTTTTACACCTACCAAAGTTTGCTCAGTTAGATTGTAAGCTCAATCCCCTTCCCATCCTTAGATCCCAGGCATAAAATCGCGGACCTCATAAGGACAGATAAAAAGCCAGCGTGTGCCATAATGGTCACATTTGTTGGACGGCAAACAAGAGATACGGCACTCCCGCGAAATAACGTAAAAATAACGCCGTGAATATTTTAACTGCGGTTGCTAGGGTAAAAATTGAAGTATTTTTTAGATGTGTATCTTTAAACGTTATAAACCGTTTTAAAAATATTAAAACTAATAGGAAAACGGATCTAAGTTATTTTTAGCCATACATCTTAAGAGATATTGGTTAGCAAGAAATCCGTAGCTTTATATTTGTTCCATACACTCTCAACTTGTAAACATTTCGTTTAATGCCAATTATAGAAAAAAAAATGACGTAATAATTTTTGTGTACCTATACATCGAAATCGCGAATTTACAGTCTTCGAAAACACAAAACAAGTCAAGATATATTGCAAAGCTGAAACAAGGATGACTGAAAGGTATTGTTTAAATTCATTTTAAGACGTTCTTTGCGAAAGTTACATTTTTCTTATAATCGTGAAAATCCACCAATAAGTAATACACAAAAATTTTCTTATATTAAAAAAAATGTCACGAAAATTGCTATGCATGATTACATACATATAGAGTAGTTTAGCTAGTTACACATTTTATGTTAATAACACAAGAGAACCAATTATCATGATGTTAAAAAAAACAAGAATGTGCTTTTCACACGTGATTACGCAAAAATCCATGGCACCAAAATATAATCAAAATTCCATTGCTTGTGATGCGTATTAGTTGAACAGTGTTTCGGTAAAAATAATGCAAAACAGGTTATATTTTTTTGCCATCCGGTGTCAACGCCAGCTAGAATATTAAATCTTTTTCTGGGCCGCTCAATTTGTAAACTACGTGTTTAGCTCGGTGTCGATCTAGACTTCGAAGCCCGGCATTGAGCTGAACGCAAGGAGCGGACCAGTTTGGCCGGCGTGGTCACATTTCCTTATCTCCGGAGACTTCAGTTTGTTGGGGCGACGCGAAGGAAACAAGTAGTAATGCAACCGCAACTGCGCTACGCCATAGACTAAAGATGTGGTTGACCGACCTCGCTGGCTGCGCACGACCGATACCCGTGTCCCTACGTTGCACTGCTTCTGTGCTGCTTTTCTGCCAACACGTCTAGCGAAAACGGCATGGTTTGGATTTCAGGCTAGAAAACTGATTTGTAAACAAATGCTCTGAGATGTGTGTATACTTCCTCCGACCAATTTGTAATGCAGTTTTATTAAATTAAAATTGGTGAAAGTATTTTTTTCTTCAAATAATAGTGCTTGTCATTTAAAAATTAAGATATAAACAAACACTTTCATCACTGTTGGCCATGTGACTTTGACAGCTGTGTTCCTTTCGAGTAGGTTAATGTTGGGTATATGCGCAGAAGACAAATAAGCGGTCTACCTCATGTTTCGTCTATGCGCTACACGTGGAACAGAACGTTCTAGAAATTTCTTCTACACAAAATACGATCCGGGACATGCCGCAATTCTTCCGACGAGCAAGGGATGAAAAACTGTTCCAGGAGATCTNATCCTGTATTCATTCATTAGTGAATTGGACCATTAAACAACAGTGTCGAAGCATTCCTACGCCCGATCACTGAGGAGTAGTATTAAGTGTTGGCGCCTCACGCCACAGAACAGATTACAACACCTACGTCCAAACCTCAGCTTTGGCAGGTGNAAGTGTTGGCGCCTCACGCCACAGAACAGATTACAACACCTACGTCCAAACCTCAGCTTTGGCAGGTGTCAAAATACCTTGAATTTATCTAGTCATCAAAGTAACTTTTGTATGTTAGAAACGTTTTGATATTACTCTGCTCGTTTTTTCAATTAAATATTTATTGTATATTCTGGAGTAACGTAATACTTCAGAATAGGCAATTGCGCAGCAATTTAATCTTTTTGTATGAGTATTTTAATTTTAATTTTTTGCATTGTGAGCCTTTGGCGTCTAGAACTTTACATGCCATATTTTTTGTAAATGTCCAATGCAAATGTTTAATTCTAAGGTGCTGCTAACTTGTAAAATATTCTGAAATAACAGAGCCTAAAATTTACATCGTCTTTGTATTATTTGTGCTACGGTACAGTGGTTTTGTAATCACTTCAATGGCGCCATCGTGCGTCGAGCCAAACAAACTCATGAAAATCATCACTCCTTCTCTTTACCCGCTCTTTCTGACAGACCGCAGTCGCCGCTCTGTCTAACGCTATTAGAATTAGCAGTGATGGCTAGCATTAAGTTATTTGACTGGCCGCACAATGGCGCAACGAGCAAAATGTTGTGTTTATAGAGCAGTCTTGTTTCGGGCCATGAAATAAAACCCCAAAAACAGCAGAAAATCTCTTACTACTTCATTTCTTCTATGATGTTATGTAGCATTCAATGATATATAATTTCTCATGGACGGGGTTGATTTTTGCAAACATTTTTTATCATGGATTGCACATATTTGTTTGATAACACATTGTACTGACACTCAGAGTAAGCTCAGATACTGCGCGTTTTATTTGCAACAAATATGGGTACTATCTCCACTTTTATGGATATGTGTACCCTCAAGGAAATGCCTTACATTAAGTCGTGTGTGTATAGACATATATCACCTCCCAGAGTTTGTTGGTAATTTTTAGTAACACGTTATATATCCAGGGAAGAATAATCAGCCAGAGCCTGGAATGATTAAGGAAAGACGTAATTATGATGGCCAGAAAAGGAATCGAACCCGNTTGTTTCATACCTCAAGGAAATGCCTTACATTAAGTCGTGTGTGTATACACATACATCACCTCCCAGAGTTTGTTGGTAATTTTTAGTAACACGTTATATATCCAGGGAAGAATAATCAGCCAGAGCCTGGAATGATTAAGGAAAGACGTAATTATGATGGCCAGAAAAGGAATCGAACCCGGGTCCTAATGCGTGGTTTCATACCTACCTAAGTTTGCTCGGTTAGATTGTAAGCTCAATCCCCTTTCCATCCTTAGATTCCACGCATAAAAGCGCGGCCCTCATAAGGACAGATAAAAAAATACCAGCGTGTGCCATAATGGTCACATTTGCTGGACGGTAAACAAGAGATACGGCTCTCCCGCGAAATACCGTAAAAATAACGCCGTGAAGATTTTAACTGCGGTTGCTAGGGTAAAAATTAAAGTATTTTTTAGATGTGTATTTTTCAACGTTATAAACCGTTTAAAAAATATTAAAACTAATAGGAAAACGAAGCTAAGTTATTTATAGCCACACATCTTAAGGGATGTTGGTTAGCAAGAAATCCGTAGCTTTATATTTGTTCCACACACTCTCAACTTGTAAACATTTCGTTTAGTGCCAATTCTAGAAAAAAAAATGATGTAATAATTTTTGTGCACCTATACATCGAAATCGCGAATTTACAGTCTTCGAAAACACAAAACATGTCAAGATATATTGAAAAGCTGAAACAAGGATGACTGAAAGGTATTGTTTAAATTCATTTTAAGACGTGCTTTGAGGAAGTTACATTTTTTTAATATTAGTAAACACCCACCAATAAGTAATACACCGACATTTTCGTATATTAAAAAAAAATGTCACGCAAATTATTATGCATGATTACATAGATAAAGAGTAGTTTAGCTAGTTATACATTTTATGTTAATTACACAAGAGAACCAACTATCATGATGTTAAAAAAACAACAAGAATGTGCTTTTCACACGTGATTACGCAAAAATCCATGGCACCAAAATATAATCAAAATTCCATTGCTTGTGATGCGTAATAGTTGAACAGTGTTTCGGTAAAAATAATGCAAAACAGGTTATATTTTTTGGCTATTCAGTGTCAACGCCAGCAGGAATTTTAAATCTTTTTCTGGGTCGCTCAATTTGTAAACTACGTGTTTAGCTTGGTGTCGATCTAGACTTCGAAGCCCGGCAATGAGCTGAACGCAAGGAGCTGACCAGTTTGGCCGGCGTGATAACATTTCCTTATCTCAGGAGACTTCAGTTTGTTGGGGCGACGCGAAGGAAACAAGTAGTACTGTAACAGCAACTGCGCTACGCCATAGACTAAAGATGTGGTTGACCGACCTCGCTGGCTGCGCACGACCGATACCCGTGTCCCTACGTTGCACTGCTTCTGTGCTGCTTTTCTGCCAACACGTCTAGCGAAAACGGCATGGTTTGGATTTCAGGCTAGAAAACTGATTTGTAAACAAATGCTCTGAGATGTGTGTATACTTCCTCCGACCAATTTGTAATGCAGTTTTATTAAATTAAAATTGGTGAAAGTATTTTTTTCTTCAAATAATAGTGCTTGTCATTTAAAAATTAAGATATAAACAAACACTTTCATCACTGTTGGCCATGTGACTTTGACAGCTTTGTTCCTTTGGAGTAGGTTAATGTTGGGTACATGCGCAGAAGACAAATAAGCGGTCTACCTCATGTTTCGTCTATACGCTACACGTGGAACAGAACGTTCTTGAAATTTCGACTACACAAAATACGATCCGGGACATGCCGCAATTCTTCCGACGAGCAAGGGATGAAAAACTGTTCCAGGAGATCTGAATCGTATCGAGGGTGCAGTGGAGGATACTTATTGGAAAGTCTCGAGTGATCGACCCATTTTACAATATTGCGGTCACTAAGACACTCCAGAACGGAATGGAAGACTTCGTCCGACGATTCCCGCGGCAGCAAGTTTCTCGATATCGAAATTGTTCCAGCAATATGCCGTTTGAACTTTACTGCTGTGCGAACTAAACTGATAATAAAATGGTCGAAAAACCTAAATGTTAAACAAAATATGGTCTATATGAAAACTGAGTTTTTACAAACGGAACCTACCGCTCTGTCAAGACAACAAAATGTGGGTACAGGACATTTTGTTGAAACAAATCACTATATTTGGCTTTAAATATTTTCACATGGTCCTCTGTCATCGCAATCGACAAAGCATCACGCCAGTGTGGTGAGGCGTTCAGGTCGGTAGCGATCTTGACGAATCGCCATAAAAATATTTTGATGACCATTATGAATCATTTTATGTTCTCAAATTACTTTTTCGGGTCGAGTCGCTGTTAATTATTCACAGCCTATATGACACGTTACGAAACTCGCGAACCATTCTACGCCAGTTTATAGGCTGTTCACGTTAAACTGAGTGCTTTCGAAAGCCCTGCTTAAGATCTACTTGTATGCACGTTGTGTATTCTTCCGCCTCATGTAAAATTAACACTGTCATGGATGGGCCTGATCATTTGAGTCATGTCTGTCAAGTGAAACTATGAAACTGTTAGAAAAGTAAATATTTTACAAATCTGCTAATTCTTACATTTAGATCAAGTAAAAAACAGAGAGCGAAATTAATAAATTTAAATCACCACATATGTTTATCTAACACTTTTAATTCAACGTTAAGACATGAAACTACTTTCCCTCCATCGTTACCAACTTTACTGGGCCCATGCCACTCAGTGCGCCTGTTAAAATATATGCAGGTAGGAGCAGTGATTTTTTTCAAAAGGTTGATTTCAAAAGTGCTTACTTTATCGTGAACAGCCTTTACAAATTACAATATATTTTATGGCCACAACTTTCTAAGACGAACTGGTCGTGCGGTAAGGGCGTTGGACTTTGTATAATAGAGTGCTTTACTCGAGTCTCAGCACTGGAAATGATTTTTGGCAAATATAATTCGAAACATTTATTTGATTTCCTTCTCTTTTATTTATTAATCACAGTGGTTATCAAGAGCACAACATTATTATATTTCCTTTCTATNCAAGAGCACAACATTATTATATTTCCTTTCTATAATTTGTAATATTTGTCACACGCATACACATACGCGCGCGCGCATATACAATTTACGCACGATGTTCGGAAATTAAACGCCCAAACGGCGGGAGGTGATGCCTAATGAAAAATAAAGTAGAAATATATAGGACACCACATATCTAAACGGAATATTGAAGGAGATATGAGCCTGTGAAAATTGGGTTTTGAACAACACCCACAAAGGCACAATATATATTGTTTCCTTTCTGATGTGTCAAATGCGTTTATGTAGCGAATGCAATCACAGTATTCCCAAAACCGACAAACTAACTTAACACTTCCACAGGGGAAATCTATTAATTTCCAAACTTCTTACAATCATTTATATTTTTTTCATTATATCACTGAAATGAAACAATATAAACCCCAAGGTTAAAAACACCTAATAATTGGTTTCATANTTATTTTTTTCATTATATCACTGAAATGAAACAATATAAACCCCAAGGTTAAAAACACCTAATAATTGGTTTCATAGTGAATCAAGGAAAGTAATTCGCATGGAGGTAAGAACGAATCCCGTATTGATTATCTGTTAGTTCACGTTTAGTTATGAAATACATATAGTTTAGTTATAGTATTTGAAGTTAGCTCACGTTGTTATTATTATTTCACAAATTTATTCATTGCTGAAGTGAATAATAGATTCGTACGTTGCACATCTGTATTTGTTGTAAATATGCCTGTGTCTAAATTGTACGTGTATAAAACAACAAATAACTGAGTACTTTTAAAATCCATGCCTAATTTGTTCTTCCTACGCATTATGTATCCTTACGCTACAGGTAAATTAAAAAGCAACGTCGCCACGGACCTAAATACATGTACCCACCAGAGACTAAAGATGAGGTGGACNGCTACAGGTAAATTAAAAAGCAACGTCGCCACGGACCTAAATACATGTACCCACCAGAGACTAAAGATGAGGTGGACGTTATTCGTCTTCTGCGTATGCATCCAACATTGACCTACCCCAAACCAACACTACTCTCAAAGCCACGTAGTCAATAGTGAAGAACGTGTTTGTTTATATCTTAATTTCCAAAAGACAAACCCTTTTATATGAATAATGCTTCTGCCAATTTGAATTTAATCAAACTGCCTTACACATTTGTTAGAGGAAGTATACAAACATCTCAAAGCACTTGTTTTCTAAACAGTGCCATAACCTCAAATCCTATCCACGTAGTTTATGATATTCGTGTTGGCAGAAGAGCAGTACAATGTTGGTACACGGTGACTGGTACTGCGCTGCCAGCGAGATCGCTCTACCCCATATTCACTCTACGGTACCCACGCGTCCGTTGATCCACTGACTGCGAAATCGTTCAAAACACAGCCAATTATTATCGTTATGTTGGTAAAGCAAATAGAAAGAAATTTCAGACGCTACAGATTAAATATTACGTGAAGACATAGCTGTATTTCCTGACTTCCTGCAAGCACTTCTATGCCCCCTTCAGTCTGGGCTCACGCTACAATTTCCCACTAGAGGTCAGAATTTGTATCATTACAGAGTGTTTTCAGGATTCGAATAACCCTTTTTCATGCACTGAAAGTGGTTTCAAAACATAGAACTACAGAGAGAAAAAATATTTACCTGGTATTATTTTATATTTAACTTTAATACAATGTAAACTGTTACAAGTGTTGGCTACCTCGGTCGTAAAAAGGTGAGTAGAGCTTCAGTAAAACTGTTTTATTAAAAAAATTCGTCATCGTTTCTGAATTATGTCTGCTCATGAAACGCATTTGAGAACCAAATCACGTCCGAAGAATTATTTCGACTTTCTATTTTCGTTCAAAATGTGTATTTTTAAGAGTGAAACGGCTGAAACAGCCGTTTCTGCAATCAGTTTTAAGTAAGCAAACTACGGTAGAGAATGCTTGAAGCAGTGTAAAGACTTATAGTGAACACTTGTGTTTAATAGTACACCTTAAAATAACAGGTTGACTAACAACATTTCATACCAAGTATAGATTTGAAAACCCTGAAATTGTTAATTACACCGCAATATTTTTAAAACATCATGGCCCTCCAACTAAAGATCTAAAACTTTAGTACCAAGCCAGAATAGTATAACTTACATAAATATTTGGCGTTATTAAACCATTACAATTATCATTATTACTTACAAAATAATAATAATTTCACATAATTTTATAATTTTGCCTCCAGGGAAATTACAGTAGTACAGGGCAGGATGTTAAAAATGCTCTGATTTATCTATACTTCTAGAAATAATTGTAATTTTAGTTATCTAAGGTATTTTCTGAGAAACAAAATTTTAAACTAAGTTTTTTAATATTATCGTACAATGAATACTTTAAACGTGCATAAGCAGCTTTTACATAAATTAATTATCTCCATAAACTTATCTCGCTTCCAAGTGCTATTTGCCATTTAAAGTTTTGTAGGGTCTGATATGCCTGGTTTTTTTTGTGAATGATTAGGATTGACCAAACACCTCAACCATAAACACAATTTTAAGTTTTGGTCCTTTATACAAAATGTTCCAGAAAAACTAACACCACGTAACTTTTACAGACAAACTTGGCTGCGTTAGTGACGTTTCATTGAAGTAAAAATCTTCCTAACAACTTCCTTTCACCAACTTTGTTTGAAACTATTAGACAGAAAAAAATTTGACAGTTTGACACAGGGCTTGCGTGACGCTGTATTTCTCTCTGTTGCGCGGAACCGCCTGATAATTGATCTGACAGCCACCAGAGTGCAGGCCAGCTGCTGACGTCACAGAAGGTGCTTGACGTTCGCCCCGCCCACATACAACAACATCGGCGTTTAAACTTACAAAAGGGCGACTTATAAAGAATTGCGTATACTTAAGAAATAAGAGGTTACTAAGAGACACGGAACATGTTTTGATGCGTCTAATGTGCCTTTCGGTACGTTACTGCCAATTGGGAAAAGTTTAAAGAGAGTTCTGGCAAAGCTTAATTTAAAATAACATTATGAAAAGCATTTATTTTGTAATCACTATTCCAATTCGAGCTGATTTCATTACAACTATATTATTCGGATGCACATCAAACTACAGCTCTCTGTATTGTGAAAGAACAGCAGAGAGTTTCATAACGCTTATTAAATTATTTCTCATGAAAGTTGCAAAATGAGTGTCGCCAGATTACTTTTCCTTAGTTTTCCGGCACTCTTTTTAAATCGCATATGATTCAATAATCTTGTTTTAGTGTTCATTTATATGTTATATACTCATAACATGTGTGCGGTTTTGAAAGCCACTCAGGACACGCGAATAGGTAGTTTTGTCGGGAGACCGGTATAACATAACGCCTAGACTATGTGTGAGTACGTTTATGCGTCACAGTAATAAATAACTATTTGAGCTGATACATTTTTGTAGTAATACATTTACATTTTGGGTCAGAATTTTTTTTTTTCGAACCTTCTACGCTTTTACACTAAAGAGTAAAAAAAAAAACTGGTACACCTGCCTAATATCGTGTAGGGCCCCCGCGAGCACGCAGAAGTGCCGCAAGATGACGTGGCATGGACTCGACTAATGTCTGAAGGTATATGTAGGAGGCATTTCACACCATGAATCCTGCATGGCAGTCCACAAATCCATAGGAGTGCGAGGCGGTGGAGATCTCTTCTGAACAGCACATTGCAAGGCATCCCAGATATGCTCAATAATGTTCATGTCTGGTGATTTAGGTGGCAAATGGAAGTGTCTAAAGTCAGAAGAGTGTTCCTGAAGCCACTCGGTAGCAACTATCGACGTGTTGGGTGTCGCATTGTTCTGCTGGAATTGTCCACGTCCATTGGAATACACAATGGACATGAATGGGTGCAGGTGATCGGACAGGATGCTTACTTATCTGTCACCTGTTAGAGTCGTATCTAGACGTATTAAGGGTCCCATTTCACGCCAACTGCACAAGCTCCATACCATGACAGAGCCTCCACCAGCTTGAACAGTCCCCTGTTGACACGTAGGGTCCATGGATTCATGAGGATGTCTCCATACCCATACACGTCCATCCGCCCGATAAAATTGGAAACGAGACTCGTCAGACCAGGCAACGTGTTTCCAGTCATCAACAGTCCAATGGCGGTGTTGGCGGGCCCANTAGAGTCGTATCTAGACGTATTAGGGGTCCCATTTCACTCCAACTGCACAAGCTCCATACCATGACAGAGCCTCCACCAGCTTGAACAGTCCCCTGTTGACACGTAGGGTCCATGGATTCATGAGGATGTCTCCATACCCATACACGTCCATCCGCCCGATAAAATTGGAAACGAGACTCGTCAGACCAGGCAACGTGTTTCCAGTCATCAACAGTCCAATGGCGGTGTTGGCGGGCCCAGGCGAGGCATAAAGCTTTGTGTTGTGCAGTAAAAAATGGTACACGAGTGGGTCTTCGACTCCGAAAGCCCATATCAATGATGGTCCGTTTGATAGTCCGCACGCTGGCACTTGTTGATGAGCCAGCATTGAAATCTGCGCCAATTTGAGAAAGGGTTGAACGTCTGTCACGTTTAATGATTCTCGTCAGTCGTCGTTTTTCCCGTTCGTTTACAATCTTTTTCCGGCGAAGTCGATGATTTGATGTTTTACCGGATTCCCGATATTCACGGTACACTCGTGAAATGGTCGTACGCGAAAATCCAAATTTTATCGCTACCTCGGAGATGCTATGTCTAATCTCTCGTGTGCTGACTATAACACCACATTCAAACTCACTTAAATCTCGATAACCTGCCATTGTAGTAACCGATATAGCAACTTTGCCAGACGCTTGTTGTCTTATATAGGCGCTGCCGACCGCATCGCGTTACTCGTATTGGTTCCATACCTCTGTTATTTGCATACGCACGCCTTTACCAGTTTTTTTTACTCTCCGGTGTATATTAACAATAACAGCAGTTGAATATCTACAAAAATATTGGTATTAGAAATTAATTTCGTTAAACAGCTGGTAATTAAATGTTTAAAGACTTCTGCTAATGTCAAAGTGAATTCAGAACTGAGAATTCATTTTTAATCGAGGAGGGAGTTTGCTTGTAATCTGCGCCGCATCGCGCAACCCAATTACTCTAGCTTTAAAAGAAGATAGATCACAGGCTTTCACGGTACCACATCCAGTTTAGTATATAAATATACATAACGTATCTAAAACATACCGGCAAACCTCGGCAGCAGGTTAATCACGAAACAAGAAGGTCAAACATACGACNTACATAACGTATCTAAAACATACCGGCAAACCTCGGCAGCAGGTTAATCACGAAACAAGAAGGTCAAACATACGACATATGGTCTTAAGAGAATTGTAAGGGCGGTATACATTTTCGAAGTTGGACCTGAAGCACTAGTTTATTACTTATACTGAAAAAATTATTTAAGACTGATAAACGAGTCTCTGCATAATGTGTTAAGTGAGTTGTGACACGCGGATTAATAATCCATCTTGTAAATCCGAAGTTTGCTGCAGCGNCTCTGCATAATGTGTTAAGTGAGTTGTGACACGCGGATTAATAATCCATCTTGTAAATCCGAAGTTTGCTGCAGCGTCGTGGAGATTAAATCAAAGTATTATTTCCATGAAATAATTTGATTACGATAAACAGGTGTTGTGTTTACAGATCATTGTTTCGTTATACGTTATCCAGACACTTAGTGTTCCATATTCAATATTTTCTTCAATATTTGTAATAAACTAGTGCTTCAGGGTCCAACTTCAAATATGTGCACCTCCTTACGATTCGCTTTATACCATGCGTCGCATTCCACCTTCTTTTTTCGTGGTTAACCTGCTGCCGAAATTTTGTCGGTCTAATTTAAATACACTCTATATAACCCAGCAATCAGCAATAGAAGAACATCCCATACTAACAAAACGTACCATGCATTTTGACGATTCTAATACAATAACCAGTATTCCCAACTACAGAATAATAAAAATAACAGAATCAAAATAATTTAGCATTGTAACAACATGAACAGTGAATACAGTTACAACTCATTAAAATGTAAACACCTCTCTTCTTGTTCTGGAGAACCGACAGTAGCAAAGAAATAAAGGCCCCACAAGATTGGCAGAATGCTTCAGGCAATCAGGAGCAAGGAAGGGTTAGGTTGGTCGAGAAGCCAGCTAATCAGGTTGCTGTTTTTAAATTACAAAGGATACTTACTTTATTAGCTCTGTCGTGGTAGAAAAATGTATAAGTTTACCGTTATCATCACACAGCGATATGCAGTAAATGTCTGTATTAAAAATGACAAAAATTTTCTTTTAGTTTTTTTTTTTTTGGAAAATTATTTTACAAATTATCCCCTGTGAATTTAATTCATAACCACAACACTCTTCGATAGAATAAGCAAGTTCAGGATAAAGAGCGTATTGTTATGAATTTCATTTTTAGTAAATTCATACCTGAAAGGGGCTATGGGCGTAGCTAAATAATGAGTCATGATTAGGTAGAGCACAACAGTATAAGATGAGGTTTATTGAATATAAGAATTATTCAATAACTATGTGACTATTGATCGGGGGAGTTTAAATGGAATACCAAGATGCAAATTAATTATATTAAGTAGTATTACCTCACACCATTATTATTACAATTTAATTGGAAAGTCCCCACCTTGTTCATGCTGCCGGACGCTGATTCTAGGAGGCGGTTAACGAAGGCTGGACACACACTTCTTCAGTGGTCTTCTCGTTCCAGTGGCCCGACGACAAAAGACGCCGCTCCAGGTGTTACGCTGGCCTATATCGGGCGCGTTGTTTAATATTTCGGCTCCGTTTACTGGCCGGTGGAGGAGGTTCTGCAACTGTCTTTCGCAAGGTGTTATTGCAATAACGCTCGTGCCCTGGTTCAATGTTTGAAGGCGTGATCAGGCAGGCCGTTCAGGTAAGGCCTGATCACTTCATAACAATATGCATAAAGCTGGCTGAACCGCTAGTCTTACGTATCAAGAGCAGATAAAAGGAGCAGATTCGTGACGAGTTTTCATTGGATGAGCAATTGGCGCTTACCGCGTTAGTATGTACTAGTTTTAAACTCTGTCCAATCGCCGGTTGCTGTCGAATGCGTGTGGAGCATTCCAGTTACTGACTCATGCGACGTGTTCGCAGTGAGAATAGTCCTGCAGGCGCATGCAGAACTCACATATACGTTTCACATTCATGTTTAATGATAAACACATACACACACAGCAGAAGAATAGTGCTTTTGCTACAACTGGTATAACATTTGTAATGTTTTGTATTCATAGTTCTGTTGTAGCGCCGGAGAAACTAATGTCGGTTTAGCTTGTAACGTGTCTCCGGAAAAAAAAAAAGTTGGTGTTTTACTAAATTTGTTTCTTTTCAGTTACGGCAATCAGCGCTACTTCAAAATGTTCCAAACCTTCCATGATTACGATGCTCCCCAGAAATCAATGAAAGACGATCACTGCGGAGATTTGAGTCAACACACACACACTTTATTTCATAAACAATGAAGTCACAGAAGTGAGTAACTAGAAACGAAACGAGGCGAGTTTATGCGAACCTGGTCACCATATTGCTGTTCAGTATTGTTCCACCATAAGCATTTAATGCAGATTTCACTTTTAGCCTACCGAAACGCAAAGTGCAACTGAAGTGAGCTTAGAGACAAAAGTTCATACGATATTACAACATGGCATTCATGCACTTTGTTTATTATCGGCGCACACGCCACGAATATGGTTTGGGGATTTCAGCTGTAAGTTATTTGAGTATTCCAGTATCAAAGAGACCGCACAATAGTTTCATTACTGCATGCCTAGTTCGTCAGTGACGTAGTAAGGCTTCATGACTTTTGCTCGGCCAAACGCCGACACACAGCAATGGCAAAAGTTAAACCAGGTTGAACTCATTTAGTGACTAATACGTCGAGCGCGAATGTAGCTTGTCGTATTAAGGGCGCTACCTACCGGCTGGTAGCTGTAAAATTTAAATAGGAAATCCCATATTAACGAAATTTTGCCCTAGTGCGTTAAGTTTGATAGGCGTTTCAAACAAAATGTATTCTTAACGAATTTTTGAAAAAAAGTTTCCTACAGCGGAGATGTTTCCATATCACGCATAGCCTGTTTGTAAGAATTTTTTTAATTTAACGTTTTACATAACAATTAAATACTGCATATCTTTATCGAAAATATAATCTCTTAGCGATATTATCATAAAAAAATTGTGAAGAATACATTTTGTTTGAAACGCCTGTCTCAAAACTTAACGCACTAGGGCGAAATTTCGTTAACATGGGATTTTATATTTTAATTTCACAGCTGCCAGCCGGTAGGCAGTGCCCTTAAATTACGCGAAGTTCAAGTCGCGTGTGTATTACTGTGTTATGCTTCTGAATCGCTTATGTAAATTATGTCTAGGCACGATACCAGCACGCCTTGCGGTAATCTACAGTGACGGTCTGCACTGGTTATCAGCGCGCTTACTAGTTGTATTTCATTAAAGTTAGGGCCCCCGCCTATCTGGAGCTATTTACCACGTTTCACACCAAGAAGCGCGGGAGTGGCAAGGGCGACACTGCTACGCGCGTCAAGTGCGCCATCGCCGCTAAGCGCAAGGCTCTGAACTGGCGTGCAGTGTTCTCGTCGCACTGCGTGTACATATGAGACTTACAGCTGTGGTCCTATTATTTCATTGGTAGAAAGTCTGTTGGAAGGTTCAATGCAGGACCCTTGAGTAGTTTTGTGTGTATCTGACTTGTATATTTTGAGTTACAGCGCTTTGAAAAAGCCGTTTATAGCCATTTTGGAATACTCCGAGAGGGTGTTTCTAATTTACGTGACTTGTTGAAAGCACTCAACAGCCCTCGTCTGAAGTGTGTGCTCTTTTCGTTGATCAGCACATTGGACGCACATTCAATAGTCTCGTTGAAAAACGTGTATTTCAAACACATTGCAACGCTATTTAATCGCCAGGTAGGCGGGAGCCTTAAGTGAACACGTCTGAAAACGCTGCTTACTTCTTTCTGTCAGCCCAATGCATATCCCTCCACACTCACGTGTAAGACAATACACGCAGACTTCTTGATTGCAGAAGGGGGCAAGTCTCAAACTTTCTGTAACAGCATCCATGTTCATTTAAATACCATCTCTCTCTTCATCCTCAGCCTATCTCTCTCTCTCTCTCTCTCAATGTGCGTTGTGTTTGTACAGGCTGTTCATGATAAAATGATAACTTTTGAAATCCCTGCTTAAGATCTAATTGTTACACGTTGTGTGTTCTTCCACCTTATGTAAAATTATCAGGTGTACAACTTTGCTTCCGCCGTTTTTCGAACGATGGCTGCAGCAGTAAGTGCTGGTGGAAACATGTATATCAATAATGTCACACAGTAAGCTTGGACATCTGTCAACATAACGACACCACCACATTAGTGAATTTGTGTTTGCATCATATATTTATTCTCGAGCGAAAATGTCATTTTGCGAGCCAAATGCTCGGCATTTGCGGGAAGTGTTGCTTTTCTGCTTCCATTTAAAGAAAAGGTACGGTGAGGCTGCTCTTAGTGAAATAACGTGTCGTGAGTGGTATCAATGCTTTAATAGTGGTGATTTTGACGTCTAGGACCGGCATAGTGGTGGAAGAGAGGAAAGTTTCGAAGATTCCGAATTGGAGGCATTACTTGATGAAGACTCGTACCAAACGCAAGAAGAAGTGGCAGAATCATTGGGAGTGACGCTACAAGCCATTTCAAAACGCCTCAAAGCCATGGGAATGATTCAGAAGCAAGGAAATTGGGTTCCGTACGAGTTGCAACCGAGAGATGTTGAACGGCGTTTCTTTGCTTGTGAACAGCTGCTTCAAAGACGAATCGGGAAGGGTTTCAACATAGCATTGTGACCAGCGACGGAAACTGGGTCCACTAAGATAATTCGAAGCGCGAAAAACCATGGGGAATGCCCGGAAATGCCTCCATGTCGACGGCCAGACCGAATATGCACGGCGCCAAGGTCACCTCGGCGTGGTATCTTATGAGCTGTTGAAACCGAGTGAAACCATCACAGGGGATCGGTATCGAACGCAATTGATGCGTTATCCTCCAGCATGACAATGCTCGGCCACATGTCGCAAGACCGGTCAAGACATACGTGGCAACGCTGAAATGGAAGTTCTTACCCCACCCGCCGTACTCTCCAGACGTTGATCCTTCTGACTACCATTTGTTTCGATCGATGGCACACGGCCTGGCTGATTAGCATTTCCGCTCTGAGGAAGAAGTCAAAAAATGGATCGATTCGTGGGTAAAGCCTCAAATGTTGGGGAAAAAACCGGCGGAAGCAAGGTTGTACACCTGATAACATTGCCGTGGGCCTCGTCACTTTATTCATGTGTCGGTCAAGTGAAACTGTACAATTATTAGAAAAGAAAATTTTTTTACAGATCTGTTCATTTTTACACTTTCATGCATTAAAAAAACAGATAGCGAAAGAAATAATTTACGTTATCACAAAAGGTTACCTAACACTTTTTATTCGACGGTAAGACATGGAAATACTTTCCATCAATCGTTATCAACTTTACTGGGTCCATGTCACTCAGTACACCCGTTAAAATATATGCAGGTACGGGCAGTGACATTTTCTAAGGCTGATTTCAAAAGAGCTCACTTTATCGTGAACAGCCTTTAAATGCAGTTATGCACTTACATAACACTTATTTTGTGTTGTCCAAGGTTTAAATATTTAAACCAAATTATTTCCACTGAAATGTTGTTGTTTATGGTTGTGTAAACTCCTATAAACAATATATATTTGAAAAAGAATGAGGCAAGCTGACTACAACAAGTTATAACTACATATCACAAACTGAAGTAGTGACCAATCACTGTTCTATGAACTTACTGGGACGACGCCCATGTTGACTGAAAAGTGGAGGGTCGACCGCCAAACTTGCCCCCCCCCCTTTTTTTCTCTTTCACTCTTACTCAGTGCCTATGAATAAGACTCAATATTATCATGAACTTAATGACTAGTATCTGGTATTTATCAAGTGTCTGTGAAATACTTACAAACACAACACTTTTATTGAACAATTTTATTTTGTNACTAGTATCTGGTATTTATCAAGTGTCTGTGAAATACTTACAAACACAACACTTTTATTGAACAATTTTATTTTGTGCATAAAAACAAATTCGGTAGACACTAATTTAAACATAACCTTTTAAATAAGACATAAAGTCACATACTAGTTTTCCGTAATTTGCTATAAACATCACTGCTCAAACTTCAGTCAGTGTTAACCTTTACAAATGTGCAAGGATATAAAAAAACAGGAAAATAAAAACTATTTCGTTGGTAGGTTCTTTTTCTACATAACCATATACACATCTACGAGTTCAATCTGCGTAGGTGTCCGTGTCATTTGCGATTGTACGTTTAAGTTACTTAAACAAGTAAGCCACTACTTGATTAGCCTACTGGCATACGATTTGAGATGGGAGAGCGGGAGAGGAACTAAGTCAATTCACGTAGATACGAATATCTGAGGATGACTATGCGTGCTTTATTGTAACGATGGTCAAACAATAATTGATTCCCAAAATCTGCAGTAAAGTTCATATTGTGTCTTATAGAGAATGGGGCGAAGTTCATAAGATGATTCCTTATGCAATATCAAGTAGAAAATTTACAGGACATTTTATACCAGATTTTAATGTTAAGGGGGATATGATACCTTGAAAATTGAGATTTTAAAATGCATTCTTGCAAAATATCGGAAATTAAGTGAAATTAGTTGGAAATTCTCCGGATATTTCTTTATGCTATCGGGATCTTCAACCTGAGAAAAAAACCTCACTTCTTACCACCAGGAATTATGAACTTTTGATGCTGGTTTATTGAGAAGTATAATATAATAACAAATATGGTCATCTTGTTGCAACTGCCAAAGACCCACCGTTTACGAGTAAAAGGCTTCAGCTATATAGCGCCTAGCTCTAAGGCAATACTACCTACATTAGGGTGGGTCATTATTTTTATTTTTCGATATTGTAAAGGGCACAGCGATTGAAAGGTGCTAAATGGTGTTGGTAATCCATATGTAAAATTTTATTACGTTCTATTGAGTTTTATTGCCTCCAGATTGTGATTAAAGATTAAAAAAAAAAAAAATGTTTTTCGCGGTTTTTTCTCAATAAAAAAATAATAATATAGAAATACTTTATACAAGTGATTAACATCGAGTTGAATGAAAAATATACTTTGTTTTACTAATACTAAGCAGGAAGGTCTGAAGAGGAGTGGGAGGGGGGCATTATACGCGACAAATGACACGCAATTTGAGACAATAACAACCAGTGTCGCCCGTCGCTAACTAGAGTGTGGTTGTTTGTTTTGTATTTTCTCGTGCATTTTAACCATGAATCGTACTCGTATCAATTGGAAATGTGCGTTGTTCGGTGATATATGTTATTTAAAAGACAATGTGTTACCAATGTGTGAAGAAATCATGAAGTGTTATGAGTGGACCCAACACAAGGTAAAACATGAGAGGGAATCTAAAAAAGAACCCACTTGTAAAGAAATAGAGACTATTGTACTTGAAAAACTTATAGAAATATGGACTAAAGCTTCTATTCCTACAGTAGAACAAAAACGAGTGAAAGCATGATGCGTCCCGCGTCCCGACAGATATTTTTCGTCAGAAGGCACACTCTGTCGAAACACGCAGGCTGGCTACCGCAATAAAACCTAAGGGTTTGGCGAGCGTGCTAGAAGAATGGCGCCAGGATTCCCATGCGGAATGAACACGTGGTGTAGGGGCCACATGCGGAGGAACACAGACGCATCTGCGTCTCGCAGCCACAAGGGGACGCCCGCAATAAATGATAAGAGCTTTTGGCGGGTGTGAGAGAATAATAGCGACACGATATCCGGAGGCAGGAGAAACTCTGCACCGACCAAGGGGCCCACCAAGTGTCCCAGCACATGCAGGACGGAGCACTTAAACTTCTATGCCAGAATCAAGGGACCACCAAGTATGCCAGCATGTGCGGGTAGCCGGAGCGCAGAACACGTGTTTTACGACCCAGAGGACGCGACGGTCAGCCCGGACACGTGCAGAGATGATGCGAGTTTAATATGGCAAACAAGCATACAAAAACAGGAGGAAGACGAAGGAACGGGGCAGTCGGCCGATGTGAAGCGCGGAGTGCGGAGTGGCGCCGGGAGGAACGAGTCCGAGAGAAGACGTCGAGAC
>NQII01000290.1:162472-376837 GCA_002778355.1 Clitarchus hookeri | reverse complement strand
CTTGGTGGTCCCTTGATTCTGGCATAGAAGTTTAAGTGCTCCGTCCTGCATGTGCTGGGACACTTGGTGGGCCCCTTGGTCGGCGCAGAGTTTCTCCTGCCTCCGGATATCGTGTCGCTATTATTCACGCACACCAACCAAAAGCTCTCATAATTTATTGCGGGCGTCCCCTTGTGGCTGCGAGATGCAGCTGCGTCTGTCTTCCTCCGCATGTGGCCCCTACACCACGTGTTCATTCCACCTGGGAATCCTGGTGCCATTCTTCTAGCACGCTCGCCAAACCCTTAGTATTTATGGCGGTAGCCAGCCTGCGCGTTTCGACAGAGTGTGCCTTCTGACGAAAAAATATCTGTCGGGACGCGTCAATCAATGTTAAAGGCATATCATTTAAAGCGCAAAAACCTTCTCAAGTCTCACCCAAAAATACCGCAAAACAAGTTGGAAGAGTTTCCTCTTGGAAGTAAAACTTTGTTTGATATTTCGGCTTGCAAGTGTCGGGATATTTCTAAATGTACCTACCGTAAGCAGAAAAAAATACTTGTAAGAGAACAACGCTTCATAGTTGACCAACGAACGACTAGAAAAATGTTGATAGGGGGCATAGGTGTTGTCACAACAAGCCTAATTACAAAAGCACTGAAAAGAAAGCTATTGCGACAAAAATCTCTGAGTAAACGTCAAAAAGTAGCCGAAAAATGTACGGAGGAGCTCAGCAGCACATCAGAATGTAGCCAGTCTGATTGCAAAGACCAAACCCAACTTCAGTTGCGACCTTCAAGTGCTAAACCGGATAGTAATTCCAATTTGCCAGTTGATTATNACCCAACTTCAGTTGCGACCTTCAAGTGCTAAACCGGATAGTAATTCCAATTTGCCAGTTGATTATGGTTTACTGTTAAAAACATCCGATAGATATGGAGTATCGGATAGTGCAGGGGCAGCCATCGCATCGGCAGTTCTTCAAGCGTCTAATTCTCAAGTTATAGACAAAGCTGCGTCGAGAACGGAAAAAAAAAAAATAGAAAAGATATAGTTGCACAACAAAGAGTTTTACAAATACCTGCATTGTACTTCGATGGACGAAAGGACAAAACTTTGATTATATCTGGAAAAAGTGTGAAAAAATACAGGCAAAGCATAATTGAAGATCATATATGTTTGATTAAGGAACCTGAATCGAAGTTCTTGGGTTACATCGCACCTACTTCTGGCAGTGCGAAAAACATAGAACAAGCAATTGCCGAATTTTTCTTGAAAGCAGATATATCTATAGGATCTTTGATGGCAATTGGGTGTGATGGAACCAATGAGAATGTAGGTGGAATTTTAAGGTTACCTGAAAAATATTGGGTAAAATTTTGCAGTGGATTATATGCTTATTACATATGACTGAACTACCATTCACACATCTATTTCAACACATTGATGGTAGTACATCCGGACCGCAGACATNATATTACATATGACTGAACTACCATTCACACATCTATTTCAACACATTGATGGTAGTACATCCGGACCGCAGACATTTTCAGATACTATTGGGAAAGAACTCGAAAACTGCGAAAAAAGACAAGTAATTCAGTTTCAACCTATTCCCACGGACTTACCAGAGCTTTCTGCTAAATATATTAGTACCGACCAGAAATACTTGTACAGAATAGTCGAAGCGGTTTCAACAGGTATATTTCCTAATGATTTAGGGAACAAATCACCAGGTAAAATGTCCCATGCCCGATGGCTAACGCCTGCAAACAGAATTCTCCGTCTGTATGTTTCGGTGAACGCTCCCTCTGAAAACCTAACTACCCTTGCAACCTATATTGTCAAGGCTTACGCTCCGGTATGGTTTTCTGTCAAATCCCACCCCAGCTGTAAAGATGGAGCACGACACTTATTCAAACTCATCGAGCAAACCCGATATTTATCAACAACTTTGAAAGCAGTTGTCGACCCAGTCATTCAAAGAAATAGCTACTTCGCACACCCGGAAAATTTATTGCTTGCAATACACTGGCTGGGGGTTGGCGTGTAAGCACTTAATCGTCGGGCACGACTTCTGAAAGCCAGAAGGACCACATCAAATAACTTGCAACTGTTTCAACTACCAAAATTGAACTTTGATGCATCATCATATTACGACCTTTTGGATTGGCAGGAAAANGCAACTGTTTCAACTACCAAAATTGAACTTTGATGCATCATCATATTACGACCTTTTGGATTGGCAGGAAAATATTTCTGAACCGCCAATATTAAAACATGTGAGCGAAGAAGAACTCCTGTTGTTTATCGAACAAAAAGGAGAAGGAGAACNAATATTAAAACATGTGAGCGAAGAAGAACTCCTGTTGTTTATCGAACAAAAAGGAGAAGGAGAACTGCCTTTATTGAGTCTACCATGTCATACGCAAGCTGTCGAAAGAGCAGTCGAAGCTGTAACTGAGGCTTCAATCACTTTATGTGATAAAAGTGAGAGAGAAGGCTTCATAAAAGCCCAAATAGAGTCACGAAAAGCAATGCCGAAGTTCGATAGCAAGAAAGATTTTGCTGTTATTTAACCTTTTATTGTAATAATTATTTGTGTAATGCTTTAAAATATATTTTTTTCTCTTTATTTCTTTATTAAACATTTACTAAACTAACGATCTCAGTATTTTCATTTTTTACATATCGTTGGCTGGAGTGATTTCCTATACCATACTGTAAGACCTTTATTGACGACTTTTTTTTTACTATTTTGAGATCGATGCGGAGGCAGAAGATGAATTCCGATTGCAATCAAACTTTATATGCTATTTGAAGACATCGTTTGGCACCGTTTTCTAATTGTGCCCGATGAAAAAGTATTTTTTTTTTCGTACAAAAGTGACCCAACCCTAACCTACATGCGTCAATGTTATACTGTTGTACCCACTACACAGATAATGGTGGAGGAAATGTTTAACAATTACTGTCTGTAAACAGTATGTACCATTCATTAAGATTACACTATTGAAATCGCCTATTTGTTTCTGGCAACAGTCGATATGCTGAGTTGAGTTGAGATATTTGGGCGGTTCTTAACAACGTGATCTTGAGAGCCTATAAGAGTGAAATGGGGTGAGAATGGAGCAGTGCCGGAATGCAAGGGCAGGGGAAACGGGAGATCGCCAAGATAACCCGCTGACTAGCGGCATCGTCCAGCACGATTCCCGCATGCAAAAATCCGGGAGTGACCCGGCCGGGGATTGAACCCGGTTCGCCTTGGTGGGAGGCGAGCAGGCTAGCCGCTCAACCACCGTGGTCCCGACAGTCAGTATGTGATTTCCTGCACAAGGAATCACCTCACGAAGTTTGTGGTTGAATTTTGCCTCATTCTGTATATAACTGATTATTAAAAACAAGTTTCTGAGAAACATTTTTGGTACCGCATCCGTTTGATAGAAAAAAACTTTTTTGATTGACACTTATGTATGTTACTTCAACATTAAAATAACCTTTAATCCGATATTTATTGAATGAAAATTTTTTTGCGTTACATTTTAAATCTATGAATTCCACCATCCAGAATCTCACTTTTTTCTGACGCATGTGCCAATCTTTGGTTTTGTTTACTTACAGACTATTTCATGATAAGAATCGGGTGTTTTTAGAAGTTCATACCCCGATCTCATGAGGACAGGTCAGGACATTGGCGTATATAAGCTGACCTTGATTGATATATTATTTCAGAAAATGTAGCGCTGCGATCAAACATGACAAATTTATATATGCATATAAGATATTTTACAACCATTTACAACGAAAAAAAAACCAGTGTATTACAATTGTGCTTATAATGTAACACAACACTTACGCTCATTGCATGGTTTAATGCTCGAGTACTAAAATAATATAAACCACAATACTAACAGGCTAACATAATATTTGGATGCAATTTTCTTGCCAGAAAACTGCATTAGCGCCACGCACAGTCTATCAAAGATGAAAAGGTAAAGTATTTATAATGAGGTGTTTTCACTTTGTCGGTAGTTACTAACACATATCTTTATACACGAGAATTAAGAAGTAACGAAAAGTATGCATCGCTTGAGAGCCAAATTGTTGAAACACGCAGCGCACCGGTGTCTTATGAACTCATCATTCAGGTAAGGGTTCAACTTACGATGCTACGAGAACAGGCAAGCGTTAAGACATTATTATCTAAGTTCGTGGTTAAAACACTAACGAGATATTTGTCTTGGCTTCCGGGCTGGAACTGTGTCTTGGTTTCTCGNGCGTCTTGGTTTCTCGGCTCAAGAAACCAAGACGCAGCTCCAGCCCGGAAGCCAAGACAACCAGACTGACAATGGCCGGCCGCGAAAGCCTGCAATATTATACTAACGGGATAGGTTCCATCCCGTTTCTTAAACAGGCACACTCCACACGAGCATGCGCGATAATGACGGCAACGTCTCTCCTCGGCTTCTCTTCATGTTTCAACTTATTTTTCCTTCATTCCCGTCTTTATCGTTACTGTTCTGTGACGCCACGTGCCCTATGGTTTGACATACGCTGCAAAGAATAAGAATTCTAAAATTCCAGCCATATGCAGGTTCAGTCGTTTCCTCTGAAACTAAAATATTCATTACAGGCATCACCGAAAAAGTTTTACTCGAATTTGATACAAAGTGATAAGGAAATTTAAAGCACAAGCAGTATTGCTTAATTGGGGGTTTTTTTTGGATAGTTTCCCCCACTTAATATAACAAACCCTTGTTTTTTTTTTTTTTTTTAGTTTTCATTTGGTGTTCCATAACCGTCCTTTTCTGCAGAAGAGAACTATTTAGAGCTGGAATGCATGTATTCCACTTTTACCGTTCATGTTATTGTTTCTTGTAAAGGGTCATTCTGTCAATAAAAAAGCATATAAAATCATTGCTGTTTAAACATTCCACGTTGGTATTGATAAATACGAAAACATTTTACATGGGGAAACTGGTTAGTCAATTGTTTGGGAAAAAAACTAGATAAGGTATTTTTTTAAGTTCAGTTAAAATAATTTGAACAAAATTGCAATTCTAAGGAATTCAGAGGCTGCCTACTTGAAAGTATTTTGCTTTCCTCAGGTACGGAATGAAGACTGCAGTTAGGAAGAATTTGGTTAGAAAATAAATCGCCCCAACGCCTTCATTCGTATGGCACTAAAATAACGTGCGTTTGATGACGTCCGGAATGTAAGTATAGGGCTCGTGAGATAAGCTACAACTATTTTCGATGGAAAATCCGACCGCAAGTTCATTGCAGTCGGTCAGATGAGCTTAGCATACATTAGGTATGTTCAAATAAATTCCCGAGGAATCAGTTTTTTTGTCTGCTACTAAAGACTTCAAAGAAAGAAGCATGATTTAACTGTCGATTTTATGCAATATAGCTTCCCGGAAACCATAAACCTAATTAAACAGAAATTAAAATATTCTGTCACGTTTTGTTTTCTACAACTGCTTTTGTTTGGTCATGGGGTAGCGTTGCTGAATAGCAATCAGGAAGTCGTAGGTGGCAGTGTAAAGGGGAAGGCTACCCCATAAGTCGTTTCCCAATCTCGTTTCAGAAAAAAAAAAACACCGGTAAAGCCATTTCATGTGAACTTTTCAAGTCCCTCACTCACTACATTCAAATCTTTATTGGCCCACGCACATTATAAGAAATAAAGACTGGTCTGCCATTACCTAAACTCGTATAGCACGTCGTAGTTTTAGATATAACGCCAAAGCTTTAGCTATCTGGGTTAGTGTGCTCTCAGGGCGATGGAACATGTTTTGAAAATACTTCCTAAGTAAAACAGAATATAACATGCACACTTGTCTTGAAAGCGTATTTATAAGTATACTAGCAAGCCGGCCCGGCTTCGCCCGGGTACAATTGGGAAAAAACAATTCATTTATGTGAAAACAGAATTATAAAATTAAACTATGTTGGCCTAGGATTTTAACTGATTACGGCAACCCAAAAGAAAGGAAATTTCTTCACCCGATAGCCAAGAAGTAGGGTATTGTTTTTGGAGTGTATCTGTACAAATATCGTGTAGTTACCACATTTACGCTTTCCAGCGTCGATGTATGAAAATCGAAACGTGAGTTTCATCAAGTTGTAGCTTTAGAAATAAGTGTACTTAGGTACTACCTTTTGCGCTTGCCTGAGGGATATTAATCGATCACCAAAGTTAAGCAACGTTCCCAGCGGCACACACTTGGATGGGTGACGGTTAAGTGGCATAACAACTGAGCGCTTCCGGGCTTCGGAGGGCACGTTAAATATTCGGTCCCGGTTGTTATCGATTGATAGTATTCGTTAAGCCGTTTCAGAGGTCCTTGGGCGGCCTGATAAACTCTGACACCAGAGGAAAAAAATGTTTCGGTCACGTTCCCAGCCGTTGTAGAATTACATTTTGTTGTTATTCCACAGGACCTGTAACATTTTCCGGGATAAAAAGTAATCTATGTACTATTCCAGGACCTAAAGTACCTACATACCCAATTTCATCAATTCCGTTCAGTCGTTATGGAGCTGAGTGGTAACAAACATACACACACACACACACACTCAGGCTTTCACATTTATAATATTAAATAAGATAAAGTGACTTGTTATTTCAAAGGCATTTGTATTTATTGTGATATAGTGTGCCAACGGAGAGCTGTAGGTGGTACAGGATTGAATAGTTATCTCCCATGAAAGTCGAGGGACAGTAGATTCTAATCAACTTCATACTTATTTTTCTAGCAAAACCAGTTAATTAACCCATTCGTTTCCAGTGCATAGTCCATTCATGTTTACTTCAAATTTTCTGAAGCCCTGCTAAAGTTCTACTTCCAGGATATTCCTCCGCCTCATTCAAACGAAGCTTAGAAAATTACAACAGAGGGCCAACGTACCGCATTCGTGCGCAGTCAGCGTAATAAAATTTTGCACAAGAACTATTTCTTACTAAGCATTACCAACACGCATATGTTGTCTATGTCTTTATTCTTATTAGCTATCGATGAAATTTTGTAATTTATAGATAAAACATAATTAAAAGTTCAGTTTAACTAAAAATAAGATACTTCTATGTCAACACAAGTATAAAACACTTGTGATATATAAAACATATAGGAAACAACCAAACATGTCATATATGAGGTGTTTTTTTTATAGGTTTGATTCAGAAAGTATGAAAAAACCACCAACAAACTATAGATAACTGTCTCTATGTTGCACAGAAATGTTATATTTGACCGGTACTACACACTGCGTGGCTCAGTGCCCAATGATATTTCCTGATGTAACTGATTCGTCAATCGTGCTACTACTCTACGTTATGATTGGTTCCTATCACTGATCACCGAACACAAAGCCTACAGCTTATTGATTTGTGATAATGAAACATGTTCTTTGTCTGCTTAAGTCACTGCCTACCAGCTGGCAGCTGAGAAATTCAAATAGGAAATCCTATGTTAAGGAAATTTCGCCTCAGTGCGTTAATTCTAAAGATAGGCGTTTCAAACAAAATGCATTCTTCATGCATTTTTTAGGAGAAGTTTCCTACAGCGGAGATGTTTCCATAACATGTATAACCTTTTTGAAAGGAATTTTTAAAATTTATGTTTTACATACAAGTACATACTGCCTACCTATATTGAAAATAAACGCTCGCAGGGATCTTCTCCTAAAAACGTCATGAATAATAAATTTGGTTTGAAACGCCTATCTTAAAAATTTCCTTAACATGGGACTTACTATTAAAATTTCACAGCTTTCAGTCGGTGGGCAGTCCCCTTAAGTACAGTAGGCATCAAAATTGTCTTGTTTGCAACACCGCAAATCATAAATTAATGTGGGAGTGTAAGGGTTAAACAATCAATGTGCAAGAAAAAAACGTTGTAAAACACTTACGTAACGCAGTTGGCGCAAGGGGGGCGGGCGGGCGCGCAGGCACTTAAACCCGCAGGCTCACGGCGGGCCGATGCAGAGGGCGGCGCGTGTGTGATCTATAAGCGGACGGTCGATAACTCACTCGACGAGCAAAGGAAAGGAGAGTTCTGCTCCCGAAGATGGAAGGAAACGGAGATGAGAAGCGACCGAAATGCCAATCTCGTTCCACCTCGCCACAGACAAATTGTTCGCGCATAACCCGCCACAATGGCGGACAAAATCAGATCGTCACACGTCCCGCTAAGGTGAACATGGACATCACTCCAGTTTAATTGCATTACGAACGTACACAAAAAAAAAACTTTGGCCTGGCGGTGTAACAATGGTAGTTATCTGCATCAAAATTTTTTTAATATCTGACTTTTAACATATGTCGCATTTTATAAATAATTTACGTAGAATGTTTTTTAAATTGTAAATAGTAAAAACTAGCATGAAAGGCATTTAATCATGCTATCATTGAGTATATCTAAATATCGTACGAGGTTACAGTAACTTCGTCCCCGTGGAGCGACTAACCTGGCTGGCTGGAAGCTTCCTCGCTGTCGTGTGACGTGTGTCGCAGAGGCGGACCAGACTCTGTGTTCGGCTCACACCCTGCTGCCTCGCCGGTCCATCGCCGCGAGCGATCAGTTGTTGGACGCGCGCGTCCCGCCGAGAGGAGGGTGTTCCGCTTGCAACGCCTCTCGTCTGGCGCACGGGGTTGTTCGAACCTGCTGCCCCTGACTGACTCGGCCTCTCCGCAGCGCTCTCGGCTCAAGATGGCGCGCGGCCAGCAAGCCTGTCCGCCGCGGGATCGATAAGGGCGGCGAAAAGCGTGTGCGCACGGGGGCGTGCACGCGCATGCGCCCGGCCGCCGACAGTGCTGCCGCCACCACCCGAACTAACGGAACTGCCACCATAGACTACAGATGAGTAGAGACCTGCTAAATTCACGTCATCGTTCAGCGACAGGATCAACTCCAATGCTTTGTACATAAGTGAGCACAGTCAGTGGTTTTATCGGCCGCTAACCTTTAAGCGGAGTCACCACGTGTTTGACTTCGTTAAAGATGATTGGCCAGTTCACCTCTGAATTTGCGTTATTGGCTCAAGATTCCCGCGAGGCGTGCAAGACATAATGCCGGCCTATAGCAGAAGTCGGTCAAATGCATAGTAACGTAGAGTCCAGTCTGCCGCTAAATAATAACGCAAATTTTGCAGGTCTCTCTCTACAAATGAGGTAGGGCAGGATGTTCTTAGAATTCGTGATTTAGAGGACCCCTACGGTATGATGTACACCTTGTCACCCCCTCCCCCGTCCCCCAAACGTTCCTTTACAAGCTAAGAAAGTATTTTCAAGTGTACAACAAACATTTCTCCACTATACAAATTGTTACAATCTCAAGTTTAATCTACAACGGAACTTGCAAAAACCAGCCACATAAAAAAAAACAAAAACAACAGCTACAGCATAACTACAAACGTTTTATGAAAAGTAAAATATACTAGTTTCCCTAGCGGACTCCTGGGGAACCTAGGAATAGCTCAGGTACACTAATTTCCCTTTTCTGCGTATATACGAAACACTGGAGTGGGGTGGAGAGATTTGGACGGCTCTTGAAACCCGGGTCATGAGAGTCGATGATGGTAAAGCGAGGTGAGTATGGAGCAGCGCAGGAATACAAGGGCAGGTCTATGGGGAGATACCCGAGAAAACACGCCGACCAAGGTATCACCCGGCACGATTCCCACATGTGAAAATTCGGGAGCGACCTCGCCGGGCATTGACCGAAACACTAGCTCACCATCAGCTAGCAGTACTGTCAAAATCAGGCGATTAAACTGTGACGTGACGTCTGTCTGCGTTTACTTTTCAACAAATACGTGCTTTCATATAAAATTTTATATTTCAAATAAATAAATATGTTTGTTGCATCAAATTTCGGTCAAATTAATATACTAATCATTTGCAGCATGTATTTATGTAAACAGTACCGAGAATTTCAAATCTTGTGCTACTATTGTCAAAAAGAGCCGTTGTGTCAGGAAAAATAAATTGGCTACTGCGTAGCTGGCATGCGCCCTCTACCATACACTCACTCAACGCCTGCGACTCGTATAGGGGCAGAGTTACCCACAGACTAAAGATGAGGTGGACTGATTGTCTTTTGCACATGTACCCAACATTCACCTACTCCAATCCAACACAACAGCTATCGCTAAATGCAGAAAGGGAACATGTCCACTTTTTAACGGAATCGACATTGATAGGCATGAAATCTTTAGACATAGACGTATATTTCTGTGTAGAAAGGGAATAACTACAATGGCCAGAAGTGTATGAAAAGAGCATGATAAATACACGTTTGTTGCAGAAGAGGAACATGTCCCGGACATGTTTCCTTTCTGCAGACAACTGCTTCGCCCGGTTGGGTCTGATAGCTACAGCTGTTAGTGTCATGGCAATGAATGTTTACACTGTTCTTTACAAAATAGCTGCTTCGAGTGAGGAAGGAAATTGTTATTCACCTGAGAAAAAAGGCACACGGAATGTTGATAGTTATTAAAGAAATGTAATTCGCAATGCCAAAGTAAAAGGTGAATCTCATGTGAACTAGGCTGGAAAAAATGTTCCTGGAAGACAGAAGTACATAGGATGTGGATACGTATAACCTACACGTTTGTCTTCATTATTATGGTGTTCAGCGAATGTAATCTAACATTTTGGTGTTACACTGTTATGCTGTAATTTATGTTTTATGTAACATCTACGGCCTAATAATATGGTAAATTTTTTTTAAGAGATGTCGGAAAGGTTGTCTGGTTGATGTCACGAAAAAACAAATTATGCAGATAATGGAAACGTTTAACACAATGAGCACAAACGATGAGCAGGATTTGCACTTGGAGCGACTGATAGAAATAGAAGACGTGAAGAGGAAACGTTCTGTGGTAGACACTGAAACAAGTAGTACGCCAAATTCTGTCTCTCTAAAGTACCACGTTCTCTGTGGGTCCTGCCGTATCCGTGTTTGTAAAACAGCTTTTCAGCAATCTCACGATGTAACCCCTAAGCGAGTGTGTCACCTGTTAGATCTTCTAAAAGAAGGAAAATCACCCAAGGATTTACGCGGTAAATCAGCGAGTGCAAACGCCATTTCTGGAGAGGTTTGCCGTCAAATTCACGGTCATATATCGTCCCTCCCAAAAGAAACAACACATTACACAGGAAATCAAATACAATATTCAGATGCCCAGTTGAATGTAAGGAGAATGTATATGTTCAAGGAACGATACCAAGATTCTAGTGTGCAGTATCAATTCTACTTAAATTATTTTAAACAGAACTTCTCATTAAGGTTTGGCAGACCACAGAAAGATACTTGCAATACCTGCGAAGAACGTAGTTGTAAATTTAAAAGTAATTTTCTCTGTGATAGCTCGAAAAGAGTGGCTGCTGCAGAACTGTTGATCCACAAGTGCATAAGCAAGAAATTCTTTAGTGCTTTAAAATAAGTAAGTGAAAAGTGTAAACATAAGAAAAATGTTCTGGGTTTTTGTTCTGACAATATGCTAGTTGTATCACTCTCTCAGATTCCAGTGCAATACATATATTACTACAGGCAATTAAGTGTAAATACTTTTGGCAAACACAACCTGAGAACAAATTCAATGAATTGTTATGTGTGTGCAAAGAAGTCACCAGATGAACATTGTGATTTCTTGAAAGACTATACTGATAATGAAGTAGGTACAGAGATAACAGAAATTCACCTGTTCAGTGACAATTGTCCTGGACAGAACAATAACAATACCATTTTCAGATTCCTAATGGCTTTGGTTTAACTGGGAAGATTAAAGATAATAAAACAATATTTCCCACAGAGGGGCCATTCATTTCTGCCCTGTGACAGGCACTTCGGACTTATTAAAAGAGTGCTTCATAGGACAGATATAATATACACAATTCACCAATACTGTGAACTCATCAAAATGTCTTCTGCCAAAAAGAACAAATTCAAGGTTGTAGAAATTACTCAAGACAGCTTATTTAACTGGAAAGGATGGTGGCCATGTTTGTTTAAGAGAACTTGTTGCTCCGATTGGTCGATGGGAAATGATGTTCCAAGAAAGAAAAGGAATCTTTTCGTGGTGACCAGAGACTTCATTATGGGTTGATAACACATTCCTTCAAGCTTAGGAATGGTGCTTGCAGAGAACTTGAACTGCCTACACAAAAAACATACTCAGGGAAACTTTCCCTCTTGAAACAGAAGAGTGAATATCTGAAAATGTGTGAAAATTATATTCCGGATGCTTAAGAAATGTTCTGGAGGGAATTTTTTGACTGGCCAACAAATTAGTATGGCATTGGGACTATAGTGTAATGCAAGGTGACACTGACTGGCAAAGACCATATAGCATTTTATTGTGTTTTCAAAAGATCATATTATTAAGTTTTTAATTTACAAAATGGTTTGCTACAACTTATAGATAAAAGTTTAAGTAATACAAGGTGATACCGGCCGTAATGAAGACCATTGGCATTTTGTTGTGCTTTCGAACAAATACAGGTCACGTATCATGTTTCACATTTAATTAGATGTATTTGCGCTGTTTGCTATTAGGAATAGACAAAAAGTTTATTGTATAGTCAATAAAACACGTCTTTTTCAGATTATCAGACAGATAATATGTAAAGTAAACATTGTTATGTGCAAAAACGGCACATGTCCAGAATCTATAGCTGTTGATTTTGTGTTGGTTTGTGTAGCTACTACGTGTTCCACAAACTTGTAAGAAACATTCCATAATCATGCTTTTTACCACTGATTACCACAGTATGCAATACTGAGCACTGTATGCATATAAAACGGTTTTATGCTGATTCCCAAGTTTGTATGACATTGGAAATACTCCCTTTCTGCATTTAGCGATTCAGGTCAACAGTGATGAACGCGTTTGTTCATAACTTAATTTTTAAAAGACCAAGTCCTTCTATATTAATAAAATACTTTTACCAATTTTAATTGAATCTAATTGTACAAAGAATTGTTTATAGGAAGTATAAAGACATCTCAAATCATTTGTTTAATGAATAGTGTTCTAAACTCAAATCCTATCCACGTCTTTTATAATAGTCATATTGGCAGAAAAGCAGCCCAATGTTTAGACACAGAGAGTGGCTTGCGCAGCCAGCGAAATCGCTCTACCCCATATCCACTTTACGGAGTTACCAGATTGTAGGCTCTTCACGGTTAATTGAGCTTTTTTGAAATCAATCTTTGAAAAATGTCACTGCAGCTACTTGCAAATATTTAACGGGCACGCACTCAACAGCATGCGCCCAGGAAAGTTGGTAACGACGGAGGTAAAGTAGTTCCATGTCACAACGTTCAATTAAAAGTGTTGATGTATACTGAAATGATTTCCTTTGCTTTCTGTTTTTATGCTGATAAGTGCAGGAATTGGTAAATTTTGATGAAAAAATGTTTACTTTTCTAATAATTTCACAGTTTCACTTGACCGACTCATGAATAAAGTGATCAGCTCATGGTAATGTTGATTTTACACATGCTGGAAGAATACGCAGTGTACATACAGGTAGATTTTAGGGCTTTCATGAGTTTTTAGTTTACCTTGAACTACTTACAGGCAAACCATCTTCCTTTGGTCTAATTAAGACCGCGTGGGACAATAGATAACTGTAAACAATATATAAATTGAGGACTAAGGTTTTCGAAGCCAGTATTGAATACGACTAAAGGGCAGCAGTATAAAATTGTTTACCCCAGATTTATGATCCATAGTAATGCTATTCTGCACAGCTATTATTTGCACAGTAAATCTGTACATTTCATCTTGGTGCAAGCTATGTTTAAGAAAAGCGTAAGATCAAAGACACTGCATGTTACTCAAAATATCCTGAAACTTTTCACTTGGCAACAGTTATGAAAGCGATAGCTGTGAGAAAACGGGTCCAGTTCATGGGAACAATTTTGCTTGTTTTGATCGCAGGAATCACCTCCCGAAGTTTGTTACAATAGTTTAGATACTTCCTGTACATTTACTTTAAGACTGCTGCTGCTCGTAAAGGAAAAATGGGGCAATGGACACATGCCGGTTGAGCAGTATGAAACTAATTTCGGAGTTCCGACAGTAGGCAGCTATTTTGTCAACATAATAGTTGAAACGTGGTTCTGAACATAGATCAGCATGTTGTTTATACAGATGGGGCAGAAAGACCTCCCCGACTTGGGAAGCTAATAAAATCCAAAATAAGCTGTATACAAGATAAAACTTGTTCGTCACGAATAGTACACGCAATGTCATTTCACATCAATGTATTTTAAAGATAACATCAATCAAGTGGCGGTCGTACACTTCGCGATTGTTGAGGGGTGTAGAGGGTGAAGGGAGGGGCGCGGGTGGCATTAGACAGCTGTCGTCAAGCAGTGTTCAGCTGAAGTCATGACTTGGTAGGGAGAACACCGCACTTATGATGTCGAGGAGTTCATTTGAAATGGCGGTCCACCGGCAACAACGCAGCGTGCGTTTCGCATTTGCTTCGCGCTCGGTCGTCGTGCTCCTGTTCCCGATAAAAAAAAAAAACAGTTTACAAGTGGGTGTCGAACTTCAGACAAGCAGGTTCTTAATTGAAAAGTAAATCTCCTGGATGACCTCGGACAGCAACAGGACAGGCAAATGTGGTCGCTGTGAGAGCGTCAGCAATTTCCACATCGTTCTGCGCGGAAACACGCAGCTGCAATGGTTATCAAGTCGAAGTGCTATGAGAATTCTGCACAGAGACCTCTAGACAATTATGATTGCACAATAATGAGTGAAAGAGATTTCGAAAGTCGTGCAACTTTGTGCCAGGGTCTTCTTCAGAGCATTCCCTTGCGGATGTTGTGCTCTTCAGTGACGAGGCGCACTTCCACCTTCCAGGCACGATAAATGAACAGAATTTCCGGTACTGGTCTCAAGACAACCCTCGAAAACTTCACCAACGACCACTCCATAGCCCTAAGGTAACGGTGTGGTGCGCCGTTTTTCAGTTTGGAGTGTAGGGTCTGTACTTTCTTGAAGAGGATGGCGTTACTGCAATCATAACAGCCGATCGATATTGTGCAATGCTAGACAGCTTTCTCAGACATAAATTGGTCGGTATTTTCACCGAACATGGGCAAGAAAATGTGAGGTTTCAACAAGATGGTGCACCAGCACACAGGTATCGTCGTTCCCTTGGCATTTTAGGGAGAAATGTTTCCTGGGCATGTTGTTTCCGTGCATGATGACATCGGGTGGCCGCCGCGTACGTCGGATTTCAACCCATGAGATTTGTTTCTGTGGGGCTACCTAAAAGTCCCAGGTGTAGCAACGCCATTCCCACACACTCGATGAACTGAAGGCGGCGATAACCCACAAAGTCGCTGCCATTCCTCTCGACATTACCCGCAGGGTGATGGAAAACTACCGTGAAAGGCTCAGTATGTGTATCAACAATGGAGGCCACCACTTGACTGATGTGGTCTTTAAAATGCGTTGATGTAAAATGGCATTACGTGTACTATTCGTGATTAATAGGTTTTTTTCTTGGGTATGGCTTTTTTTTTGGATTTTACTAGCTTCCCAAAGCGGAGATATGCACTTTAAGATAAAAAAAACTCATGCTGTAATTTTTTATTCCAGCCAACGAAATTTTGCGTGGCACACATTTTAACATACAATTATTAACCGCCCGTAATTGTCAATTCGTCACCAAATATTTTTAAAGAGGATTGGCATATTCAAGTTGAGAATATTTTAACTACGAAATGAATTCGGTATTCGTGTCCACGCATTTCTTTTTTCTTTTTTTGTATTATTTTTGATGAAGTTATTACTTAACAAAAAATACCAGCATTTGCAAAAAAATACCCAATGTCATGCTCTCAATGGCTTCTTCCTCCAAACATTAACTAAAATTTCAACATTCTGATAACTCTTACGAACTTTTAAGAAAACCTTGCTTGTCAAGTGAAAGCTTTTATCCTGAACTAGAGAATTATCATTTTTAAGTCAACTATTAAGTTTTCAATTGAAAACTCAGTATTAGACTACTTGTAAAGAACACACGATACGTTCGACAGTTTGGAATAAAGAGTTTTGAAAAAAAAAAAATTTTACGTGAATTACGTAAAGGATGCAGTTTCCCATCGTGATTCACAATCATCACTTCGTAATTGATGAGTCAATGNATTTTTTTACGTGAATTACGTAAAGGATGCAGTTTCCCATCGTGATTCACAATCATCACTTCGTAATTGATGAGTCAATGGCGATACTTGGAGATATTTACATGTATGTGGCAATGGCACACAAGTAAGGGCGATGTTAAGATGTGAATAAAATACCTGATCTCTTTTTCTTTCAGGAGATGAATTAAGTTGGCTTGTTGTCTCTCCGTTGCCAAGGGTGCAGCCATGGGAATACAGGTATTGGAAATTTCATTTTATTGGCGAAATGAAGTTGTGTGTATTTTGAATTATTATGTGTTTCGAATACAGAAGACTGCGTAACATAATATTATTTATGGTTAAATTCGTCAGTTGTCTGAAGTGAGTGTCCTTTTCATGAGCAATCAGAAAAAAAAACATTATATACTTATTCCGGAGACGTTGTTTCAAACACAACGCAGCGCTTTTCGCAAGACAGACAAACGGCCGCAGTCGGGAAGCAAACGACGAAGGTAGCCAAGTTTGNAAACAATTAGATACTTTTTTCCGGAGACGTTTGTTTCGAACACAACGCAGCGCTTTTCGCAAGACAGACAAACGGCCGCAGTCGGGAAGCAAACGACGAAGGTAGCCAAGTTTGTGAAGCAGTTTACATTCAGACCGTTAAAAAAACTGAACGGATTGTATATTTAGACACTCACAAAACAATGAAGCATCACTGTCTTTAATAATGTGACCTCGGCTGGCTAGGATGGGTCCGCGTAGTTGGGTGGCAGGAAATCCGCTCCATTTTCTTTTGGCTCTATCCACAGCTATTTGCTTGGATGTTGGTCTGATAACTGGGGATACGAGACAGAGTACTGCCATAGTTTGTCTTCTCTTGCAGTGCATTGTTTTGTCTTACCGTGTCACCATTCAAAGGAATGTGACCCAGTTATTTGTATGCAGATGTATACACTGTGCCCACTTCTTCTTCATTGTAAGGCTGGTAAAATAAATCCAAAAAAAGTATATAAATAAAAATGCAATTATAAACGCCAGTTAAAAATTTCTAAGAATGATCGGGGTCGCGATGGTGTAGTGGTCAGTCTACTCGCCTACCATCTAGGCGAACCTGGTTCAATTACCGGCGGGGTAGCTCCCAGATTTTCGCATGTGGGAATCGAGCCGGACAATGCGGGCGGGTTTTCTCGGGGATGTCACCCCCCTTGCATTCCGGCGCTGCTCCATACTCACCTCATTTCACGCCCATCAGCTCTCGATGTTAAGAGCTACTCATATATATCCACTCCACTCTAAAAATGAAGATGCTTCACCCATATCTGCGTGTTGACAGGATGTGTAATATTGCTACAGAATCGGAAATGTATTACAAATTAATTTGAGGACAAGTTAAAATGCAAACACATGCACAGGCGAGTTTCTGCTTCTATTTGACCACATGTTTTTAGAAAACCCAGGTAGACTTCTGCCCAATAACGAAACTGCAAGAAAAACAAAGATCTAATCTCGTACCATCCAGTCAGCGGTTTGGTTGAAAAAAAAAACAGCCAATAAACAATTAACTGAGGCTCAAGTACACAAAAAAAATTGTGGAATCTAGCTTGTTGCCAAATAAATCCTCGAAATTTCCTGGTCTCTAACTATTACTGTCATTCTAACTCTGACGTTTGCTAAACGCAAATAAATCTATTTCACTGGCAACAATTTAAAAATTAGAAAAAAGTTAAGACGAATTAGTTTGCGATTTTTCTGCCAACATTACTGAAAATATGGCGGGAAATATTTATGTTAATTCTTTCAAACGTTTTTTTCATGTTAGCAGTAATACAACTATATATGCCTTTAGAAAGTCAATGTACTCCATTTTCATTCCACGCAAAAACCGTAGCAGTAATTTACAAATATTCCCAGTCATTACACATCCACAAGATAATGTACTTGGTTACATCAGTACGTTAAAAAACTAAATATCTGTTATTTTCGAATATCTGTACAGACTGCAGTAGCCTTGTAGCCTTGCTGAACCCTTTACGGTGAAGGGTCGGAAGTAATTTTTGGTATAGTTTCTAATTAATACTCGACTGTTATGCATTGCCATAGTGGAAAAACATATCTTAGTAAATTGCCTCAAATTTACAGCACTAGACTGCTCTGAGGAATGTTCCGCGTAGAAATTAGCGCGAATTGTGCAAATGCGAACACAACTCCGTACGACAGATTATCACACTTGCAAAGACAGCAATATGCATTCTCAGAAAAAACATTTAATTTTGACTCGCTTATCCAACCGAAATCACATTCGCATGAATAACTATTAAGTGCAAGTTATGACAAGCAAACTCTCTCGTAGTCTTGGGCGGGTATTACTCTCAATATCTGATTTTTCTTTTTTTTCCAATTTAACTTGCTTGAGTTTAAAATGTTATAAATTGCGCTGTTGACTTTTAAAATTACTTTGAAATATAATCATAAAAGCAGTAAACACAAAATAGAATTTAATTTAACTTTTTATAGATAGTGTTTACAAAACAAGTAGCATCTAAAAGTTGTATTATTTATACGCTCATATATACCTATAGAAATCGGAAGTACTAAATGAATACATCGCAAAAATGTATGAAAAAGTTATTCTTACTGATATTTACAGTTATTCAGAACCCCATTTTTTAAATGCATATCTGTCACAGCATCACACAAAAACACTGGACAGATTTAGACGAATTTCTCACAATAAGGTGGGTTTTGAACTAACGTGTATCATCACGTTGTATCAACGCGGATAAGATAATTAAAAATCTAACAATTGTTATTTTACGAAATTTTCTATGTCTTCGATAGATTTTCATGCGAATATTATTGTTGGATTAAATTACATTGTGCTGATATAAAATATATTACATTGCACATTAATATATTATTGTATTATATTATTAATGTTATATTTGGCGTTAGCATAATTGTTAATCTTTCAAAATGTCACCAAAAAAATCTAAACTCTGGGCGAACGTAACCTCCTGTTGAAGCTTTGTTTAATTTAAATCTGTAACACACAAATTCAGTTACACACTGAATTATGGTCGGACAAACTTGCGGGCAAAACGTTTGTGTATTTTCAATCTGACCTACAACAATTTCACTGAAACGTCCATTATAAGGTCAAGTGAAGCTGCAGGGCATAGTTGAACCAAATAAATACCAGCTATAAGAATAATAAAAAAAAAACTGAAAATGATCCAAATAAATTTTTATGTAACGGAAATGGAAAATTCTCACAGCAGGTCTAACATCGCGTCCAGCGCCTTAGGCTGGACAAAACAGGAAGTGGGCCTCACACACAACTGCGTCACCACCTACCGCAACGATGAGATGGCTTCTGATTAACATCACTGAAGCCTGCCACGCTGTATTATTTTAATTATGCTGAAAAGTTTTTTGTACAATTACAAACATTTGGAAAATACAATAACGTCTCTCATGAAATGTTTTCTTCGTAACGTTACAAGAACCGTATTTTTTAATAAAACTAGAAAATTTATTTTACTGACTTGTCAAAATAACGAACTATTAAATCATGTGATATATATTTCACTTACAACAGTATACTATGTTTACTAATGGCGTACTATTTAATAATAAACTCTGAAATCGAGGGAAAAAATATGTTTTCACAGCCCTTATTTTTTTCGAGTGTAGAAAATTCTACTGCCATTTTCAGCTTACTTTCCTAGGAATGATAGGCTCCTGCGATCATGTGTACTGTCCCACCCAATATTTTTTATAACCTACCACAAAGACTGTAATAATATTTTGTAGGCACGTAATACCAATATCTGTCGTCCCATCTAGTCTGAAAACAATGTATTCTGCAATTATAAAACAGCGACTGTGCGAATGTGCAATCCACCTGTAGACTTTTGATGTTATTCCGAAGTATAGGCCATTTACGGCTACTTCATACTTTTCTGAAGCCCTGTTAAAGTTCTACTTTTGGGTATCAATTAAATATCCTTCCACTAAATGTAATAAAAAAAACTGCCATGTGACTTCTACGTTTAAACTTTCAAATGCTTTGTTTACTGTTTTCAGCTGCCCAAACAATGCTGGCATATTTCAACAAGAAATTACCGATATAATTAATGAGCCTACTTTCCTCAACATGGGTGCAAGTAATTTTTAAATAATTTCTTAGAAGCGGAGTTGGTAGGAAGGACTTGACTTGTCTTTGAAAGCAATAACTTTAGAAATGAAATCAGAAACTTATGCAGCAGTAGTGAGACAATTACAAAACACACATGTCTTACCCGGGACTTTGAACCCATGAAATCTCGTACTAGAAGCTAGCGTGCAATCCAATGCATTACGGATGTCGGATTCGGAACATCAACGTCGGATTTAATGAGTCTAATGCTTCGAATAATAGGGTATACTAAACTAAAATATCCACAGGGCCTTTATTTTGAAAATAAGTGACAGCCACATAAAGCATGCAAGTTTACATGGCCTACCGTAGCGCTACTTGTGTTAAGAATTTGATGGAAATCATTTATTTGGTCCCTGAGATATGACATAAAAAACTTTATTTTCTTATTTGATGCTATTGTACTAAATTGTAAAAAAAAAGAAAGAGACGATGCTTTTAATGTATACTGTGTAGATACAAATTCTGGTTGAATTTGGTTAAATGGTTTCATATATGTCAAACTTACATAAATGATTTATGAAGCTGCTATTTTGAACATCGTTGTCTGACCCATTTAAATCATGAAAGTTTACATGACCTTCTATAGCATTTATCGTGCTCCCAATTTTGTACAAATTTGATTGAAATGTTCCAGTGTAACATTTGGTGGGAATCGGTTGATTGGTCCCCGAGACATAGCATAAAACCTCCATAATTTTCATGTGGCGATCTTCTTAAATGGAGGACAAAACAGTAATGTAGTAGCAATTTTGATGATTGTATACTGCCAATATACAACGATAAGTTAAAATATATTACATAGTTTCGTAGATATCAGCCACAAAATTAAAATGATTTTATAGCCGCCATTCTGAAAATAAGTGTGCCCTACTTAAAAAATACATTTATTATTATGGATTACCACAGAACAACATCTTTGCCAAATTTTGTAAGAATGGGTTGATTTTTTCTCGAGATACGAGATAAAATCATTATTTTTATTGGTAGGGCAGAGAAAATGGCAGAGAAATGAGGCTCTGCATATACAAATTTGATGGTTATAATATGCATGGCCAGCATACAAATATAAGTTGGAATTTGTTTCGTTAATAAAATATACTGAGCTAAAACATTAATAAAGCCAGCATTTTGAAAATAAGTGTCTGACATGCTTAAAATATACCTCTTAACATCACCTACATCAGTACTGCTTGTTTACCAAATTTGGTAAGAATCGGTTAATTATTTACCAAATTATGACATAATAAGTAAATTGATTCGAATGGCGCTATATTCCAAAATGATCGACAAAGAGGTTATTTGTTGGTATATAAGGTACTTGTAATAGTTAATGTTAGTATACAAATTTTAGTCGAAATTGGTTAAATGGTATGGCAGATATACTAAATAAACGTCAAACTTTTGTGCAGCCGCCATTTTGAAAATAAGTAACAAATGAAGTTCAAGCACATACGTTTACATGGCCTAGCATAGTGTTCGTTACATGCCAAATTGGGTGAGAATTATTTGAATAGTTTTTGAGGTATAATGTAAAAATTTATTTTTAAATTGGTGCTATTTTCCAAAATAGCACAAATACCAACAACAATATTCATCTCAAAATTTAATATTTACATAATGGTCTGCAAGCAAACCAAATTTTGTATAAATCGATCGGATGGTTCCCGAGATATAAAATATCAGCCAAAATTTTTAATGGCGACATTTTGTAAGTAAGTGATTAAATTAGTGAACTATAAAAGTCAGGTGTCCTTACTAAGTTTTATATATTTACCAAGTTTGGTGAAATTCGGTTGAAGCGTTCTAAAATTGAAGGGGAGGGGGGAAGACACACACACACTCCCTCACACACATACACACTCTCTCACACACACACTCCCCCACACACATACACACACAACACACACACACAGGCCCAGCGTAACGGCCACGACGCAGACGCAACAATGGCCATTTCGATTGCATAATCACTCGCAACCGACACAACTCGTTACAGTATATATTTATTCGTGCCGCGGAAACACAGATTTATCACAACTTGTAACTTGCCCAAGTAGACTTTTAAACAAGTGTACAAACTCGATTTTGTAATTTTAAGTATTTTTCGCAGAAAGAAAATTTAACACTTTGTTCAGCAAAAAAGAACACACTGTCATGTCATCATTCTGCCAACTTCCTGTCTGTAACCGTTTACGCCATGACATCCAAATATTTTAAGTATCCAAACATAAATATCTCGTTTCAGTTTTAAATCACAAATTCAAACACCATTTTTTTTGCTGTAATGCGTATGAAAAATACTAAAATTGAGAACATGTATTATTTCCCAGTTACTAGCGCGCTGCGAAACTTGCAGATTAAAAGAAAAGCGACAAGCTCCACCAGGTCACTACGGCCTACGCACCGTATTTTGCGCTGATATTTTTAACACTAACAATGAAATATGTTTCCATCAGTGCTCCCTGAAAATGTAAATATTTCAATAGGAAACGTTTAATTTAGAAATAGCATACAAAAAACTAGGTTATTACAACATTTTAACTGTGAACTGTTTCGTACTAGCCGTTGCCAACACATCGCTGCTCAGACTGTTTTTAATTAATATTGAATACGAAATAAATATTAAAATGTATAATACATTTAAGTTAAAGTTTTATTTAATCAAAATATAGCACTTTAAAGTCAATCACAGTGTTAAATATTTGTGGTATATCAGTTATTTAAACAACAGGTGAACATGTTACTCGTGGGAAGATTTTTCAAATGTTTGTTTCAAAAAAGTGTGAAGAAACTGTGAATGGACTAACAGCTTTTTCAAAATCAGATTCCTTAATTTTTCCCAAGAAAATACGTTACTATAATTTTTGCTCAAGTTAATGTACGCCTGTAATATAACATCAGAAGAAGACTGTATTTTATAAGACAAAGTGATCGTTTGGTAAAACATGTACGAACGGTAGGGAAACTGTTTTGAGTCTCGATAATTTCGAGAACACAATATAAATACGGATAGGAGAATTTCGCGAATTCATTGCAGGACAAGATAGATTTCAAACGCGTGCACACTGAAGTCGCCTTTGCTATTGGATCAGAGTTTATTATGCACGCCCTCGACGACTGTGAGCCACTAGCAGACTTGCAAGGAAACAAAAAGCGAATCGCACACTGCCAGGTGTGGGGTAACACCGGGGCAGTATCCAATGAACAAACATCTGAGGCTCGACTGTACAAAGGGTTAAGGAGTTTAGCCTACAGGTCATTGAACTCGCGAAATTTGTATATCCTCAAATACATATAATGATATTTACATTTCTCATCCATTTAAGTGAAACACAAGTCTATACGATGTAACATAAAAAATAAATGCGTCGTAAGTATACCTAGTAGGTGATGTCATCTTTACAAGAAAATACTACAAAACCTTTTTTCGACAACACGGTTTCCAAAGACCATTGTTGTCAAAGTACAACCAAATTTCGGTGCACTGGTTAAGTATGCAGAAAAAGCTAAAAGATAAGGAGGTTGTAGTAGCAACAATTTTTACGCGTTGTTTCAAGAAATGAAGATAATCAGCATCTTACTATAACGAGCGAACTCTGGGTAAGGCCGTGCCAAGGAACCGCATCGGCATTCGGCTAGAATGTGGATGGAAAGGAAAGAACTACCCCCACAGCAGCAAGCAGGATCGAACATACAGCATTCCGAATGTGGGTCAAACGCATTAGGTGAGAAGGGAGGAAGAAACTGGCTTTCAAAGTACATACAAACTAATGAAACTTCATGCTGATTTACTGCAGGTGCGGTAGATATTCCTTTACATTCCCAGCAAGCGGTGTAACATAAGATTTTTTTCTGAAGCAGTGCGTTATACTCGTGCAGTCATGTAAATTCCTTTATTTCACAGTGACGAATGAGCACTGACTCCAAACCAAATAACAATTTTTTTTTCGCTTAAGTTTGAAAAAATTCGTTATCCGATTATTTTGCAGTAGGATTCTGTCACTCATTATTACGTTCGTTAAGAATTTCATCTGGAGGTTGTTGATAAAAATTTGCACATATTGCATCGTCTGACATTTACCGAATTATGATTCTGTTTCTATGTAACAGCGCGTCAGCGATGCTTTAGCTCTGCAAGCGAGACTTCGATTTAATAGCACATGCTACTACCCACCGGGATCCTTTAGTGTTCATTTAACTCTAAACTCTGCAGTTCTGCTCCGATGAACCGAGAAAACTCATCACTGTATCGAGCGCTGCTATGTTCCTCGGTACCTCGTAAAGAAAGCTAAGAGCTGACGTTAAAGGGTCAACGTAGATGAAAAAATTCCAGATGTGTTTTAAAAAAAAAATGCGTTCTTTCACATTTGTTAAAAATTTCGTAGGCCATTTGGTTTACCCAGGTCTCGAACTCGCTACCTCTTAGTCAAAAGGTTACGTAAAAACTACTAAAATTTAGATGGAACGGAATTAGAAAAGGAGAGTAAAAAAATCGGTATTTGGAAATCACAAGGAACACTGAAAATGGATTCATAGTTTAATACATAAACAACCAACTGGCGTCAAATCAGGAAATAACATCTATAATAATTACTATCCAGACCAAAAATTATGTTTATGTGCTATTATTTATTTTAAAATAAAATAATTACATACTCATTATATATTTTTAAGGTTACAATGAATGTTACTGTAATTTGATGATTCCATATTAGTAAATTCGACGTTTTTTAAAATTCAGTCAGTTATACAATGCTAAATAATAAATGTATCAACACTTTCGTAAAACACAAAAAAGTCACAGAGCTATAATTAAAATACGGCCTCTGTTATGCGTGGTACTACAAAAATCTTTGTATTCACAGCATGTGGATAACGGCGAAACGGAAACGGAAAACGCGATGTATGCAGTACAGACCACATTTGTTGTGTATAGCGAAATGACTCCAAAGCGAAGCAATTCCAATGTCGATTTTCAAGTAGTCCTCCGTATCCCACTACAAGCAAACTAAGAATTCGACATTTTCGCACAGGGAGGAAGTGGTAAATACCAGCCTAATATTTCACAACTTTCATGTGGCATGACTCACGTAGTTTCAGTTTTACGAACGGAAGACGAAAGTGTTTCGCGTTAGCGTGCACAAAAATCAGCTGATACTGTAGGTATATAAATCTTATGTATATATGTATATAGTCTATCTTATAATTTCATGCAACGGAATACGATAGCTTTACCGAAAGAATGTAACTTATTGCATTGTTTTTAAACATGTCACACATCATAAGTTTTCTATAGCATATAATTGTTACTCCTGTCGGGAATACGTTCTAATTTTATATAATTAAAATATTAAAATACTGAAATAATATTGAAAGACACCCTCTAAAAGTATGCATTTGCTGTTACTTCAATTAACGACGGTGCAAGCAACGCTGGAAGTAATATTAGTAGTATAATTATCTGCGTTCTGGCTCAATATATTTTTAATGGGGAGATAGAGGGAATGGGGAGTAGGCGCCACGCGCCGATCAGCCGACATCATGTTCTGTCATTCCAGTCGGTCATTTTAGATCTGGATTATGACCTTGACCCATGACCTTGACTCTGTTACCTTGAATGACCATGAAACAAAAAATCCAAACCAATTACAGAAAAATTATAAAATCGCAAAAAATTTATAAAATNTCACGTAGTTTCAGTTTTACGAACGGAAGACGAAAGTGTTTCGCGTTAGCGTGCACAAAAATCAGCTGATACTGTATATAAATCTTATGTATATATGTATATAGTCTATCTTATACTTTCATGCAACGGAATACGATAGCTTTACCGAAAGAATGTAACTTATTTCATTGTTTTTAAACATGTCACACATCATAAGTTTTCTATAGCATATAATTGTTACTCCTGTCGGGAATACGTTCTAATTTTATATAATTAAAATATTAAAATACTGAAATAATATTGAAAGACACCCTCTAAAAGTATGCATTTGCTGTTACTTCAATTAACGACGGTGCAAGCAACGCTGGAAGTAATATTAGTAGTATAATTATCTGCGTTCTGGCTCAATATATTTTTAATGGGGAGATAGAGGGAATGGGGAGTAGGCGCCACGCGCCGATCAGCCGACATCATGTTCTGTCATTCCAGTCGGTCATTTTAGATCTGGATTATGACCTTGACCCATGACCTTGACTCTGTGACCTTGAATGACCATGAAACAAAAAATCCAAACCAATTACAGAAAAATTATAAAATCGCAAAAAATTTATAAAATTTTGAAATATTTTTCAAAATTCAAAATTATGAAAAATATTATTTAAAGATGTACATGTAGAAGGTCCAGGGTTCGATGACAGGTGAATTGACAAAGCTCCCACACAACCGGCCCTCGCCGGTTGAAAGTTGACAAGTGTCCATGTCGTCAGTCGCGTTAGGTGTTTATCACCTTGACCTTGGATAATCTTGAAGCCAAACAATTCTAAAAAACCCTAAAAAATTCCTAAAAATCCAAAAAATGTTAAAAAAATGTATTGAAATTGTTGTTACAAATGTATTTAAAACAACTTACATTTACAGAGGTCCCTCCACCATCACCCTTACTCATTTTTTAATGGGTTATTTAATCGGTCAATTATTTGCCTTCGCGAATTAGTCCGCATGCCTCCACCCCTCTCACCAATACTCATTCTATCGTATGCAGCCCTCTTCGTTTTTCGTTTGTCATTTGTTTACACATTGCTGGAGGACGCCATATTGGATTTCACATATTTACTTTTACATCACTTAGGTTGCACTAGTGTATTAATAATCGACATCGCCACCAGGAGAATTGTCGATTTAGTGACCAGGCAGCAGCCACATTTGTCCATGTTGGATTATATTTTCAACACATAGGTGGCGTTAATTTCTCGATTTCGCTGCTAGGTGAGCTGTCAGCATCCACCCACTCTCTCGTTTCAGCCACCAGGTGAGCTGTCGACACTCATATTTGTTATAAGCATAGGGAAATCTGTTATTTTCATCCTATTAAAAAAATTATCTGTCCAATTAGCAGTATACCTACATTAATGATACGGGACTTTGACTATCTGCATAATTTATTAAATCTAGTTTTTTTTATTAAAAAAATAATGTTGCTCATTTTTTAAAGTATTTTTTATTTAATTACATAATCGTACATTAGTAAAATAGAACTTTATACAATACCTTTAAATTATATCAATTTTATTTCTGTGTCTTTTAAATTTTAATTATAATCAGGAAAATTTGGTAAACCATGAAATAAAACACAATTTTATTCACAAGTAATTTTTTATTCAATTAATTTAATACAGCAGTTCATGCCCTCAATAAATATTACAATATTATTCAATATATATGCAATTTTGTTGTAGGTAACAGTCTTTTATGAATCTCGCTATTCACGCTTGTGTTGTCCTTGTGCGAAAATATCCTGAGATTTATTACACCGACACACTGTGCAGGGCGGGTTATGTAGGTAACTACACTTTTGAGGACACGCACCGAAGTCACAAGAGACCTACTTGCAGCAAACCTGGTACCGAGGTGCTGATGAGAAATGCACTTCACCTTTACAGGTCTCTGCATGTCTAAGTAAATGATCGGTACGGCTGAACTGCTTGCCGCACNTGAGAAATGCACTTCACCTTTACAGGTCTCTGCATGTCTAAGTAAATGATCGGTACGGCTGAACTGCTTGCCGCACCTGTCACACAAATATGACATGCGACAGGGATTCTTGGCACAATGAGAGCTTTAATGGCGCCGTACACCGTAGCCGAAAGCAAATGTCTTATCACAAAAGTGACACTGATGACGACGTAGTGGTTCAGGTAAAGGCTCGGACGGACCTATTGGAGCAAGTAGGTGCTAGAGCTAAAGAAGCAGGTAATGCCGGTAATTGTGTTCTAGATACCTCGGCCAAAAATTTCGATGGCTCCATTGAAGATTTCGTAGGAGTCACAGCTGAAGAAGTCGATGGTACTGTACCATCTGTAGATGAACGTGCTGCACTGGTGGCAGTAGATGCTGGTAGTGATGTAGTTGTCACAGATGAAAAAGTCGATGGCACCATACCAATCTGAAACGATTGTACTGCACTGCTATTAATGTATACATCACAGCTGAAGAAGCCGATGACACTTGTTAAACAGGGGACATCTCACTCGAAGAAGAAATCGATGGCGAGAAACCATTGGTGGGCAATATCCACTCCACTTTAACGTAACTGGCCATGAATTACCTGGCGTAGAAGCTAGCCGAGACGATCCGCCTTTTACGTTAGCCGTTGTGAAACTAAGCCTCTCAGCTGACACCCCATTGCTTATATACGCATATGCGATCCCTATCACGTCATATTTACATTGAACCAATCATTTTAGATTGTTCGGACATCAATCAGCCAATCACCGAGTTGTCACGTGATTGGAGCTGGCCAATCGCATGCGAGCATTGAGACATCACGTGTGGGCTGGTAGGCAGGCTTTAGGTGCTTATCATTATTATATGTACGAACCACACAAACAGAGCAGTCCGCCAGAACCTGTGGGAGCTGCCCCAGTGCAAAGAGAATTCGGTGACAAAATAATTAGCATTTCCAATAAAAGAAAATAAATAGAACTGCCAAAATACGTGAAATGTAAACCAATAAATAAATAAGAATTTTGACGTGATGTACTGAATTACAATTCCAACTATTCCTGAGGGTAGGGGCTTTAAGATTACGTTTAAAACAAATTAATAAACATTCAACTAAAAAAAAACTAAACCATAAACAAATGGCTTTAAATGCTGAAATCGTTATACAGTGACAGCTTAAAATGTACCTAGTTCAAAAATATTATATGCTTAAGTTACCTGCCTGCAAATAAATTACCGTTTTTAAGTGACTATGAAATAAATTGTACACCAAATTTAATTTATTACGTCATTCACTTTTACGCGTAAATGATATAGGAATCTTTCAATTTGCAGAAATATTAAGGCAAATATAAAGTAAGCTTCACAGTTGGTATTCAATAATTATCAGCCTACTTTCCAAAGGAAGACTAGGGTTACCAGATCACCTTCCTGTCTGAGTGTTTCGGCCCTCCCAAAATTTTTGAACCCATACACCAAAATTCACCACACTCTATAAACCTGTAGTGATTTGTAAGGACACCAGACTTTTATATTTTCCAACCACGACAGACAATTTCTCAAAATGGCAGCTATTTTAAATTTTGTGTTGCTGCAGTATGTGTCTGGAACCATGCAACCGATTGTAATAAAATTTTGTATGATGATAGTTTGCAACGAAAGAATTTAATTGAAAAAATATGTCGTTATTAATCCACCATTTTAGAAGATGACGTTATAGGAAAAAAAGTCGACGTTACATCGGAAACCACTACATCCATCGTCTCCAATTTCGCATTAAAGTAGTGCTACAGTAGGCCACTATATANGACGTTACATCGGAAACCACTACATCCATCGTCTCCAATTTCGCATTAAAGTAGTGCTACAGTAGGCCACTATATACATGTATTATTTGTTAACTCAGGCACATGTATTCAGAATGGCGACTATACAAATATTATCTGTGATAATGCCGTATCCACCCAACCATTTGGCAAATTCCAACCACATTTAGTAGGCTGGCATTACTTACTATAAGTACGAAACGTGCTAATTCAGTGACTCTTTTTGAGTCGTTTTTAAGCTAGAGCTACCTGAAAAATAAAAATGTAACATCTTTCACTGGAACTACTCAATCTATTACCGCCAAACTTGACATACTAGTTGTGGTAGGGTAGGCCACCCTAAGCTAATATTATTTTAATTAGACCTGTAATGTTTTGTAAATGGTGGTAATACAAATATTTTAATTTATTTGCCATCTAAACCAAATAATATTTTTTTTCTACCAAATTTTGAATGCTGCCTGTACTTATATTGCTGAACGATAATTATTCTTTATTTGTAGCTTTTTTATTTTGCTATTTTGTAAAATAGCGTCACCTGGAATGTGAAATATTCCAAAAATAGAAACTAATGGGAAAAAAACTGACATACCAACAGTTATATTATAAAAAAAATTAACTACCTAATTTTAATGGGATAAATTATGGTTGCTTCGTTACAGTTTGTGTTATGAGATCTGGGAAAAACACACCGATTTGAATCCAACTTGGCATTTTTTTTATTGTGTACACTGAATACACTATATTATAACCCCTTTGTGCGCTACATTGAATGATAAAATCACATTGAATTTAAACGTGCCTTGCCTCAATAATTTCTGAACAAATTCCCGCCACATTTTTGTTGCAAAAAGTAATACGGTGGGCTATCTAAAATTTTTAGTCTTATTTATTTTCAAAGAGACTGTTATTCTTGCAGTCTTACGCGACATATTTAACAGATATAACTTCAACTTGGTGTACTGGCGTCTCTACTGTGTGNTGTTATTCTTGCAGTCTTACGCGACATATTTAACAGATATAACTTCAACTTGGTGTACTGGCGTCTCTACTGTGTGTGTGCATTAAATTAATTAAACAAAAAAAAAACAATATTTTGCTAGTTAAAAAGGCATTGCTGCAAAAAGTATTGTTATAGGCTCACATATGTATTGGAACTACCCAACCAATTAGCATCAAATATTATAAAAAATTCCTACTGCTTCAAAACTTTTAAAATTCTATGATCTCACTTTCTAATCCTTTGAAGACCTCGTTAAAATTACCCCCCTGTACTCATAAAGGAAAGTACGCTAATTAGTTACGTCGTTAACTTCTTGTTTTTAATGATGTAGTATTCGTTCGAGAAACATCAGGAGTTATGTTTTCATAAGATAGAAATGAGGGGTTTAACACACAGGAATCCTCTCTTGGTTAACTGCACTCTCTTTACTTGCAATTTAATTAATATTAAGAGCTTTAACCCCTTAACGTGCACATTAAGTTTTCGTTTCAGGTGTAGCAAAAGTAGGCATTTTTATTGTGGAAAGTACTTACGAATGTCTTAAACAACTGACACTTTGAAATCTATGGAAACAGTAGATTAACAGCACAAGAAGCAATCGATTATAAAATAGTTGGTGTGTCAGCAGCATAATTCAAGAGTATTGACTAGGGAAAGGCGATGTCCGTATTGGCGCTAGCTTCAGTACTAGCACAGAAACGACCATGATTGAACCTACTATGCAGTATGTTAGACGTGAACGTGTGCACTCAGGATAATACATTAAGGGGTTTACACAAATAATCGGACGAGTTGCTGAGTCAAGCTGGCGAGACGAAACACTGTTCCTGCAGTGCGCAACGGTCGGTTAAAAGCGTTTTCAAATGTGGTACACAATCGCGCTACTCGTCGCAAAGGCATAACAAAGTTGTGAGACTTCACTCTTTCTCCCAGGTGGTAACAACCTGTATCGTCGGCGGCCACCGAGAAACAGTAAACAAAAATTATCCAACAAAGGTATAAAACACCATAGTCCATTCGCGGTTACTTCCACCTTTTCTGAAGCCTTGCTGAAGTTATATTCCAGGATATTACTCAACCTCATGCAAACAAAGCTTAACCAAGTTTAGAAAATCACACCAGAGGGACAATACACCGCATTTATGCATACTCAGTGTAATAATATTTCGCATAAGAACTATTTCTTACCAGGCATTACCAACTTTATCTATTTGCTCTGTATTTTTATTGATGTTAATTATAAATTAATTATTACAATTTATAGGTTGAATATAAGTAAAAGTTCAATTAAACCAAAAATAAGCTACTTTTGTACTAAAGAGAGTATAAAAAATGGCTTATAATAGGTGACATACTTAGGAAACCACCAAACACGTAATACATGAGGTGATTTTTCAAAGGATTGGTTAAAATAGTGTAAAGTGCATACGTGTACAACAAGTTGCGTATCAGTAGATGCACCATACCTAGTCTAACGTATTGAAGTCATTTTGTTCAAATTCTCGGTAGCTCAGTTATCTGGGTCCTATGTTTCAGATGAAATTGTTTTTAAAACACATTTCTTCAAATCGGTAAAATGTTTAAAATCACCAATCAATTTTTCCAGCGAATATTCCACCCATGTGAAATGTTGCACTTCGCAACGTTTTTCCAAGTAAATCTATTGCCATCAAATCAATTAAGGGGTTCTTAAAGCGCTGAATTTTTCTACCAGTTCTTAACAAATCGAACAATCTGTTAATATATATTAATAAACCTTATAACTTCAAACATTTCTAAATAGATCGACTGGTTGGTAGCACAAAAGTATATAAAAATTATTAAACTTATTTTGGAAAAAAAAAATGGTCTAAACTTTTATGCTTTGTCTAAATACTATCTAAATAAAATACGTTTAAGAGCTATCAGTTAAATGTCTTCAGATATACAAATAACAAACCCACAAAATTTAAAACCGCACAATAGATATTTCCAGTACAGTATAACAAGGAATATTATTATGTGTCTTGATCAAAACATGACAGATCATGATAAAAGTTCAAGATTTACAAAGTGTTACATGTCTTCCATAACACTTATTCCAAACTATTTTCGTATGCTTTATTTAACAAATTCCCGAACTATAAAATTTTTATTTTTTTTCAGTCAGCACCACCTCACAAAATTACGGGTGAAGAATGTTATTAACCTGCGATTTTAGTTACCCCAGTAATTTCCGTCACTATACCACGTTTGGTGTAAATCANTACCCCAGTAATTTCCGTCACTATACCACGTTTGGTGTAAATCACTCCCGACATGGTGATATAGACATAGCACATAACACTACAATTATACTGAAGCCGCCATTTTAAGACTAAAGACGTCATTTTAATTTTGAAGCCACAATTTTTAAATTGAAGATGCTATTTGGAATATATGCCTAAAAAAAAAATCAATATCTTATAAAGTTTTAGGTTTCTTCCATAGCGCTACTTTATATCACATTTGGTGATAATTGGCCGATGGCTGTGAAAATAAAATGCGTGTTTTACTTTCTTAGTTCATATTATTTCCAAAATCACAAATAAAAGATGTTAACAGTGAGTAAAGAGATTTGGGCGGCTCTTAACAGCGAGATCTTGACGATGAGGGTGATTGAGGTGAGTATGGAGCAGCGCCGGAATGAAGGGGCGGAGGAAATGGGAGATCCCCGAGAACACCCGCCAACCAGTGGCATCGTGCGGCACGATTCCCACATGCGAAAATCCGGGCGTGACCCGGCCGGGGATTGAACCTGCCTCGCCTCGGCGGAAGGCGAGCAGGCTAACCGCTCAGCCACCGCGGCCCTGATGTTAACAGTAAATGAATCAAATGCTCTTACAACATAAACATACAAAATCGGCAGAGAAACATTTTTTCCTATATGGTACTCAAATATTATTTCTGAAAGTTATTTTTAAAATAAGTATCCGAGGCACACGAATTCCATTCACATAGGTAATACGGGTCTATAATTAGTAAAAATGTACTTATCTTATAAGGAAACTGGAGGGAATTGGTTGAGTAATTCGTTAAATATACTCGGGTGGTGTTTTCCTTAAAACTTAACGAAAAAAGCTATTAATTAGTAAATTTAATTCACACGTTAGATACTGCTAGAATTCCAAATTCAGTACACAGTAGTTATCAAGTTCCTGATGCATGCTGTATCAACCTAAAAAAATTATAAAGTCAACAAATTGAAATAAGTGTCCTATATACTTACATCCCGACTATCGTGGCATTACAAGCATGCCAAAATAAATGGGCAACGTTTGAACTAGTTCTTAAGATGTTATTAATAAGCTTAAATTTTACGTAACACTTTCTTCCAAAATGGCAGAGAAAAAGGCTTTTCCATTAGCCAACTAAAAGTTTACATTAGAAACTGTGAGCATATCAAGTGTGGTTCAAATCAGCCGTACAGTTTACGAGATATGACACACAATCCTACAAGCTGGAACGGCTGCTATTTCGAAAATAACTTTACGTATGTCAGAAAATTAAAAAAATTAGCAGTTGACAATTACTAAATTTGATGAAATCCGGTGAACGTATTAAAATGTATTGATACATACATATACACTTGGGTGAAGATATGTTTTTAGTGCATGAAGCAGGACACTTGTCATAAGAAATGTGATTTATAGTAAAAGGAATGTGATTAACTTCTATGCATGGCAGTGCTGTAAATACAATCTAATATGATTGAGAAATTGAAAAGTTTACACCAAATACATATCTGGACGTAAATAAAAATCTTTACCGAAATTCAACTGCTAACTAACACACACTAGTAAAACAGTTTAATATTAATTTTTCTTTGAAAAATATTTTTAATTGGAATTAATGGCAAGCAGCAAGGTCTATTTTGTAAAAACAGTTCATAAAACTCACTGCATGTGCAAATAATATATAAAATGTTCAGTGGTTGTTTATGTGTAAAAATCATGACTTTTTGCAGGAGACTCGGCTAAAGAAGGACGTTTATGACCGTATCTTCCTTTCGCATTCCCCCAGGATAATGTTTAATAAAAATAAAGGACTGTCCCGCAAAAAGCAGGACGACTGGTCACCCTTACATTCACGTCCACACGTCCACACGCAGGCACGCAGTAAGGGAGGTGATCTCGTAACTGTCTCGCCAGAGGAAAACATTGGCTAAAAACGGGGCCGGCTGCTTCCACGCCGCAATTAATTCTTGTCCCGCATTCGGCGACCCACGCCAAACACCAAGTCCTGGATTCTTCTTAAAAGTAATGGGAATATCATGCCAGCCGGCCTCTGGACCAAGCCACTGCGAAATCGCTTCTCTGAACATTCCGACTCCGAATGCAAATGAACTTGAATTACCGAATATGAGTAATGCAGTAACAGGAACGAAGCCATTACGGAATTCTCCAGCGATTTTGACAAGCGTCTTTTGGACAGTCGCCGTCGCTACTGCGCCTGCGCGTGTAGAAACAAGTGTCTTATTTGCAAACTGTCGTAGGTTAGTTTAAGCTACAGAAACATTAATTTGATTAATATTAGATGTTAGTTTAAACTTAAAAAAAAAAACACTTATACACCGGTTATCCAAGAGTAGTTTTTGAGACATTGTTAGGTTGGGAAACCGTATGGTGGAGTTACTTTGGCCCTTTGGGTGACTTCGGCACAAATAGTGGAAAGTAGTACTTACCTTTGTAATGATTAAAAACGAACAATTGTGTTCTATTGCTTCTCTCTGATAACTAAACCACAAAACAGAATAAGGCACGTTTGTTTCTAACAGTTAAAACAGTAAGTAGGCTTACTTAAAATTCGGGCCAAAGTCAACCTTAAGTGCCAAAGTAATCTCTTATTTCTGTACTTTGTTGAAAAATGGTGCGTGGAAACCGCGTGCGCAGTAACTATACGGCCTCGTTGGTGCATAAACTCTCGTATTCGAAAGAGGTGGCGCAATGCCTGGCGACAATTACTTGTCTTCCCGCACAACGGCGCTATGAGCACGCGGAAGCGATCACAGAGGTACGTCGTGTCAAGTCGGGAAACTAAGAGTCAAAAAACGCGGATAATTTTTTTTTATCTAATGACTTCTTCCCTTTTCCTATAGCATTCCCTATTTGCAGAGCTTGAACACCAGTAACTCAGTCCCGCACTGCGGCCTCGTAGCAGTCATTAAGGGCACTGCCTACCTGCTGGCAGCTGCGAAATTTGAATAGGAAATCAATCCCATGTTAAAGAATTTCACTAATTTTAAAGATAGGCGTTTCTAACCAAATGCATTCTTCGCGATTTTTTTTGAGAAGATCCCTACGAGCATATATTTTCAATTTAAATTGGCAGTACGTATTTTTTGTGAAAATTAAATTTTAGAAATTCTTTGCAAACAGGCTACACATGTTATGGAAACATCTACGCTGTAGGGAACTTATAAAAAAATTCGTGAAGAATACATTTTGTTTGAAACACCTATCTTTAAAATTAACGCATTGAGGCGCGAAATTTCCTTAACGTGGGATTTCCTATTTAAATTTCACAGCTGCCAGCCTGTACGCAGTGCCCTTAAGAGTTACATTAAATTTTTCCGCTACACGATAATTGCTAGTAAATGCAAAGCTGATTTAAAGTATGTAACATACGCCGTTGGTTTATCTTCTCTTACGCCAGTTGGAAAATCCTGCCTGTGGGTGGTTTGGCTGACGCATGCAGAGAGGGAAAATTAAATTCAGGGCATGCTCCAGTTAGTGGGTTGTCATTTTTTTTTCATTTAAGTTTTGAATTTTGTAAGTTTTTAATTGGAACACTACTACAATCAACTGTTTAGCATGCAACGCTGCCGTACACGACTAAGCTGATACCAGATAAATGTGAGATAATTATTTTAAATCCAAAAATCTGTGAGTTATTACAATAAACAGCATATTAAAAAAAAAAAATTTAAAGCACTGGTGACCATTTAACTTCATTAGAAAAAATAATAATGACATTAAGCTTTTACAAAAAAAATGTACTGAGGAATATACATTTTCTGACGATATCATTATCTTGCTTTAATAAATAGTTTTTTCGAGTTTGAAATTATTTACTTTATTACAATATCTTCTATCGCATGCATATTGCATATACGAAGTCGGCAAAATTAACATGGCAGCGAATTTGGTAATTTGTAGTTGGTAATTTGTAAACTTCGAATTCAACAAAATGCAACGCAAAAGCAAATTAAAATAATAATAATAATAATAATAAAACGGTCATAAAATCTGCAGACAAACAAGTCACGAGATCTATTTTCTAAATACAAAACGTGGCAATTTGAACTCGACCTCAGTAACACTCCGTCCTATTCCTGGTTTAACATAATGAGACAACATGAGCTCATTTGGTGTTTTCAAGATATGCTCAGTTCAGCAATATCGGAAAATTAAGTGCACTGTGCATTAGTTATGTGAATTTCTGCTTTTATTCTTATGTGCGAGGGTAAGGTGTAAAAAAAAANAATTAAGTGCACTGTGCATTAGTTATGTGAATTTCTGCTTTTATTCTTATGTGCGAGGGTAAGGTGTAAAAAAAAACGATTGACTTGAATCTTTATGTAAGGTGTAAGGGCAACGAACGATTGGAGTGTGAAGATAGCGTGTTAGAAAAGTCGAGTCTTGATGAAAAACATAAAAGTGCTAGATCTTACTGAAGAAGTGATACTGGAGTGCTTTGGTACTGACCGTAATTAGAACTAATCATACGAAGAAAACAGTCATGAAATTTTTGGAAATGAGTAAATACCTGCATCGTTTCATTATGAATTGGTATTAACTTTATTTTTTTGTGTGTGTGTTATACGACCAATTTGCTTCCACTATTTTCGTACACGTGTTCTGTTCAAGCGTCAGAGTAATAAGAAATTCCACGCCAGTGTTTAAAAAAAGGAAAAGCTGGCCTCTCCATGGGTCGATGTCGCTAAGGTGCTTCCATAATACAAGGTGCTCGGTTTCAATTCTTGCTAATTCATGAATATCAGAGCCGTTTTGAGAAGTAAGTTTATGTTAGTAGTTTTCAGTAGTTGATGTCTACGTCTTTATTTCAGGAACTCCGTCATTCTCTGTTTCCGAAAAGTCCCTAAGAGATACGTTTCATAAGAGATTGCTTAAAAGTACGTCGTATTGGATGCCGCCAGCTTTCATAAGCGTACTAATTTTCGTTGGGGATGCCGATGCACATTTCCGCGCGGTCCCATTGCCAAGAGGAGCGACACTCGCATCCAGTGACGAGGATATCGTGTCCTTTATCTCAGCAACGGGGTTGTCATTTGTTGCATGATGTTATGACGGGCACTAGCGTGAACCTGCCTCCAAACCAACATACTTGCTGAAGGCACCGTAGGTAGACGCCGCTGTATTCGGGACAGTTTGCAAACATCAACACGGGCCTACGNGACAATTTGCAAACATCAAGACGGGCCTACGGTAACAAAACAAGCTCTCAGCAGTTTCGCCACGAGGCGGGAGGTAAATCAGGCTAAATTTATAACATAGAATCGTTAATAAAGGCATATCGCACCCGGAAAAGCTGTCTGTCTGCAGCCAGCCGCCGAGACGAGAAGACGTTGCCCTGGACGCAGCGCCGTCGTGCACGACCGCCGTTTCAGTAATGACTACCAGCCTACGGCGACGACTCAACAGAAGGTGAGCGTGAAGATATGGACATTCATACTAAATTAAGACGTGGCACTAAAACGTGGTATCCCTCCGCGCGTTACAGTAAATGTAATTATATTTTAATGTTTTAAATCAGCTATAACCCTAAATAGGCTTATAACCGTTCTATACTTTGCATCTTGCGTGTTGTGATTAAGTAAATTTCAAACTAAAATACTGAATGTATGATTCTTAAATTAATTTTAACAAACCATAACAATACACACGTTTATAAGTGATTCATCAGTTCCTTCAACACAAAAATAGCCGTTTACATTTTAATATTCCATACTCATGATGTAATAAACGTTTTCGTATGTTGGAAATAACTGAAACTCAATCTTCCAATACAGACAAGAAGCTTAACATTTAATTTACCATCAAATTCTTCTAAACCGTTAAATGTTAATACATATGACAAGAAAAACCTCAATACCACAATATAATGGGATGATGATGAGACGATGATGATGGGATGAGTCAGCAGAAAACATTTTTTGGAATCGGATTCTTTTCTTTGAGTGTACCTAATTTCATTAAAGGGCGTGGGATAGCGAAAGTAATGAGTACATCCCTGGAGTTTAGAAACAGGGTCAATTTTTTTTAAAAAATAATATTTACTCTCACAGTGAATTTATAACTGATAGTCCACGACCGAAGAACTTTGTTTCAAGTATTTAATTACTTTTTTTTCTAGGTCATCTATAAGTTTGTGGGAATTCGCGGAGGCTGTTTCAGTGTGGTGCACATACAAATACAGTACGCTTACTCGCACTCTTCACTTCATCATTTGATCTCCCGAGTTCCGTTTGCTGCCTGCGAGACCGCGGGGTCGGACAGACGCAGCATACCAAGATTAAACCGCGAGTGTGGTGAGTGCGCGGGAGAAGAGGCGAAGGGAATGTTATTAAACTCGCCTTCACACACTCCAGCCGTCTGCAAGCAGCTAGGAGGCATGCGGGCTTTCCCCGACTGTCGGAGAAGAAGAGCTCTGAATCGCAAGAGAGTACAGTGCTGCCTTTCATGACAAGCACGCACGCTATTTGCAACGGTCTTTCGCATTACAATTCTTTTATATTATATTTGTGGTTTCTTCACACTATTTGAATTAAACCTTTGAGAAATCACCCCATGTATGACGTGTCTGAATGTTTCCTGAATATGTCATGTTTCACAAACGTTTTATAATTCTATTGAAATAAAAGTATCTTATATTGGGTTCAATTAAACTTATACTTATATTCCATTTATAAATAATAATATTTCATTTATAATTAACACGAATGAAAACAGAGAGGAAATAAGTAGTTTGGTAATGCCCAGTAAGAAATAGTTCTTATGAAAAATATTAGTACACTGAGTGCGCACGAATGCGGTGCGTTGTTCCTTTGGTGTGATTTTATTATTCTGTTAAGCTTTGTTCGNGAGGAAATAAGTAGTTTGGTAATGCCCAGTAAGAAATAGTTCTTATGAAAAATATTAGTACACTGAGTGCGCACGAATGCGGTGCGTTGTTCCTTTGGTGTGATTTTATTATTCTGTTAAGCTTTGTTCGCAAGAGGCAGAGGAATATTCTGGAAGTATAACTTTCCGAGGGCTTCAGAAAAGTGTGAATTGACCGTGAATGGACTGTATACAATAAGCTGCAGTCATTGATGCACTGGATCTTGTGTGTAGAAAATAAGCATTCTTATTTCACGGAGTAATCCGGTATTCAGCTGCTACAATACTGATAAACGTGTTTGAAAAGCTAAAGTAACAGTTCAACATAATTTAAAAAAAAAAGGTGAGCGTGGAATACATCATAATCAAGAAATGGATTTGAAAACATTTCTCGCTAGCGGTAACTGNTAAAAAAAAAAGGTGAGCGTGGAATACATCATAATCAAGAAATGGATTTGAAAACATTTCTCGCTAGCGGTAACTGTGTCCGTGAGCTCCTAAAATGCCAAAAAAATTAAACACAGCCCTTTGACGCTTACAAACCAAGTTAATAAATAATACACCAAATAATCCAACACCAACCCAAATAAAACCACCAAACTTTAACAGAACACCAGCCAAAATCATTGATCCCGAGATAGAAGCTACTGCTTGAGCTTTAGGTAGACATAAGCAAAAAATATAGGCATTTTAGTTAAGAAAGAAAACAATTGTACAAAAGTAAAAAATAAAATAACAATAATCAAAATAATAAATTAAGGAAAATGTTAGTCTACCAGAGATAAAAATATGGTATATAAATAAACTTTTTGAGTAAATGTACGTACTGTTTTGTTTTAGCCCCACGTTTGGGTTGGCCACTGTAAAACTTTTGTGACCCCCCATGATTCTGGTGCCACTGTAAACTTTTTGACGTGTTTCTCTAGTACTTATGTTATGCCCCACAATTATGTTGCACTTTAACGTAAGTGCTATGGCCCGTACTTTACAACGCACTTGCATGTAAAAAATACTCTTAAAAAGAAGACACTAAAAGAAATACTCTTGTCATATGTTTCAAACTACAGCCAAAACTACAAAAAAAAAAAAAAAAACATTACACCTGGTGGAGCAACATTTACTGACAACCAAAATTATGTACAGCAACTTTTAAAATATTTAATCTAGTTAAACATTATAACTAAATGTCCAACTTTAAAATAAATTAACGATTTGAATTTTAAAAAAAGAATTCAAGAGTATGACAGACTGGCTCCATAGTAATTAATTTTACTTTATAGTGTCTTAAAAAAAGTTTTCTCTCACACTTGAATTAAAATTAAATAATACAGAAAATTTGGTTATCTCAGTAGAACACGATTACTCTTGACACTGAGAGATGTGTAAGCAAATAACTGAGAAAAGTTTTAATAGCTTGTTAGAGACCACCAGAGAATAATTATAAAAGTTTTTATATTTAGCAAAATCAAGTCGAAACTAGCAGGAATTCTCTCTTGGCAACATAAAATAAACATTATACAGCTGTAGAAACGTCAGGTCTGTAGCCGGAACACGTCGAACCAGCTCGGAGTCTTGAGGTAGGTACCAGCCCTGGGTACCAAGTCTTCTGTAGGCCGCAATAGATAATTGCAATTTGCCGAGTTTTAATCAAATATCATCGGTGGCCCTCTTATTTTGATCCACGAACACTGCAGATGACATTAAAACTATTTTGGCACTCGAGTCTTCTAAGAAAATATTCTTCCAGCTACACGTAAAACATTAATCAAAACAATGGGAATTAAAATTAACCTGGCCAATATAGAACATTACTAGGAGTTGCGTTCAAAAATGCATCATCAAAACACNTTACTAGGAGTTGCGTTCAAAAATGCATCATCAAAACACTACGTTAAAAATTTGAATCATGTTTATTTTTACATACTAAAGACTTTAATTGAAACTAACTTAAAATTAGTAACTAAGCAGTTACCACTGGCCACACTAAGAACTAAAAGGGCCATGAGAGACTGAATTGCATGGAAAATAAAACACATGTCCGTACGTACAGCGTACCGATCTGGGACCAACTACTTCCTCATTTCATTTTAACTGCANAAATATTCTTCCAGCTACACGTAAAACATTAATCAAAACAATGGGAATTAAAATTAACCTGGCCAATATAGAACATAACTAGGAGTTGCGTTCAAAAATGCATCATCAAAACACTACGTTAAAAATTTGAATCATGTTTATTTTTACATACTAAAGACTTTAATTGAAACTAACTTAAAATTAGTAACTAAGCAGTTACCACTGGCCACACTAAGAACTAAAAGGGCCATGAGAGACTGAATTGCATAGAAAATAAAACACATGTCCGTACGTACAGCGTACCGATCTGGGACCAACTACTTCCTCATTTCATTTTAACTGCANAGAAAATAAAACACATGTCCGTACGTACAGCGTACCGATCTGGGACCAACTACTTCCTCATTTCATTTTAACTGCAGCGATTAACGGTTTCGATTGCCCTCTATCCGTCTTCAAAGCCCAACCAGATCTCAAATAATTGTATAGCCCAGTAGGTAACGGACGACTCGCTACCTTGCCCAGATATTTGATATACTTTAATTATATCTATTTTTCTGGATGTTTTATTTTACTGTTAGTAGGAAATCATTTTTCGGGAATGACATGAAAAACAAAATAAAATTTATATTTATGAAGTTCTTTTCTTCTGCGGTATATCAGTAGCCTGGAATATTGTTTGCTATTGAAAGAAAGTTTGGTTTTATTAGGTGATTGTGTGCAATTAGTAGTGCGAATAGCACTTGGGTGGAGTTATTTTGTTAAAAAGAAAATTACAATTCAAAACTTGGATTTTGCACGAAAAATTATATCGCAGAGAGAATCAAGAAGTTCTGGGTAGTCCTTGGACGATTCTTCACTCGAATTCTCTCTCGGAAGGGGAACTTTATAAGTTTCCTGGTATACGATCAGTAATCATAAATGTTAGTGTATGGTAAACTTGTCTCCTTACAACAGAAAAATACAAACCTAGATATTGCACTAATATTTATTAGCGCTAAAATAAGAACATGGCTAATTGGTAGCTGCTTCCACCATTATACACTAATCTAAAAGTAACGAAAATAGAGGGATTAGTTTTACTTTCAAATATAAATCACACCTAGCTTACTTTTTATTTTTAAAGAACTTTTAGATAAATCGTTACTCAACGTTCTTAGAGTTGATACACATTTTGAAATACTAACTGGCGGAAGCTGCTTGTGTTATTTAAAATATTTTCTACAGAATTCCCTCGTAACGCGACGTTAATTTTGATTTCTTTTAACCTCAAAAGTACTTCATTAATTGTAGGTCTTTACGCTATGGTATTGCTGTGCTTGGCGTCATCTCGCAAATGTATTTACATACCCTTTCAAAACAGATACATTTTTAAAGGAAAGAAAGTAAATGAGCTCGTCTGTCATGTCTGTGTGTATAAATATGTCACATGTCCCCATAAAAACCCTTAACCCCCCTCCCCTTCTAACGCTTTTATACCCGTAAAAAATATTCTAACGGGCATACCAATGTAATCAAAGTTTGGTAACTTCAACAAAATTTTTTTAGACAAGCACTTCAAATTCCCACATACGACTAAGAGTTACTTAATGTTTTATGACATCATTTCAAATTACCAAATAACGCTTTACATCTCTAGAACCATGCGAATATTACATTGTTTTTAGAGAATCATAATTAATACATTTGCGTATTATTACGGACGAGTGTGTCGAACCAACGCCTGCTTCCTGTTTTCGTTCCTTCTCCTGATAATGCACTTTTATATGCAGTTAATCATTTCTATGAAACATTATTACTCATTTTTTTACCACATTAATTTAAAGACATCCTTTCATTAACAAAACACTGTGAATTCGTTTTGTTACATTATTTGCATTTTTGGCTGTAGGACGACCATCAAATATTACAAAAAATATCTGTAACCAATGAGTGAATTACGTATACAAATATTTTATCAATATTGGTGTACGATGGTTCCGAACTAGCTGATCAAGAGCAGACGAAAGAAGTGATGCGTTAAATAGGCACCAGGTACCGTACAGTGAGACACACATATAGCATGGCTAATCTCGTAAACTTTCTAAGTGTATTAAAAAAAATTTTTCAAACTATGCTAGAACGAAAGAAATATCAAATAATATTTGTATTTGAAATAAAACTAGATTTCTTAAAAGTTAAAGCATTTATATTATTATAATACCCCATAAAAATTACGTTGCTATATAAACTTAAAATATAAATTTTTTTTTTAATTCGCAAATAATTATGGTGAACTAACTGTGAGAAACTGGCCGTGATGAGGTAGATTCCAGATAAGTTTTTAGCTGTATTAACAAATAGGTATGTGTAATAATTGTTAATAAATAAAGTATTTAGTTAGAATGCCAACGAAAATTTACCAATATAACTCATGAGTCTACTATCATATGAACAGATGCATATAATTTTGATAAAGCTCTTAAAATATTAGATGGTAGGAAGCCTCGACGTCTCGTTAATATAGGTAACATTAGAGATGAAACCAGAAACATAATTATCCAACACTAGTGAGGTAATTAAAAATAAACACGTGCCCTATCCTGGACTCAAACCCACAACTCTTTGTACCGTAAATTGGCATGCAACCTACTGCATTGCAGAGGTAGTATTCAAAGCATTAACTTCGGATGCAGCAAGTTTAACTGTTTTGTAGATAGGGTTTACTAACGTAAAATATTTACAGGGCCGTCATTTTTAAACTAAGTGACTGAGCCACTAAAATCACGTATGTTTACATGGCCTAATGTAGCCCTACATGTGTGAATAATTTGGCGGGAATCGTTTAATTGATACTTGAGATATGGCAAAAAAAACCTCCATTTTGACATGTAGCGATCTTCATAAATGGCAGATAAAAAGGTTATGTATTAGCAAATTCCATGATTATCATATGTAGTGTCAGGATATAACGTTTGGAAGAAATATTTAGAATCATTTGGTATAATAACCAAAAATATTTACATGGCATTTATTTTCAAAATATGTGACTATCCCCGTAAGACATATCAATTTAGATGAAGTACTAAATTTTAATTTTTTGCCTGAATTTAATGGAAATCAGTTAATTGTTTCCCGATATAGGACATAAAAGCTAAACTTTCATGTAGTGCTATAATCTAAAATGGTGGGCCAAAGAGTTTATTCATTAGATCAGATGGCGCATGCGTAGAAACTGCCAGTAGAAAAAGACTGTATCCCAACTGTAATTACATACTTGTTAAGTATACACATATTCGTACTTGCCGTTGTGTGTACTTACCCCAACTATTGGGACNTAGAAACTGCCAGTAGAAAAAGACTGTTTCTAACTGTAATTACATACTTGTTAAGTATACACATATTCGTACTTGCCGTTGTGTGTACTTACCCCAACTATTGGGACGGTTTTTTTTTCTGGCTGTACTTGACTCGTCGCACAACCTGGCGTAAATAATACAACTACTAGAATGTAAACACGTGTTTGGTTATTCTGAGCCAAGAACTCTACGGTTTTTGCTGTAAATAAACATTTTGTGTTCTGTGTTGGTTATATTTGCTTTCGTTTATGTATATGGTGTTGTTTGGTGTTGTTGCAAAAAAATAACAATAATGCATTTGTCATGTGTAACAGGTTGATTATTATAAACGCAGAAATAATGTTGCACATTGGTCGCTTCGTAGAGCAATAAGACGGCGGGTAAGTAGAACCACAAAAAGTTCCCGTCATAGGTTATGTAACAAACATGGCGACCGCCGCAAGTACGCAAATTCACCCAGAAAGTAAGCAACTTCGTGTAGTTGGCAAGTACAGACGCCGTGTGCACTATACTAGGAATTGGGATGGCACTAGTGTATACTTAGTGACGTCACAGGCGTTGCGAAGTATCGACATGTATATACTTAAAGGGAATTGAGATACAGCCTAAGTTAAGTAGAAATTGGTTACATGGTTTCTAGATATAGCATATACGCTGAAAAAGTTTTATGGGCGCTGAAATGATTTAAATTGCCCCAAGTTGGGCGCCACTGAAATGGATTGGGTTATTACGGGCAATTGTGTGTTGTATTTTGGGTATATGCGATTATTATGGAGTATGTGTTAATGAACCAAGTTTTTATACAGGTAACTGGTATACTGGAGTGACCACATTAACAAGAGAGCAGTCATCAACACTATAATAATAATACCAAAAATATACCACCACTGAACTAACTACCAAAAAATAAAGCCATTCAATTATTGAGGAGCGTTTAATTATTGCATTTGAAAGTTTGGTGAAGAAACATAAGCCATCAATGTTCATATATAAAATACATGCAGCTCAATTTCCAAAATGCCCAACTCAGAATCAGATCGTAATTAAGTGGTCATTTGGCAAAGTAAGTTAGTATTTTCACTATAGGGAAAATTAATTATTCAATGTCCAATAAATTAATCTGTCTCACTTGATTACACTCGATTAATTAGCAAATATATTTTCTAGCCTCGACTGCTCAGATTTATATAACTAGATAATTTTTCAACAGTCTGTTTGAAATTGCCATAGCACAGTAGGCGAATCACTTCCAAAAATTCGCTTGCTGTATATTACATATTGTACTATGCTTCCAACTATCGATCAATGTTTACTTTTAAATAGTTTTCTTTTGACCATGCTATTTTAACAAAGAGCTGCATTAAAGCGGCCATACTCAACTTGAAAACTGCAATTAAAGATGTAAACAATAAAATAAACAAATATTTGCAAAACATTAAAAGCTCATATAGTAACTAAATAACAAAGATTTCTGCCAATATAACTGCCATGCAAATAATAAACATAAAAAATAAATTTACAACGGAAATAAAATTAAAATTAATAAATTGACAGAAATACCAGATTATCATACGGTACACCACTATTTTGAAAATAAAAACCGGAACCTCTTAAAAATATTAGTTTACATGGCCAAATGTGGTATTAATCTGCAGATTGCTTTCAGACATATTACATTAAAACTTTACCTATTAATGAAGTGTTATCTTACAAAATGGCGGACAGAAGAGGTTATGTGTAAACACATTTGATGGTTGTGATAGATACTGCCAGCATGCAAAGTTAAGTTAAATTGGGTTGCATGGTTATGTGCATTTGGTATGCTAAGCTAAAAGGTTTATCTGGTCACCATTTTGAAAGTATGTGCTTGCATAATTTAAAACATATAATTTAATATGGCCTACCACAGTGTTACTTGTTTGCCAAATATATGGCATAAAAACTTTATTTCTTCATGTAACGATATATTACAAAATGGCGGACAGAAGTGACTATGTGATATATTTTCAGCATCCTAAGTTTGTTATAAATTGGCCGGATTGTATGATAGATATAGCAAATAAATACAAAATATTTGTATGGCTGCCATTTTGAAAATAAGCCCTTTATACATTCATATATTATAGTTTTACATGGCCTACCATAGTTTCGCTTACGCGCCAAATTTGGTGGAAATCGGCTGAGTAGTTTCCGAGATATGATGTAAAAGCTTTTATTTTGCATATAATGCTATCCTACGAAATTACGTAATGATAATATCCTTCTAAATTGACAATGTTTACACAATGTACTGTCAACATATCAAATTTGGTCTAAGTCTGTTTAGTGGTTGCCGATATATAATATAGTGCCTTAAATTTTAAATTTGCAGGCCATTTTGAAAATAAACCTTAGAGTGGCCGAATATTATAAAAGTCAGATGTCCTTATTAAGTACTATATGTGTATAGATTTGGGTGAAATCAGGTCCTCGCGCTTAAAATTTTGGGGGAGGGAAGAGGGCATACACACACAGACATACGGCTACACACACATACACACAGACAGGAACGTGATCTCATACACTCCTCTTTCCTTCGGAAAGTAGGCAAAAAATATAACTTACACACAACGGTATCACGATGATATAAAATACGTAAATACACAGGAAANTTCGGAAAGTAGGCAAAAAATATAACTTACACACAACGGTATCACGATGATATAAAATACGTAAATACACAGGAAATACACTCTCATGTACAGCGTACATTTGTTAGCTATTTACTTTTATAACCGCAACATAGAACATAATACGTGACAGTAACGAATTTGCACGAATTATTTTCCACAAGGCATGGCGGGCTAGCCGTAGTCTAATACCAAGTTATATTCAGATATTTTCTGTTCCATACATTCTCTGTTTTTGTCCAATATTTTGAAAACAGTTGGTGGTGACGACAGGGANTTCGGAAAGTAGGCAAAAAATATAACTTACACACAACGGTATCACGATGATATAAAATACGTAAATACACAGGAAAGACACTCTCATGTACAGCGTACATTTGTTAGCTATTTACGTGACAGTAACGAATTTGCACGAATTATTTTCCACAAGGCATGGCGGGCTAGCCGTAGTCTAATACCAAGTTATTTCAGATATTTTCTGTTCCATACATTCTCTGTTTTTGTCCAATATTTTGAAAACAGTTGGTGGTGACGACAGGGANATTCAGATATTTTCTGTTCCATACATTCTCTGTTTTTGTCCAATATTTTGAAAACAGTTGGTGGTGACGACAGGGAAAGAAAGGTGATGGAACGGGAAAGGGAAGCGAAAGAGATAGAGAAAGGGAGAGAATGAGAGAGTTGTTTGAACATTTCTTGGTTTTTCCTTAATCACGCTGTCGAACAAATGCGCAGAATAAAAAAAACCACTAAGCTGATGGCTTTGTGTACGAAAAGATAAGCACAGTTCTTGTTTAAAGCGCTGACTTGACCTAAACCAATTGTCGCCACACTCGATTCCCATGTCCCTGCGACAACGAAGCCGTTCCCGAGTGTTTACGTGCACTTGGCCCGTTCATACTCGCGGCTCGTATCAGCTCACTATCACGCACGTACAGCCCCTACGAAATGATACCCACAACGCTTACAGCACGTGTACACCTATGGCTTACGTCACGTGCAAAAGCCAGACTGCTTCAAGCCACACCAACAACATCATATTCGTGATTGTTCGTGTATTCGCGTATGTATTTTAAAACTTAAAACATTGTTACCGACAGTACACAAGACGCTCAGTGCATTAAAAGGATCGACAGATATACCTGCACAGTGCGTGTTAATTTCTTAAACCGTATAGAACACCTTTCAGCTTTCACCAATTATGTTTACGCCAACTTTAAAACAATTTCCATGGAGTGTAAATATTTTTCGTGGCATAGTTCTGGCATAATTAGCTGTTAAAGTAAAGTTATTATGCCTGGTGGGATGAGAGCCACGACCAGGCGCGCCTCTGCACGTAAAAAGACGTTCGGTTTGTTCTGGACGAGACTCGACAGTCTTCGGGCCACATATTCCGGCGACAGCAGAGCGACGCAGGAAGTCATAATCGCGAGCGAAATAAAACATCACGTCACCATCTTCCGCTGCCAGCTTCCAGATCGAGAGTGGTAGGCGAGCCGGTGACACAAGATAAGAGAAATCGACAGAGAAGGAACGACAAAACGGTTATATCGACCGGTTTTCTGGGTAGCAGCAACCAGGCTTTTGTACTAGGATATTGAAGTTTTAGTTGTTCCCGGAAAAGTCCAAACACTGACCACACTACTGTGTCTGTATCTATGTATTTCGCTGAAGTGGAAACAGAGTACTTTATGCTGGAATTACACACAGTGCCATAAAAGTTTGCACACCAAGAGCGAACCGATGGATTCGGTCTAGTTTTAATATTGTATTTGCGATGGCACAAACTTAAAAAATAGTAATTGCAAATCACTCCATCATTAAAATGTCTCATCTATCTACGGTACAGGAAAAGAGCCCATTTAGTGAATGGTTAATTATGTCGATACGATCGTGTATGGAAGCTGACAAACGCTGTTTGTTACTCCGCGAGATTTGCCATCACTTGTAAATTACGCTCAAAATCACTGTAAAACATTGCGGTACTTCTCAATTTTTTTAAAACCAGTTGCCAAAAATTATTTTTGTAGCACTGCAAAAAGTTTTCTTGTAAAACTGCAATGCATATACATGTAATATAACAAATTTAATGTTTTTCAACTCTAATTGACAAGTGGAAACAAAATTACTGTAAAACAACTGCACTAACTCTAAAACTCTCTAAAACAACTTTAATAAAAATATAGGAGGAAAAACCTTTCTAATTGTATTCACAGGAAAAATTTGTTGCCACCGAGACACGAACTCGCATACTTCCCGTTATAAAACAATAACTTCAACAAGTGACCAATTCATATCATTCAGGGAAATAAAATAATAATTTAATATCTTGTGGAGGTTTGGTTTTAGAAATTTAGGTAATTACCGTAATTCAGAAGGACCTTAAAGTCAGCAGGTGGATCGAACAGTGGCACAGTTGGAGTTCTATAATTGAAGGGTTGGATACAAGAACCCTAGCTGGCACCATTTTGATATTTTTTTCAGGAACTGAGAAAAACTGTTTTAAATATGACGTGGTGGCAGTTTTGTGTACGTTATTATATAATATTATAGAAAATAGTTAAATTTCGAATTTTATAAATTAAATATTATAGGTTTGCTATAGTACATATTTTTATATTCCTACTAATATTATAAATGCGAAAGTACGTGTATGTGTGTTTGTTACCACTCAGCTCCATAACGGCGGAACGGATTTTGATAAAATTTGGTATGTAGGTACTTTAGGTTCTGGAATAGGACACAGGGCACTTTTTATCCCGTTAAATTGTACGGTTCCTGTGGAATAACAACAAAACGTAATTCTGCAACGGCTGGGAACGTGACTGAAACATTTTTTTCCTCTGGTGTCACAGTTTATCAGGCCACCCAAGGACTCTGAAATGGCTTAACGACTACTATCAATAGATAACAACCGGGGCCGACTATTTAACGTGCCCTTCGAAGCCCGGAAGCGTTCAGATGTTATGCCACTAAACGGTCACCCATCCAAATACGTGCCACTGGGAACGTTGCTTAATTTTGGTGATCGATTAAGATCCCCTAACCAAGCGCAGAAAGTAGTACCTAGGTACACTTATTTCTAAAGCTACAACTTGATGAAACTCATGTTTTGATTTTCATACATCGACGCTGGAAAGCGGAAATGTGGTAACTACGCGATAGTTGCACAGATACACTCCAAAAACAATACCCTACTTCTTGGCTATCGGGTAAAAAATATTTCCTTCCTTTTGAATTGCCGTAATCAGTTAAAAACCTAGGCCAACATAGTATAATTGTATAATTCTGTTTTCACATAATTGAATTGTCTTTTCCCAATTTATGTATTAGTGTATCACTGTAAAACTCAATTGTACCCGGGCGAAGCCGGGCCGGTTCGCTAGTATTTAATAAAACTTTTGGAGCGATCTGGTTCTTGAATCAAAACTACTGTTTTCATAAATTTTAACATTAAATGTTTATTTATTGACTTAATTTTTATTGTATTACATTACGATATGTATATATATATAAGTGTGTGTAGTCCAAATTTTGGTTACATATATATGTACACATATTAAAAAAAAAAAGAAAAAAAATATACATATATATATATATATATATATATATATTTAGAGAAACTTGTACAACACAATATTTTAAACTACCATCGATATGAGAATTTCCACTTATAGAAATAACATTTTGATATATCATGGTCGAAATAATGAATCTGTTTTTATGTTAAAATAATCTTTTAATTAATGCCAAATTTACCTCTATTACTAGGTCAAAACAATATAAGAACATCAACATAACAACATGGACATAAAAACTTAAACCTAAGATCATCAACATAAGAAAATCAACATACACATTCAATGAAGTAAAAATTTACAACAGCTTACGCCAAATCATGGTTAAGTTCGAGAAACCTAGAATAGTAACGCTACATTCATTCAGCTAAGAAAAACAAAACGTCACTCGTTGGCTGATGTACTTTTGTCGTCGCTGTTGTGCCTTGGTATATTTTCGTGTAACCACTTGTCAGTGGAAGGATATTAGCTTTCATCAAGCTGCAGCATATCACACAGCTCGGCACTCTTGAGTGGTAGTGGTCTTGAATATGCTTTATCATTTTGGAAAGGAAACAGAGGCACAGCACGCACTTTCAACAAAGGAAATGTTCCTGCGTAGATCACTTAAATTGCTACTAAACACTGGACTGTTCCCACAAACTCACTGCTGGCCGATACTTTGAGATTGATCATTTCAACTTGAAACCTCAAGCTCGCGCTAGATGTGGGGCGTCTGTAGCCACTAAGTCCAAGCAAGTCTCTCTCTTGCACTTTTCTTTCTCCACAACATCAAAGCTCCTGTCACAAGGTAGGTAGGTACCTGTGGCCGGGCTCTGGGAACCGCTGCACTATTTTCTCAAAATGTCAATCTTTCACTAACGCATTGCAAAACTGAACTAGCACAATATATTTTTTTCTGTGCGCCACAGTTGTCACAACATAAATTGAGTGTCTTGATACCAGGTGTGATTGTAGTTTGTAAAAATCATGAATATAAGACACAACTTCGTTTTGCAACTTTCTCCCTGAAGTCTCGCCATACAAGGAGAAAAATTATCTTCCTTGTTTTTGCAGAATAAATGCGGAATGAAAACACCCACAGTTGTCTTTCATAAAACACATCCTGTGAAGGCACTATGGGAAGAGTAAGGTTTTGTTGGAAATCGAACGCCAGTGTTTCTACTGAGACATCAGTTTTGTCTGATTGCATTTTAGCCTTTAAATTCTTGTAAAAAAAACTGTCTGCTTTTCCCAGGTGTACGACTTTTTCATTCTCTAAGTTTTTTTTTCTTCGGTAGAGGAAAATTTTATAACATTTTCTATTTTGTCACACTTTTGGCAGGTATCAATACGAGGAGTTCCAAAAGACCTTTTGAAATTATCTATAAAAAAAAATTCTGTACATATTACAAGATACTGTTGGTTTGACAGATAATAGGTCTGGTGTTTTTATTAGCATTTAGACTTTTAGAGCTACCCTCGTACGTCTGGGTGCTATGTGAGGAGCTATATATTTTATGAAACCCCCCCCCCCCCCCCCCCCCNTAAAAAGTAGCCTATACATTTCGGAAATACTTAGTTCTGGAGAAAGATAGTATCTCTACTGATTGCCAGTTCGGCTGTAGTGAGAAGAAGACCGTTTCGGAAAACTGCGTATGTGTTCCTTTATTTCTTCGACACATTCATATGTCAGTTTGTTTGACCGGTTGTTGTGGTGTTTTCTTTTATCTGTGTATGCTATAATGTTACTTGACATGAAACTGCAAATACGTTCTACTCTATTGCATGTTATTCCGTGCAGAGATACAATAAATAACTTTTTGCAAACTGGCATTTCATTTTCTCCATCCTTAATTTTATACGTGTATGTATGTATGTAGGTATGTGTATGCATGTGTGTATGTATGCATGCATGTATGCACTCTTTGTATCCCTCCCCCCGATTTGTTTCGGTGGCGTACTAACCAAATTAGGTAGGAATCTTGCTTCTTCTTGTCAGCTAACTCATAAAATGAATGGATAATTTGTGACATTTCATCATTTCTCAAAACATCGGTTTATGTATTTACAGGAAGGTCCTGTTACTCTAAGCGGAAAACAATTTATTTGCTGTTCTTACATAACTTTTCCCTTTTGCACGGTTCTTCAGTTTGTTGGTGTTACGCTTCCACTTGATCTTACACTGTCATTTAAGTTTTCCTTTTGCAGCTTCACTTACTGCAGGAAGAGAATTTTTTTTGACACAAGCCTGAGGAACATTAACTGATTCGCTTGTGTCTGATCTAATTTCATTACTGTTTGGGTCATATTCATCACGCGAGTATTCAAACAAGGACGTGTCACTCATTTTTGTGTGTAGGTAGCTAAAAGGCACTCGAAATAAACAACATAGAACAATTGAATGGCGTAAAAAAACTATCAACAAACACTGATTAGAGTAAGTGTAAAATACAAGGAGAAATTAAGTGCCAATCGAAGCAAAATACACAGAGGCAGGATTTACAATAGCTCGTCTCATCCGTCCGTCATACATTCGTCCGTCTCTCAGCCGAGCGATTTACAACAAAATTTCGTACGTCAGTCATAAGTTCATTGCTGAAAACTAATAAAAACCAAACTGTTTATAGATTAAAAAAAAGTTATCCATGAAAAGTGAACATTTTTGGCGGTATTGTGTTAATTACTAGATGTAAAAAAATAATTAAAAATAGCATTAAAGCATGATTTTATTACTTTTACTATTGCACAAAAAAAAAAAAAACTAATACTAATTGACCTCACTTAGCCAAATGGCCATTCGAGGTGTTGACATTATACTAATAATTTAAGAAAAGTAAAGTTGTCACACAATAGAATTTATAGGACTTGGGAATAGATTTGGAAGAAGAAATGATTACATGTTACGTTATAGGTTAAAATCGGTGCCTCTGTTCCCCGCCCTTTGGAAACCCCATCCCTTGTTGTTATCCTCCCTTAGGAGACAGAGGGCTGAGAGTTCTTCTTAGGTGTCCGTATTAGGTTGTGTTATTGTTATGTTGTGAAGTGTTTATGTTTATGATTTGTGTTGTTTTTATCGTTGGTGTTTATGTCTGTGTGGTGTGTCTAGGTGAACTGTAGATCAGCCCCGGCAGGCCCCGGCCGACAGCATCGCACCGACCAGCTGCGAATTTNGCCCGCCTTCACCACCCCGACCGACCGGCCAACCAGTAAACTAGCCTTTCGGCCGGTCTACAATGGCCCCTGCCGGCCGACCCAGCGACGCCGGACTCGACCCGGCGCACTACTTGACCGAGTTATTCCCTACGCCCGTCTTCCGGACCAGCACGACAGTCGTCCAGGACAGATACCCCTTCAGGACTGCCATACCTTCCCTTCCAGCGAACGTAGGGAATGGAGTTGTACTCCACACTGGCGCCTAGTCCACGGAGAACCACGAGAAGGTCGCCGCCCGGTTCCCCAGCCCCCCATTTTTCTTTATTTTTTCTTTTCCTGATTTTATTTATTTTCTTTGTGTCTTTTTTTCTTTTCTACAAAACAAACAAACATGCAGAAAAAACTAAACAAAATGAGTAAAACATAACAAAACAATTCCTATATTCAAACAGATCTTATAAAATAACGGTAAAACAATAACCTACATTTAAAGAATTGAACATAATATAAAATAAAATAATACTAAAATAAACCACACAAGACTGGACAAAAACAAATCGATATTAAACAAAACAGTTCCCGGTATATCATCAAAATACTAAGATACTAAAAATACTACCAAAAATTCTAATACTACGAAACATCAATACCAGAAAAGAGGAAGAGAAAANAATACTAAGATACTAAAAATACTACCAAAAATTCTAATACTACGAAACATCAATACCAGAAAAGAGGAAGAGAAAAGAATATTTTAATAAGGGGAAAGATGGTGAAAGCTACATTATATCTTCGTTTAATGTTTTGATAATTTTATACATATTGTAAATGAATTCATTAGTAAATTTTACGATTTTTGNGTTATATCTTCGTTTAATGTTTTGATAATTTTATACATATTGTAAATGAATTCATTAGTAAATTTTACGATTTTTGTGTCACGTATCTCTAAAGTATGAAGTGGCCATAGTTCTTGTTGACTTCTAAAATTTAGCTCTAATGTTTCTCTTTCTTGATTGAACATACTGCATTTATATAACATGTGATAAATATCCTGGTATCCGTTTCCACACTAGCATGTGTCCTCTTCTATTTTTTTTATTTATATTTTTAAGTACGCTCTCGCCTGGCAGTGTCCTGTTAAAATTTTGAGTGAATCTGTTGTTAAATTATTCTTACTAAAATACCAGTCGTTTATATTCTTAATAAAATTTTTTAAGTTTAATCTACTGTTGTCTGATATAAATTATTGTCGCTAATCATTAACAGTGTTTTTATAAAGATCTTTTTTTAATTCTTTTAGTCCAATTTGACAATTATTATTATTTTTCTCTATCCAAACTATGTCGTCTAATATTAATTTACTGTATTTATTTCCCTTGTAAGTTTTTTCGTTTACTTCATTTTTAATTTTATAAATCATGTTCCTATCTTTTAAACTAAAATCTACTGGTATTATTTTACTTGAAGTTATTGCTGCCAGGTAAAAGGTAGTGGGTGTCAAATTCATTTATTTAATCTAAATGTATCTTTGGGAGACTCTCAGCATTCTTTTTATATGGGTGTGGTCAATCCTGTCACGAAAGCATGAACTGGCATACTGAATAATATTTAAATATAAAGATTGATAGATTATAATTTTATTTCTATAACTATATTGTTGTGTGTTCCAAATAAGCTATTTCAGTCTCAAGAAAATTGTTTTAACTTTATTTGTAACATATTTTACATGTGGCAAGAAACTTAATCTGTTATCTAAAACTATATCTAAATATGTAATTTCTTTCTTAAATTTAATTGATGTAGAATTGTATCTAACTGTGGGTGGTCTACGATCTAAATTTCCTTTGAGCATGATAGCAAACGTTTTCTCAGTTGATAATTTTAAATTCTTCTACTCCATCCATTGGTGTGTTTTTGCCATTACTTCTTGTGCTTTTACTTCTAATTCCTTTCTATTGTTTTCTTCTATTAAAATTAGACAGTCGTCTGCAAATGCAGTGGTCATTGTGTTTGTTTCGTTGTTTAGCTATATATATACATTAATGACTAAGTTCCAGAGCGTTGGGCCTAAAACTGAACCTTGTGGGCAACCTATATTGGTTTTTCTTTTTATTATTAATTGTTCTTCTTTTATTATTATTGTTATATTGCTTAAATAATCAAACAAGATTTCTTTTAATTGTTTACCTACAGTTAATTTATTAATTTGTTTTTTAACATCATGCCAAGTTACGGTCGAAAAAGCATTACTAATGTCCATAGATATTCCTAGTATGTATTTAATTTTGTTATTATTAATAATTTGCATTACTTTATTAATCGATAATTCTGTATATATATTTTCCTAAAGCCAAATTGATTATTGTGTAAATTTTCTTCTATTCGTTTCTGAATTTTACTATATATTATTTTTTCATAAATTTTACCAAAAACTGGAAGTAAACGTATTGGTCTATATGAGCTAATATTATGTTTAGGCTTGTTTTTTTTTCCTTTATACAAAAAAATAATTTTTCAAATTTTCCAACACTCTGGATACCTGCCTTCTCTGAAACATTTATTTATTATTTTACTAAAAATTTCTTTAATCTCCTCCCAAATTTTGATTATTACCTTTATTGTTATTGTGTCTACTCCTGGTTCTTTTTTAAGACTACATTTTTTAATAGCTGTATCTATTTCGTCTAAGCTAATTTCTTCTACTGTTAAATTTTTCTCTTTACTATTTGTTGTTATATAAGTTTTTTCTTCTTTTATTATTTCTATATTTGGCAAAATATTATCCATTAATTTTATATATTTCTCTTTAATTGTTTTAGTATATTCGTTTTCAATTTTAAACTGCTTGAAGGTTCATTTTTCTTTAATTTTTTCCTAGCTATTTTATCGACTACATTCCAAGGCGATTTAATGGCCTCCTCTTTAATAAATTGTGTTCATTTGTCATAAATATTAATTTTAATTTTATTTTTATATTGTTTTTTAATTTCTTTATATTCTTCTTTATATATTAATTTAGCATTGCACTTTCTATGTTTTCTATTTACTTGTTTCCTCATTAGAGTTAATTCTTTATTCCACCACCGGTTTCTTTTATATTTATTATTATTATTTTCCTTTTCTTGAATTTTACAAGTATGGATTATTATTTCCTGTAATTTGTTTATCATTACTTATAATTGTTCATCTTGTTTAATCTGATTAATTTCCTTTTTAATTTATTCCTTTACTTTATCCCAATCTTTTACGTTTTGATGTAATCTTTTTAGAGTTTGTGTTTTCTTTATTTGTTCTATTATTATTCTGAAGGTTATTTTATTATGATCACTAATACTTTCCTCTACGTTCCAGTCTTCTACTTTGTTTTCCAGATCCTTCGTTACCAGTGTTATGCCTATAAATGTTTTTGACTATGGATGGAATCGAAAGTGAAAATGTTACCCTCTTTATTACATATTTTCCAGTTATATTTTCCAATTAAATTTAATATTTCATCCCCTCTATTGTCTTGGTTTTTTGAATACCAGAGTGCTGATTTAGCATTAAAAATCCCCCCCCCTCCACCGATTATTAATTTTTTGTTTCCTAATTCTTTTATAATTTAGTCTATTTGTTTAATTATGTAATATATTTCTTGATTTATTCATTATTTATTAAATTCCTTGATATAATTATCTACATTATTGCTAAATACTGAAAATTTAATATTTTATATTTTGAATTCACGATAATAACTGCCCATGCGTCTCCTTTGTCCTTATTTACCAATTGCCAAATCGTATTGTTTTTCAACTAATTGATTAGTAAAGTCTATGGTTATAGTTTTTTAACGTTGTAAATTTATCTGAACTATTTTAAAACTATTAATATTGCTTTGTTGACTCATTTGATTAATTAAATTTGGAATATAAATTTTTTAAAGTGACACTTCGAATTTTTCTATCACCAAAATCTGTTTCTCTCTTTAATTTTTCCCTAGCCATTATGTAGCATGGACAGTTACCATCGGTTACTACATGTTTTATTTATATACCCTGTTTTTGATTTCTAATACAATTAATAAATTTTACATTATTTGCTACTTCGCATGCCTTCATGTCATGACCATTATTACCACATTTACCACATATATTTTCTTGCTGTCTACACCTTTTATCCGTATGTTCGTAACGCCAGCATTCTTTAATTTTGTAAGCCTCCTAATTGCAGTAAATTTTGCTTTTATTTTTTAGTATTTTATAAATTCTTGGATTTGTTTCTATAACGATATTTCTTCTGTTATTAATTATCCTAGCTTCAAAATATATTATCGTGTTGGATTTGTATTCCTCTTCATCTATTTCTTCTGTTAGGTTTTGTTGATATATTTTATCCATAAAATCTTCTTCCTTGGTTTCTGCATTTACTTCATAAATTAAAATTTTCGTGTTTCCCTTCTGTAGTCTGTCTATTTTTAGTTTTACCTTTTTATTTATTATTTCCTATTATCTTTTTTTTTTTGCTTATCCTTCATTTCAAACCTCTATTATTATTGCTTGGGAATTTGTTTTAATAATTTTATTAATTTGAATGTTTTCTCGTTCGGCCTAATATAATTTGTCAATTCTCATCTTGTATTTTCAATACTACCGTCCTTGTTATTTTGCTCTGGCTTGATTATCATCTTGATTGGCTCTAGACGTTCTACAGGAGAGAACTGTGGTTTCTCTTATCCGGTAGCCACACGGACTTTCTGTATTGCTGTCTTTTCTGTTTGCTCTATATCATGGTGAAAATATCTTAGGCAATTTCCAACCACTGCTAGCACGAATACAATTATTCTGTTTCGGACTACATGAATTACGGCGAAAGGAGTCTCTCCTGGTCTCCACTGCGTTAATTCCCCTTGCGCAGTCGCACGAGGAAACCTCAGCAACGCCTGCCCGTGGTACTCCTTACTTTCCATGGCACTTGCGGGTTATCCCGGCAGACACTCCACGCCAACTGTTCGCAGGATCCATGGCATGATTAGTGTCATTCATGAATCCTGACAATTCTCGCGCTTTGTTTAGTGTATCGTCCCAATTAGGAACCAAAGAGGTCGTGACCGATGACTTGTCCACAGCGACTTTCTCTCTGGGGCCCGAACAGCCTAGGTGTGCAGGAGTTCGCCACCCTGCCCTACTAGTTCCGGTCATCAAATGTCTTCTCTCTTCAGATTCGACTCGAACTGTGGAAGCATATAGCTCATGCATGAAATGCTAGTCACGCCATTCCTCTTACGTTTTTCTTGAATTTCTAACTTCTCTTTTGGTCCCTTTTATTTGCCTGCCGCAGAAATGCAGAGGAAAAATTCCACGACATTTCCAAGACTGGCGACTGCTTTTTTTTTTCTGTATAAAACCAGGAAAGGCTTCCGTGAGCAAGGGACTGAGATGCGCATAATAAGTGCAGAACACCTCCAGCTAAAACGCCACCTATCAAGACAACGAAGACACAATCTGATGCTGGCGTGTCCCTTTAGTGCAATTGGAGACAGTAGTGAGACCATGAGCTCTAAGAAACACAACCGTACGGTCAGAATGCTATCGTCACCCGTACTCTTTGTTCAGGAGCTGCCGCTTACTGGCAGTCAGCAGCTGGAGAGGCCATGAGGGGCAGCAGCTGGTCACGCCACTGTCTACAAACATTTCTGTTTTCACCGTCCACTGGCGTTCTCCCACGACCTGTAGTTGGCACTGTATAGACTGAATGGCACGCAGGCATGTCGCTAGCGGAAAGTAGACAAATGTGAAACTTTCTTTGTCTTTTATTGAAAACTGTGATTCATCAAAGAATTTGCCGGGGTATGGAGAGTGCAAATTATTAACAGATGGAATGTACAAATTGCCGAATATAATTCTCTCGAATCTCGGCTTACATATCTATAAACATGGGCAGCAGAGGTCGTGTCGAAGATTACAAAAGAAATTGTGTTCATCACTCATATTTCTCCAAAATTGTTAACATTCGGGACAGCAATTATGCAAGTTGTTGGTGCCATATAAATATTGTCAACCTTGTAAATAGGATTACCAATAGTCTAATTCCTACAACAGAGCTCTCTCTTTATACTGCAAAGAAAGTGTTTACTTCCACAGAACATACTGCAAAATTATGATGACTCCCACAGCTACTATGGCTACAATAAACATAATATTATGATCTTCGTGCTGAAATCTGGCTACCCTGAACACCAGTTACAGAACTGTTCTGCAGTTATTCGTAGCTGCCTGTCCAATAGCTGACACAGCTTGAACAACAATGGTTTGTTCCACTGTTCGTCCAGTATCTGTTAACCAGTTGGCCATACAGCTACGAACAGTCTGGCCAGTCTTTGGCGTCGTTAAAAAGAAGCCTAACCCTGCTGTGAAAATCTCGACGGTGCGTAGCCCTTCCCATGCGTAGTCATTCTACATAAGTCTATACGTTTACTTAAACGTTTTGCTGTAGGTAGACATTTACGGGCAATAAAGACAACCTGCTAGCGAATCGTCTATATTTACGATGGTACAAACCACAATTATTTTGTTTTTTGCATTTCCACTCATCAGACACCTTTTGGTTCACCTTATACAAGACATGCTTATTGTGCACGATAGGCGATAAAGTTGCGTTACATTACCTTTATTTCATAAATACAACAGATGCTGTGACTTGATTTTTATCACAACATACGTTTAATATTATATATACAGACTATCATAAATACAACAGATGCTGTGATTTGATTTTTATCACAACATACGTTTAATATTATATATACAGAGCACAATCGTTACAGTAACAGCTGAATATGACGCCATGTATGGCGAGACTTTTTCGGAAACATTCTTATGCGATTATGATGGTTCCTTATGTCTCAGAATCCCGCAGTTCAGCCATTGTTCAGTAGTGCTCCTACTGACTTTATCCTTAGTAAAATTCCATAAAATATTGCCTTTAGCTGAGAATATACTTTTGCGATTTCTAGAACTTTTGTCTGACAAATAATAAAGGATGATAGAAAAATAGTTCTATAATAAAATATATAAACAAATAACAGATAGCTAACAGACACTGATTAGCAGAGAGGAATGAGATAAAAACACACATATTATATATACACACACAACATATATACAGAGTGAGAGATATAGAGAAAAATAGACTTGATTTATTCCAAGATATATGTAATAGTCTAGTTTTGTTTTTGCAAAATGAAATGTAAATAATACTATGATAAACAAACTACCATGATTATTAAGTGTGGGGCATATTCTTGAAAAACAAGAATTCAAATGATTTAATTTAAAAAAAATCTATTATGAAACGATAAAACAATTCCTTTAATATGGATAGTGTTTTCTTGAGTTAAGTTGCAAAATATGAGAACGTATTGTGGGTAATTGCATTCCCGTTCAATAACAAAATAAAACGCTCTCCCGCTCCTCTCGAAGCTGCATAGCTAGCAGGTAAACAACCGCGCCCTTTCAAAATTTGCAACTATTTTAACGAGAACTGTTTGACTCAAAATGTTACAACAAGGCAATAATTTTTGCTAATTTATCTATAATACTTTGTATCTGTCATTGAAAATGCTTAACCAGNCTAATTTATCTATAATACTTTGTATCTGTCATTGAAAATGCTTAACCAGTCCTAAGTTCAGTAATTTTGTATGTCATGGCAAACCTATTTTCTTAAATGGTAAGGGAAGATAATATGCACCAAACTTTCACATATTTCGTATCTCAGATCAAGAAAATACTATTCAGAAATTTCGTGTTAAACATAATTTTTTATATTCTTAAATAAATTATTTTGAAGTACTGATATTCAAGTGCCTATTCCTTTCTTAACAATCACGTAAAATAGTAGTGGTATTAAATTTTGTATATAATGTTGTATGAAGAATAACTCCACGACGTTTTCACTTGGAGTGCAGAATAATTGTGTGTATTACGTGCACTAAAACTGTAATCACGGAAGAACATAGTTATAACATTCAGTTAATCTATTACTGGTTCGCGTTTAGCTGAGGAGATTTGAAATTCCACGACTTATTACACCCCAAAACTCTTCAATTCAGATCCACTTTTGTTATTGGATTGTTTTCATTTTCATTTGCCTCAGGTGTCCACCCGCGAATCAAGGCCATTCCGTGTCGAAGAAACTTATTCCTGATTGGCCAAGTCAGACGAGAAAATATGTGCTAACGAAGACACACCGCTGGTGACCAAAGGTAAGTTGCATGTGCGTGCATATTATATTTGAATCTAGCTTGAGCGTAAATCTTTTCGCAGAAATCAGGCGGCCCTACTTATAGCACGCATGATCCATTATAAGAACTGAGTTACATTACGTAACATTCTCTGGAAAGGAACATTTCTCTAGCGAACTGCCGGAGCTAACGCGAGGCATTATAAAATTTCTATGTGTTTTATTCCATTAGAATGTTCATCAAATTTGTTGGCTATGACAAATCTTTAAACAAAGAAATTTTCTTCTTTATTTTTGAATTTATCATTTGTGGGATGGATTATTTTAAACTGCGAACTTCGCCAAGGTTTATTCTACTCGGGTTACGAATAAAATGAGGTTGCTTACGGGAGAGTTTACTCACGATCTCCAGTGGTGATGGGGCCGCGGTTGCTGAGTGGTTAGACTTCTCGCCTCCCACCAAGGTGAACCGCGTTCAATCCCTGGCCGGTTCACTCCGGATTTTCGCAAGTGGGAATCGTACCGGACGATGCCGCTGGACGGCGGGTTTTCTCGGGGATCTCAAGTATCCCCCTCCCCCTCATTCCGGCGTTGCTTCAGACTCACCTCACTTCACCCTCATCAACTCTCAAGACCTCGCTGTTAAGAGCCGCCCAAATCTCTTCACTCACTCACTTACTAACTAACTCCAGTGGTGTTTCCAAGCATATCAAGTAAAAATGCTATTGTGTNAAATCTCTTCACTCACTCACTTACTAACTAACTCCAGTGGTGTTTCCAAGCATATCAAGTAAAAATGCTATTGTGTGTGGTATTAACCTGTCGTAAACACTCTTGTTTCCGTGAAAGAAATTACTCATTTAAAAGAAAAATGAATATAGCTCTCACCAAAAGGAATTTTTTCAATTGTTTAGTCCCATTTAAATAAAATAATTGTGTGCGTTAACATTATGCCAAATCCAAATTTACGACCGATTATTAAACATATGGACATACTTAGTTCAATTTCCACTGTAGCGCGAAGAACAGTGTTTATTCTTTACGCAGGTTCTAACTCAACACAAATCGGAATACTTTTATACCATTGTATTTATTTTATGAAAATTGCAGTTATTCCTTTGGTTTACATACAAAACGGAGAAAATGTGGTAGGTATTTAAAACCAGTGCTACCTGGCCTTTTCGAACTATCAACATTGAGCTTCCAAACCTGAGTAGAAGAAAACGTAGCTTTGCTAACACGCTGCTTGTTTGGGAGAGGACCGAGTACCATTCCCATTGCGACGGCTACGTCCGCTTGCAGCAGCTTGTTACAGAAGTGAACGCACGAAGCCGGAAGAGGCTGTGGTCTGTGTACAGGAAACGTGAGTAAATAGTTGCATATAAAATTTCCTGCCAACTTCTAGGTTGCTCAATTCCGGAGTAGTGTGGGCAGCGTCTGTGTTATACAGGATGTATCAGTACAGCGGTTACAAACTTTCAGGAGAGATAGAGTACACCTAGACGATCGGAAATCACATAGCAATGCATGGTCGGAAACGCTTTCCTGGCGCGGTAGTGACGACACAAAACAACGTCAGATCTTCAATGCGCCGGATATGTGAGGCCTGCATCACGGCCCGGGGTCGTCATTTCGAACACCTTCTTTGATTTTTGCTGTATAAGAAAATAAACATGTTTTCTCACCCTGTTCATGTCCTACCTTTCGTGTGCTTTGTGTCGTCACTACCGCGCCAGGAAAGCGTTTCCGACCATGCATTGCTATGCAATTTCCGATCGTCTAGGTATACTCTATCTCTCCTGAAAGTTTGTAACTACTGTACTGATAAACCCTGTAGAACCTTCTTGCGTTTGGGTTTTTTGTTTTTTTGCATTAGAAGCCAATCAGCAACAGCAGAGTATAAGAAGCGACACACAGTATTTTCCACAGAAGGGCGCNAAGAAAATAAACATGTTTTCTCACCCTGTTCATGTCCTACCTTTCGTGTGCTTTGTGTCGTCACTACCGAGCCAGGAAAGCGTTTCCGACCATGCATTGCTATGCAATTTCCGATCGTCTAGGTATACTCTATCTCTCCTGAAAGTTTGTAACTACTGTACTGATAAACCCTGTAGAACCTTCTTGCGTTTGGGTTTTTTGTTTTTTTGCATTAGAAGCCAATCAGCAACAGCAGAGTATAAGAAGCGACACACAGTATTTTCCACAGAAGGGCGCTGAAAGTATTGTTTCTAGTTTCGTACCGTAAACTAATCAGGACACGATGCTACATATTTTACATTATTTTGATTCGGGAATTTTTTTTGTACTTATTTTAACGATTTCGAAAATTTTAAATATTACAGGGAGCAATATTTATGATTGATATGCTTTTTTATTCACAAATTACTCGTCAATAGAACAATACCCACATTTATTTCATTTGAGATTATTGCCAGAAGCAATGTATGCCTCTGACGCAAGGTTGAATCTCCTACTGCCTTCATCCGTACTAAAAGAAATTACTTTATTGAACACTGTTTTAAAATAAACAAATTCACAGACGCGAGACAGCGTGTTTGTGTTATTGACGTACTCGATTGCTAGCTGGCTACTCGAATCCGATTGGGCTTGCCATGCTGTGTCGATTTCCTATTACCACGCCTAGAACCCTACAGTTTAGCAGCTAGGAACCGATTGGCGACCCACCTAGCCAGAGGCGGATAAAAGGGTAGTGATAAGGGGGGAAATTCTCCCCCGAGAGCTAAACCTTCAGGATGATTAGTCGAATAAGTGATCGAATTCAGACAGAAATTGTGTGGAGATTTCGAAGATATCAGACTAACTTTATTCCCCACGCAGATCTACGTAACTGGATAATTATACGGCAGATAGTTAGTTGATTAGCAGACTATTTTAATGGAATTAATTTAGAAGTGCGAACAGCGTTCATATGCGTGGTTTTAAAAGTCCTTTGAATGAGTCAGAAATGACTAAAATAAATAAACATGCACGAATCAATTCTCCATAAATGACCAAGCTTAAAGTTCGCCAAGGGCGTTAGACTGGAGCTCACGATACATTGTCGTCTCAATTCTTTGTATCTAGATGTTCTGCGATTCTGCGCCGCGCTGTGTACAACTCAAGCCATAAATGTGGTTACAGTCAGGCATGTTTACTACACAGACTAAAAATTGCATGATACTTGTTTTTTCCATGCTGGTGATTTAAGTTCCTATCTTAAAGTTTGCCACCAAGTGGCGCAGTGGTTAAACTTTAGTCTCGCATTCGGGAGGACCTGGGTTCGAATCCCAGTCCAGCAATCCTGATTTCGGTTGTCCATGTTTTCCCGAAATCAATCCAGATGAATGCTGGGATGGTTCCTCACTACAAGCCACGACCGCTTTTTCCCCTGTTCCTTCTTCTCTGAGCCATTTGCTCCGTGTATAATGACCTCGCTGTCGACGAGACGTTAAGTCCTACCTACGTACATTAAAGTTTGCCGAATAATCTAGGCAACAAACGGGCCTTGAAAGGATTTTATAGTGTTTTTGGTTAATGGCTTACTACTGTTTGCGTGACAGGTCTGGATGACGCTTTGAGCCCGAAAGAAAAACTTATCTAAAATATTTTATTACCCGACATGAAATATTAGTCTAAACAGTAAGCAACGCAATGAATATTTTCAAAGCTGTCAACTTATTTTCATCTTCTACCTAGGAAAAAATCTTTAAAGATTGCCGGCATTATGTCCTCGAGTGAACACCAACTGCACGTCAAGAACACGCCCACTACTCCGTTCCTCTCATGACCTCGTTAAGAGTCGCCCAAATTTTTCTCGCCCCCCTTCCCCTTATTTTTCACTCTCAACTACCCCGTTCGTTTATATTGCGTCTATTGCAGTGCTTCACAATACCTGCCTCTGATTGTGTTTACAACGCTACACTGCGGCCTTCATACACACCACTTGTATAGACAGCTCAGGAATGTAATAGGCTACTTTATGCAGATATGTACGGTCTAGCTTTGTTTGTTAACTTTAACACACGAATGTAGCCTACTTGCGCGCAGACGGAGTGAATTTTTCAGGAGGCATACAAGTAAATACTTTTTGTTTTCTGAAATTCCTACCAGAAACGGAACAGGAATGTGTTAAGCTGTGTAGCTAAGGCATTCCGAAAGCTAAAATCTAAAGTTAAACTATTTACTCATTTGTGCCATTATTTAGCCTGTGCATATAATACCTTACGTTAAATAAAACATATTCCGTTGTTTTTATGCATAATTACATGTCAAAATCATAATCCTAGAGTACCCGCGTTCTTTAAATAACTAATCATGAAATAATTAATAACTACGAAATACCTGAAGACGCACTCAATCACAAAAAANCCGCGTTCTTTAAATAACTAATCATGAAATAATTAATAACTACGAAATACCTGAAGACGCACTCAATCACAAAAAACCGGAGGTTTTAATTAACTCTTTCAGCTACAAATAAAATATGTTATTTTAGGCGTTGCGAAGAACGGAATTTGTATTTAGGCCGTGTCACGCGTAGAATTCAGTTTCGACAGCCAGCGGATGCCACTTCAAGCACCAACGTTCAAAAACACGACGANCCGCGTTCTTTAAATAACTAATCATGAAATAATTAATAACTACGAAATACCTGAAGACGCACTCAATCACAAAAAAACCGGAGGTTTTAATTAACCCTTTCAGCTACAAATAAAATATGTTATTTTAGGCGTTGCGAAGAACGGAATTTGTATTTAGANACAAAAAAACCGGAGGTTTTAATTAACCCTTTCAGCTACAAATAAAATATGTTATTTTAGGCGTTGCGAAGAACGGAATTTGTATTTAGACCGTGTCACGCGTAGAATTCAGTTTCGACAGCCAGCGGATGCCACTTCAAGCACCAACGTTCAAAAACACGACGAGCACTGGCGGCGTCCCGCGCGAGTAGCAGAGGGCCCGTGCGCGCACGGCAGCGTCGACCGGCTGCAACGAGCGTCGAACGAGAATCTCGAACCAGCAGACGTTACTGGCGTCAAGGTCAGGGCAGCGCTGAAGATGGGGAGTGGGAATGACTGTTGTGAAATTGTAATAGAAGAATTTCGTAAGAGGCGGAGTGTTACGGGTCGTAGGAGACGAAAAACGATCGTAACTGCGACATCCTCGCGTGCTCGAAAAAAAAAAAAAACCTGCCTGGAGACTCCTGCAACTGCCAATGCAAGCCGATGAAATTCACCAAAATAATGCCTTCGCCGATAAATTTCACGTGTCTTTTTTCCTGTGCAGTTATTTTTGATAATTAGTTTCAGTTCGCTGCTAATACTTTCCGAGAGGAAATCCCCTGGATTTCGTCGGGCAGCGTCTTGAGGAGAAACTGGCGCTCGTGAGTCTCGAAACTGCGCGCCACAAGCAGGAAGCGCCTTTATATTGGCGTCGCGATACCGCGAAGAACCCTATACGACGGAATCCGAATAGCAACCAACGGGAAGCAAAGACATGGGAGGTGGACGGAATGCATTGCAAGGGGGCGATGGGCGTCGTGTCTGCTATATTACTCAACGGACCTACTTTGTCGGGCATAACTTTTCCACTTCATTGACAAATACTTATAGGAATTACAAACAACGATAGCAAATACATAAATCGCTTGTCGCCACCTCTGGCGAGATGATCCCTTTTTGAAGTCGGGAGTGAGAAACCTTAACTATCTACGTTACTCGTTTTGTCGCAGCTGTTGCTTTATTAACTGATGCTAACTGAAAATTTTCAGAATTTTTTTTTAGTAACATGCAGTGTTGCAGATTACCACTCTACATACTTTTTTGTCAACGTATCTTTGATCTTACACTTTTGGTAAGTATATCTAACGCCACAATGAAATGTACAGATGTACTGCGTAAATAATAGCTTTGCAGAATTGCATTACTATTGCAAAATATTTGCTCATAAATTTGGCGGAAAACTTTGTCTGGTGTTTGCCTTTCTTCGTTTTCGTATATTGGCTCTGAAAACCTTAATCCTCAATTATCATGTTGTTTACCACAAGATCTTAATTAGGTCAAAGGAAGATAGCTTGCCAATATGTAGTTCACGGTAAAGTGAGCACTTTTGAAAGCCTTGTTTAAAATCTACTTGTATGTACACTGCGCATTCTTCCGCCATGTGTAAAATTAGCATTTTCACTACCCTGATCATTTTATCCGTGCGTCGGTCAAGTGAAACTGAGAAATTATTGGAAAAATTATATTTCCCAAGGTCACTGCGACGTCAATCTGACAATATCACATCTCCGACAGTTCGACAAAAGAAGATTCTATTTCTACTTTGTGTCGTATCGGGCTCATCGGGGCACGCGAAGTATATAACTACAACATTACAAGACGAAATTTCGCGTGTATTTCCCTATTGTAATAAATAATAAACAAATTTGGCGGCCAAATTACGTTAATAATTACATTATCTCGCACGAACTCAAATATTGTCAAAAGTAAGGAATGATTCACGTTATCATAAATTTTAATTGTAAATACAGCATATTATATGGATAACTTGTCGTTTCAAGATTTTCCCACCGTCAAGTACCACACTTGTCGGGCAGATTTCGTCGTGGTATTATAAACACTGAATAAAATATATTATGAAATTTCGTCGAGCTCTGACGATAGACCATAGACTAAAGATTAGGTAGACCGATCTCACTGGATGCGCATAGCCAATCTCCGTGTCCCAACATCGAATTGCTTTTCTGTTAGTACGACTTACAAAACCAGCGCAGATTGGATTTGAGGTTAGAACACTGTTTAGTAAACAAGTGCTTTGAAGTATTTTTATTCTTCTTCTAACCGATTTGTAATGTAGTTTGAATAAATTCAAATCGGTGAAAGTATTTTATCAATATAACAGTGCTTGTCATTTAAAAATTAAGATACAAACAAAACCTTTATCTTTGTTGACCATGTGACTAAGACGGGTTTGTTCCTTTGGGGTTGGTACATGCGCAGAAGACGAATAAGCGCCTAACTCATCTTTAGTCTATGGTGCAGACCATTAAAGTCACTTTCTGTGCCACGTCCCAGATATAGGACACTGTTACTGGAAGGGTTAACGAAACTGCTGGAAATAATACAATTTCTGCACATTTTTGATTTGTAGCCTTCTATGAATATCTGTAAAACAAATTTCCCCAAGAACATTTTAAAATAAATTAAGATAATGCGTTGCAACCCCCTTTTCTTAATTTTTGTGAATACTTTATTTTGTCACCTGTGTTAAATATGTATAGTTTTTGTAATAAATTATCGTACCTACACTGATAGAAAGAGACAAATAAAGCATTTAAAAATAATTTGTTGACCCAAACATTTATTTGTTTTCTCCAACATCGTCTACATGAAAGAACAAACAACTATCTTACATGTACGTTCAACTAATCGGCTTGGTAACCATCAAGATTATAAATATTAAGGTAGAGTCAAATTAATAGTTCGTTTGGAGTGAACAATCATTTTATTATAGATGGCACAGTTTGGTACGTCTATTATTACAGAATTTGTCGCGGGAAAAATTAGCTTAGCCAACAAACGAAATCTATTTGATTGTTTGTACAGTACTACATAATCGGATAATTTGATTGCCTTTGTTAAAATTTATTGGTCGAGTATTTGTTTATAAATTTTGTGACAATTAAAATAACAGCAGTGTTTGTGAGCGTATTTATTGCTGTTTAATGATGTTATCAACAATTACAATGAAACAAGTTCAACAGGAAACAAAAATGAAAAGCTGCAATACTTGAGGAACATACGTACTAAAAAAGTTCTTGTTTTACCAGCCGTGCTTGGTAAGACGCACAGACTGGACGCCAGCGTTATGGGTTCGGATCTTCGTGTTGCTATCACCTTTATTTATAATAATAACANAAGACGCACAGACTGGACGCCAGCGTTATGGGTTCGGATCTTCGTGTTGCTATCACCTTTATTTATAATAATAACAGAATTTGTAACGAGCGTAGAATTATACAAATCTTAGTCACACCTACCAAATCGTACACGTTTGGGGCAACTAAATAAGAAAAGCAAACTAACTTGGTTTCAGAAACAAAACATGTAGATATGCCTCTGATTGCCCCTATACAAACAATTAATTTGGTTTCTCCAAACAAACTCTGTTTTTTTTTTACAAAAAAAAACCCTTTTTTTCCGGTGTATTGAAAAGGAACATCTGATTTTTGGTAAGCATGTAAAGTTTCATAAGTAATAAATAAAAAAATTTAATATCAAGATATTTATACTTAAATGTAGAAAAAATGAATTGAAAAAACTTACGAGGCGCAATATCATATTGAACAATGCTTTAAAGATGTACCAACTATGAACTGAATTTTCTCGTGTAAAACGCCTTAAGATGCTGTGGGATAAGCTTTACCTCACCTAAGTCTTCATGGCAGAAAGGCTTTGAGTGTATTCTAGCTAAATGCAATCTAAAAGCATATATTTAGGATTATAAATACTTTTGCCTGAACGTGTGTTTGCCCCTGCATATTCCTTAAGCATAATGTCTTGCGTGAATTGTACAAGTTTACCTACGGCAAAAGTAACAGCTGAAAACTAAATCGCAATTTTAGCAAAATCTGATATCAAAAAGTTGGCACAACTGGTATGTAAGATTTTTCTTTCTGAGATTTATTGTACTCAGGTTGGGAACGAAATGAGATTCCTTACGGGAGAGTTTGGCAAAATGAAAGTTTCCACCTCTAAGTACGCAGGTGTTCGAAATATGTCGCTTTTAAATTGGCTGTAAATGGAGAAATTNAGGAAAGTTTCCACCTCTAAGTACACAGGTGTTCGAAAGATGTCGCTTTTAAATTGGCTGTAAATGGAGAAATTCTGTTTATTTGTGAGTAGAAGTTTGTGTTTGGTTGGGGAAAAATATTAAATACTGTCTTTATTTTGTAAATTATTCACGCACTCGAATGGTGCTTACAAGAATAAATAGTAAAAAAGAATTGGTTTGGCAGTGAGCCTTTATAATCAAGCTTATTTAAGTACAAACAAGTTACGAATTTAAGAGCAATATAAATGTAGGTGTCATCAAAAGCAATTTTTAGATTTAGTTGTATTTAATTAAAGCAATTGTTAATCCAACGTTTTGCTAAATCCAGTTTTACGACAGAATATTAAAGAACAGGTGGACGTTATCGTTAAATTTCCACTCTAGTGCTAAGAACAAAGTTTACTTCTTTACGTGAGTTCTAACAAAATCGTAAGATTTTACACAATTATATGCATTTTATGGAAGTTGCAAATATCCCATTTGTACACATAGAGTACGGATAAAATCTGGTACGTATACAAAACAAGTGCTGCCTGCCGGCGAAAAATCTTTATTTGCAAAACTATTAGCATTGAGCTTCGCAACCTGAGTAGAATAAACGTTACTCTTTCTTGGGTTTTATTTNCTTTATTTGCAAAACTATTAGCATTGAGCTTCGCAACCTGAGTAGAATAAACGTTACTCTTTCTTGGGTTTTATTTTCTGACTGTCAAAAAGATCTGTACTTCAATTGACTAGGTTAAGGTTTACTTCTACTCAGGTTGGAAAGATCAATGTTAAAAGTTTGGCAACCAAAATTTTTCGCCTCTAGGTAAGCCACGAGTGCTGGAAATGTACCAGATTTTCTCTATTTTCTACGTTAAAAAGAATAATTGCAATAATCGTAAATCAAATATAAAATAACTTCGTAACTAAGTAAAATCTTTCGCTTTTATCATTAACCTAGCTTAAAATTTTAATTGACGGTGCGTTGTTCCTCTGGTGTGATTTTCTACAATTGGTTAAGCTTCTTTTGCACGAGACGGAGGAATTTCCTGGATGTAGGACTTGAGCAGGGCTTCAGAAAAGTCGGGAGTAACCGCGAATGGACTATACCCTGAAGTTAGAACTCGGGGTCGCCACGGTGGAAAGGGAGNAAGACGCACAGACTGGACGCCAGCGTTATGGGTTCGGATCTTCGTGTTGCTATCACCTTTATTTATAATAATAACATAATTTGTAACGAGCGTAGAATTATACAAATCTTAGTCACACCAACCAAATCCTACACATTTGGGGCAACTAAATAAGAAAAGCAAACTAACTTGGTTTCAGAAACAAAACATGTAGATATGCCTCTGATTGCCCCTATACAAACAATTAATTTGGTTTCTCCAAACAAACTCTGTTTTTTTTTATTTACAAAAAAAAAACCCCTTTTTTTCCGGTGTATTGAAAAGGAACATCTGATTTTTGGTAAGCATGTAAAGTTTCATAAGTAATAAATAAAAAAATTGAATATCAAGATATTTACACTTAAATGTAGAAAAAATGAATTGAAAAAACTTATGAGGCACAATATCATATTGAACAATGCTTTAAAGATGTACCAACTATGAACTGAATTTTCTCGTGTAAAACGCCTTAAGATGCTGTGGAATAAGCTTTACCTCACCTAAGTCTTCATGGCAGAAAGGCTTTGAGTGTATTCTAGCTAAATGCAATCTAGAAGCATATATTTAGGATTATAAATGCTTTTGCCTGAACGTGTGTTTGCCCCTGCATATTCCTTAAGCATAATGTCTTGCGTGAATTGTACAAGTTTACCTACGGCAAAAGTAACAGCTGAAAACTAAATCGCAATTTTAGCAAAATCTGATATCAAAAAGTTGGCACAACTGGTATGTAAGATTTTTCTTTCTGAGATTTATTGTACTCAGGTTGGGAACGAAATGAGATTCCTTACGGGAGAGTTTGGCAAAATGAAAGTTTCCACCTCTAAGTACGCAGGTGTTCGAAATATGTCGCTTTTAAATTGGCTGTAAATGGAGAAATTCTGTTTATTTGTGAGTAGAAGTTTGTGTTTGGTTGGGGAAAAATATTAAATACTGTCTTTATTTTGTAAATTATTCACGCACTCGAATGGTGCTTACAAGAATAAATAGCAAAAAAGAATTGGTTTGGCAGTGAGCCTTTATAATCAAGCTTATTGAAGTACAAACAAGTTACAAATTTAAGAGCGATATAAATGTAGGTGTCATCAAAAGCAATTTTTAGATTTAGTTGTATTTAATTAAAGCAATTGTTAATCCAACGTTTTGCTAAATCCAGTTTTACGACAGAATATTAAACAACACGTGGACGTTATCGTTAAATTTCCACTCTAGTGCTAAGAACAAAGTTCACTTCTTTACGTGAGTTCTAACAAAATCGTAAGATTTTACACAGTTATATGCATTTTATGGAAACTGCAAATATCCCATTTGTACACAAAGAGAACGGATAAAATCTGGTACGTATACAGAACAAGTGCTGCCTACCGGCGAAAAACCTTTATTTGCAAAACTATTAGCATTGAGCTTCGCAACCTGAGTAGAATAAACGTTACTCTTTCTTGGGTTTTATTTTCTGACTGTCAAAAAGATCTGTACTTCAATTGACTAGGTTAAGGTTTACTTCTACTCAGGTTGGAAAGATCAATGTTAAAAGTTTGGCAACCAAAATTTTTCGCCTCTAGGTAAGCCACGAGTGCTGGAAATGTACCAGATTTTCTCTATTTTCTACGTTAAAAAGAATAATTGCAATAATAGTAAATCAAATATAAAATAACTTCGTAACTAAGTAAAATCTTTCGCTTTTATCATTAACCTAGCTTAAAATTTTAATTGACTAAAATTAAAAGTTACCTTTTGGAACACTGCGCACCTGGCGGCAGACGTTTTCCCTATACCAAACTCTCCCATAAGAATTTTTTTTTTTTTTTCCTAACCTGAGTAGAATAAACCTTAACTTGGTGGGGATTAATTAACTTCCCGTGTGTTCTTAAGTCAGTTCGCCGGTGAACGGAGTGGAGGACAAACTCTAAACGCAGTTTTAATTACTGCTCGTCGCAGCCGGTTAATTGCAAGGAGGTAGAGTGCGCCGTAGCGGCATCTCCCTCTCTATAGTCTATCCTCGGTTACTTAACACTTTTTGAATCAAACCTCTGAAAAAACACCCCATATATGACGTGTTTGGTTGTTTCCTAAATGTGCTGTGTATCACAAGCGTTTTATACTTGTGTCAACATAAAATAACACAAAAATACCTCATTTTTGCTTAAATTGAAATTGCATTTATATTTTATTCGAAAATTATATAATTTCATTTATAATTAACATCAATGAAAAGAGGTAATACATTGAAAGAAATAGTTCCTATGCACGAATGCTGTGCGTGGTCCTCTTTGGTGTAATTATTCTAACCTCGGTTAAGCTTTGTTTGCATGAGGCGGAGTAATATCTTGGAAGTGGAACTTGAGCATGACTTCAGGAAAGTTTGAAGTAACCGTGAATGGACTATACTGGAAGGCCATCACGGCGTGGAATTTGAATTACTCGCCACACCGCGGGGCCACAGTTCTGGCCGGTCATTAATTAGCCGCCGCCGGGGGGTCAGGGGTCACGCCGCGCTGCCCGCCTCCAACCATAGCAGCCCAGAGTTGCAGATTACCCTTGCTGCGTCCGGCGCACAGCGGCTTAAGTCCCGGCTTCACTCGCCTCTTTTGCAGAAATTCTTCGTTTCTGCGAAATAATGTCAGATTCATACAAATTACTTACAATGTACGATTATAGAAAAATTACACGGTACCAGTTGTTTAATATAATTTTTGCGTAATTGTGATTGCGTGTTATCTGCGTGTTGTAAAAATTCGAGAACATATATCTATTTTATTAATAAGTTCTCAACTTTTTACAACAAGCAGATAACACACAATCAAAATTACGCACAACAATATTGAACAACTCGTAAAGTGCAAATCTTCTATAATCGTGCATCGCCAATAATTACTACGAATCCGAAATGATCACGCGGAAACGAATAATTCCTGCAAAAGGGGCGAAGTCGAGTCTTAAGCCAGCACGAGTGGGCTGAGCTCGCCTCTTCTGCCTCACTTTCTCCCGGAAGACGAGCCCCGTGCTGCGTCGTCTCCGTCACGGCGCGCGTATCAGGGCGGCGCGGCGGCTTGCCCACTCCCTTTCCACCGTGGCGACCCCGAGTTCTAACTTCAGGGTATAGTCCATTCGCGGTTACTCCCGACTTTTCTGGAGCCCTGCTCAAGTCCTACATCCAGGAAATTCCTCCGTCTCGTGCAAACGAAGCTTAACCAATTGTAGAAAATCACACCAGAGGAACAACGCACCGCGTTCGTGCGCACTCAGTATAATAATATTTTGCGTAAGAACTGCTTCTTACTAGACGTTACCGACATACCTATTTTCTCCCTCTTTTCGTTCACATGATTATAAATGAAATATAATTTATCGATGCAATACAAGGAAAAGTTCAGTTTAACCAAAATGAAGTACTTAGATGTTAACACAAGTACCTACAAAACGCTAGTGATATATGTCATATTAAGGAAACGAGCAGACGCGATATACATGCAGTGAGTTTATAAAGGTTTGTTTCAAAAAGTGTGCAGAAACCACGAATAGGCTATAGCCGCCTTATTTTCATTTCGAAATTCCTGCATATTTACGTGGTTTCCAGACCAAAATAACTTTTCCCTTAACCTTTTTTTAAAAAACTTTTTCTGTGACACCATAACACATTTTCACTCCAAAACAATTACTTCTTTCTTCCAACATGCAAATTAATAAAACACCCTACTTAAATAGCAAAGAAAACATTTCGTCCATTGTCAAATCTTCATACACTTCTGGTAGTATGCTCAGTGGATAATCATAGGTAAATGAAATCCCCTTTTGTTCTCCAAATTTCATAACCACTCTTTACACTACAATAATTTTACTTATTAATAGTGAATACTATAATCCAATTGAAAAACTATAATCCAATTAAGAAATGTTTACACCTTGGCCAAAATGTAACCCGATGGTTAGACAATATTGTAACTGTACAAGGAACTAGTTTTGCGACGCAACAAGCAAATCAAGTAGCAAACTGCAGCTAAAACCATGTGACTAAAGTTGTCATGTACTTGGCGCTAGAAAATCACATACAATATTAAAAAAATAATTTTTCCACTAGATGCACATTTTGTACGCATAACCCTACACTTGAAATATTGTTTGTTTAGAACACATTATTTCACAAAAGATGCAAAATTGTTTATACAATTACAAACTTATTATAAACTTTAAGTCTACAACACTAGCTTGTTAAAATTCAACATTAGTTTCACACAATTCTCACAAAGATTTTGTGAAATTAACTCTAATTTATTTGTAGTGCTACAAAAATATATTAGGCAACTCGTTTCAAAAGAATTCCTTGCACGAATACAAACAATTCCTTACAGCTTAGGGTTCTTTCACCATTTCGTTCTGCCTTTCCCACCTTGCTTCACCCATAGCACAACATATTTTTTGGAACCCCAATATGCCAAATTTTTCTTTAGTGAACACACAACTGTTTTGAAGTGAACCACTAAATAGTTTTGTTGAGTAACGCAAACGAAAGGACTTATTCCGTAATTAATAATAAATGACTTTGTGGCCATAAAATGTTGCTGAGTGATCACCCACTTTTCTTTCAGTGTTCATCCAAAACATATAATATCATTACACTAAGAACACTATGCCCGAGTATTACTCGGGCTACAATGAAAAAAAAAAATAAAAATTCTCTACCACTGAAAAAAAAAATGATCACGGATGTTGTTTCATTTTTTTGGTATAGTTTGTCAGGACTTAAAAATACTTCACAGCCCAACAGCACTGATTATCGTGAACTAAAGAAAATAGTATTTTTATAACAAATCGAGTGAACAATATATATTGCATTGCCTGTTACGTATTAAATGGTATCTGATTGGGAGAAGATTAACTCGGCAAACTTTATTCGGTGGAACAAGCGTGTCAAATGTGGTGCAACCCAACCGGGAATTCGTAAGTGGAAGCGCATGCATATAAGGGTAGAAAGAAGACACTCAAAAATGGCAGACATCCAAGACACAGTTCTAGCTTGCCTTGAATGAGAAATGTGTACAGAGTGCAAGGTGTTAAGGCTTCCACCTGCCTGCAACTATTCTGCGCGTTTGAGGGCCCGAAACGCGCGAGCTCAAAGGCAGACACTGGCGATGCGTGTCTGAAGACCGTACTGGAAGCTCTGTATAGAAAACCTAGCTACTGAAGCTGATTCTGAGAGAAACCCGTTTTACCCATGTCCACACAAAAAAAAAAAAAAAAAAAAAAAAAAACCTTGAAGTTGAAATGAGAACTTGAAACTTGTCCGTGGACACGAAACGCTTTTTAAATGCTTTTCGCATTCATACACCCCTACAAAATATACAAACTTTTTTTAGTCAAGTGTTTTCAACCAAAACCGTTGCAACGCACTTTATGCACCAGTTAGGAGGAGCCCTTGAGGGTCCCGCCTGCCTTCATTGTTTTTCTTGTATTTTGTCCGAGAAAAGAGGGAGCAATAAAGGTTACACTGGCAGCGCTACAAGAGCGCCATCGCCGCTACGCACACGGCTCTGAACTGACGTGCAGTGTTCTCGTAGTGCTGCGAGTACCTATGGGTAGGGCCAGTGACTTTTCGCGTAAAAATCGGAGCACCCAGTAGACTTCAATACTATATACACACCTCAGCTGTTGTTATACCTTCATTGGCTGCTGGTGACATGTCCGTCTTTGACCAAGCCACTCAGGACTAAGTAACTCCGACACTGAACCTTCGTGATTCGTGCGCAAACGGTTAACACGGGCCAGAACATTTTTTAACCAATCAAAGAAGCTGGACGACCCTACAGTGCTTTGGACTGTATCTTGTCTCGAAATCTTTTCGCGAAATATCGCTGCCCCTACCTATGGGACTTTCAGAGGTGATCATATCATTTTATGGGTGAAACATCTGTAACAAAGTTCAATACAGGCTCCTATCGTAGTTTCACTCGTGTCCGGATAGTATGCTTTAAGATACGGAACTCTGAAAAACCTTTTTGTAACTGTATTGGAGGGCTCCAAAATAATATTTACAGCATGCGTGGTAATTTTAAAGTACCATTCCTTCGTCGTCTGGGGAATGATGTCTTTTCGTAGGTAAACATAATGGGGGCACGTTTAATAGTTTTGTCAAAAAACCAGGATTTCAAACACACTGCAAAGCAGTTCAAGCGCCAGGCAGACGGAACCCGTAAGACGGCCGCATACCTAGCGCTTGAACTGCATTGCAGTGTGTTTGAAATCCCGATATTTTAGGAAACCAGTAAACGTATGCCCAAAATACTCATGTACGAAAAAAAAACACTCTTCTCACTAGTCGTGTATGGTACTTTAAAGACACCGCACGCGTTAAAAAAAATTATTTCAATGCCCTCACCTGGCTGAAAACTGCTTTTTCTGACTGCTGTACTCACAATATACGAACCGGATCCATGCGAAAATACAATAGAGGAGTGAATTAGACTTTGCTAGAGTGTCGCGTCCAATAAAATGGTAAAAGTCACTGCTTGTAGACCCATAGTTCTATCGTTACGACGGGAACACTGCAAGCAAGTTCACAACTTTGCGCGTAGAGGCGATATCGCTTTATATTAATTAGCCTGCCGGCGACGACAGTAACACTTCATCGATTTTTGCCTCGCACACACAAACACACCCCTCACGCCTTAAGAGGTCTCCATAGTTGTCATAAGGGCGTCATTGTAAGCAGTTACCTCTATTGTAATTTTAAAAAAAACGTGGAATATTTCAATATAAATCTTTTTTCAGGACATAAAATAAAGTTGATATTTTGTTGTCAATTCAAAAATTTGTTTATTGAAACACTAATGTGTTCGTTGAAAAGTGTTAAAATCTGCGAAAATCTCTGTAAGTAGACCTGTATTTGCGGTATTTATTCTTCTGTAAAACAGTGTTTTAAGCTATAGCGACAACGCTGTGTATTNGTAAGTAGACCTGTATTTGCGGTATTTATTCTTCTGTAAAACAGTGTTTTAAGCTATAGCGACAACGCTGTGTATTTTCTGAACAGACTGCTGTATTAAAATTCTATAGTCATTGCTTGAAATTCTGAGAAAACAGAACACACGCGAAGACTGTGTATGCTATTTTCCATCGCCGTCGTAGTGCTTCCATATGGTCGGAAGTGAACTTCAGGCGTTTGAAATTTTTTTTTACCAGGGAGGCCCCTTAAGGCTCTCGCCTACCTGGAGCTTCTTACCGCATTTGATGCCGAGAAGCGCGGAAGCGATAAGGGCGACACTACCACACACATCAAGTGCGCCATCGTCGATAAGCGCAAGGCTCTCAACTGGCGTGCCGTGTTCCAGTCGCATTCGTGTACCTATGGAACTTATCACGGTGACCCTATTATTTTATTGGTGGAAAGTCTGTAGGAAGATTTAATGCAGGGCTCTTGAGTAGTTTTGCATGGATCTGACGCGTATATTTTGTGATACAGCGCTTTGAAAAAGCAGTTTTTAGACATTTGGAGTGCTCTGAAATGGTGTTTCTAATGTGCATGACGTATTGAAAGTACCCAACAGTCCTCGTCTGAAGTGCGAGTTCCTTTCGTAACGAGTATTTCAAACACTATGCGACGCTTTTTAAACGCTAGGTAAGCGGGAGGCTTTAACGGCTGGCGGTGCACAGCCACCTTACCGCGAGGACGCAGAGGCAAATGTTATTGTTGCTGGTGTGATTACACAGCTTCGCCTCCGCGCGTGGCAGGCGGTGTTCGCAACGCGGCGCCGATGTTTGCCGAGCGGCTTGCCTCGTCGACACCAAGACCTTGGACTACTGTATTTCGTGGTTTGCATTATCGCCGTCTTTGCAAAGCCTGTCCGTGATTATCTTCCTTGCGACAGTTGGCGCCCTGTTGAACACACATTGCTAGCAGACAGTTTACAGCACTGAGTGGTCGTACGCCGTGTAAACTTCGCTTCAACTGCGAGTTTCGGCTCATATAAAGGCTCGTCTTCACCACTTTATTGCAGAAATTATTCGTTTTTGCGCCCTAATTTCGTATTCATTGTAATTACTGACAATGCACGATTATAGAAAATTTACACTGAACGAGTTGTTTANTGCGCCCTAATTTCGTATTCATTGTAATTACTGACAATGCACGATTATAGAAAATTTACACTGAACGAGTTGTTTAATATTTTTGTGCGTTATTTTAATTGTGTGTTATATGCTTCTTGTAAACATTTAAGAACATATTTATATATTACCAATAAGTCCCTGCCTTTTTTTCAAGCAGGCATTATATACAAACATATTAAACAACTAGTAAATTATTATTATCAAACATTTGCAATGATATCTGTGAAACTGAAATTATGAAACGAAAACGACGCATTTCTGCAAAGGAGACGAAGCCTGCCNCATTTGCAATGATATCTGTGAAACTGAAATTATGAAACGAAAACGACGCATTTCTGCAAAGGAGACGAAGCCTGCCTGTTCTCTGCTTACCGACCCTGCAGCCACGGAGTTTAAATGGGGAATCAATGTTAAAGAAATTCCTTCTCAATGCATTAGTTTTAAACACAACTGTTTCATACAAAAATATTTAACGCAACTTTCTCAGAAGATACGGCCACGTAATATGTATAAAAATTGGCAAGATTTCTTAAAGAAGAAATGTCGCGTGGAATACTTTTTGTTTGAAATAGTTATCTTTGAAATTGATGCATTGAGAAGGAATTTCTTTAATATCGATTCCCCATTTAAACTACGTGGATGCAGACGTGGTAGATAGAGCTCTTAAAACATAATACGAAATACTTGCAACAAACTTACTTCACGAGTGCAGTTTTCTTTGTTTATACAACCTGTGAAAACATAGAATATTGGCTCAAAACTCTATTCCTTATATGTCTCTAAAGTAAAGAACAATATTTTGGAAATAAAGGGTTTGTAAAATGAGCGTTATAAACAAAAAGGCATAAAAATAATGCGGCTAAATGATTAATTATTTATCACTTAACTTATTTTCTTTTCGAAATAAGGGTCCTACAAGCATGACTACTTCCTGTACGTTATTCGCCGTTCTTTCTTCTCCACCCTTTCATTGGTTTTTATACCTCTGGAACTCACCATTTCATTTCCGGTCTACTCTTAATTATTTCGAATTCCGGGAGCAGCATATTCTTTACCATAGTTAATCCTCCGCCCGTATATGTCCATACTATGTTTATTGAAGAAATTTAAGGTACTGTCATGTCACTTCACAAATGTAAGAAAAACAGTACGGTAATTTGGGAAGCCTTAGCTGAAAGAATAATAAAGGATGAAATAATAAATAACGGACCAGAAATTGGGACTCTAGGGATGTATGCACCAAATCATCAGATTGAAAGAAATATAAATAGTGGTCAAAACTCTGTAGTTTCACAAAAACAATATGGTAAGTTGGGAAACCACAGCTGAAAGACAAAAATGAGTGAAATGAGAAAGAACGACGCGAAATGGCGACTGTCGGAATGTATGAATCGAAATATTTACTTGATTGAATTAAATGTAAATACTGGACAAAAATTCGTAGTTTCTTTGAACAGAACATGAAAAGCTACAATGTAAATTCAGGACAATGATCCGACCTTCGGTAGGTTTAGAATATATCAGAAGAGAAGAGATTGGTACTAAGTGTAATTGGCGCACGAGTAGTAGCTGACAAACAGGTATCTTTCCGAGATGGTAGCAAACCAAAAAAGGCACCTGCACGAAAGTCACCTGTAACACAAGGCAGCTAGCTTATAGGTACCTACTCGAAGTAGTAGATGGCCTTCATCCACCTGTTAGACACAAGAACTAGCCTTTAGACACGCGTCTGAAACTGTCGATGACCGAAAGCTCCGTTTCAAACACGAAATATAGCCTAGTCGCACCTGTCCAAAGGCACACCCATCAAAAGTTTCATTTGGTCAAAAGTCATATGTCATGCACAAAAGCTAACTGAATGGTCACCGCTTGAAATTAAAAACTGCCAAACCCAAAGTCAGATACTAAAACTATTAAACTGCACCTGCCCGAAGTTGTGTTTGACAGAAAGGTAACTGTTATTCTCGTGTGCTATTTGAAAGGCATCTATCCGAAATTTAAGATTCATAAAACCAGCTGTCGAATACAAAAACTTGCANTAAGATTCATAAAACCAGCTGTCGAATACAAAAACTTGCAAAAAGCAAATGTACAAAGTGGTAAATGGTCTGGGGGATCCTGTCTGAAGCAACAGACTATCGATAAAGTATTTGTGAGAAATTGTAACAAGAAAAGAGCAGAAAGACAGTAGATGAAAATTGTGGATGAATAAAAGCAATCTGTATGACACAGCAACCAGCCGAAAGGCATGTTTCAGACATGATATACAGGTTTTATCAGACCAAATCTTTCAATCTTTGGGAGGTGAGAAGTGAGAAATATATGGGACACTACCTACCTAAACTGAGGATTTAAGATAGTTATAAGCTCTTAAAGATTAAGTTTTCAAAATTTATTTTTGCGAAATATTGGAAACTAAATGACATTAAGTTACAACACTTCCAACATTGTTTTATGCNGTCTGAAGCAACAGACTATCGATAAAGTATTTGTTATCGGTATTTTCTACACAAGAGCGAACTTTCATCAATACCTCCCATCCAAATGAAAATAACAGGGGTGGCCACCTTCTTACTGCATACGACTCTTTTCAACGCCAGGAATTGTGAACGTTTGATGCTGCTTTATTGAGCAGTATGGCCTAATTAACAAAAGTGGTCCTCTTGTTGCAAATGTCCAGGATCTACTCTTTTCATGTAAAAGGCTCACAAAACTTTCGGCTGCAGTGATACAGTGCCTAGTACTTAGGCAATACTACCTATATGCATCTATGGTATTCTGTTGTGCCCGCTGCACAGACGAAGGTGGTAGGCGTGTAAACATCATGTACCGCATATTAATAAACTTAAGAGTAAAGAAATTGCCTGTTCATTTTTGGTGACAGTCGGGTGGTATCAGTAAGTATTGGTATTGCTTACGCTCCTGGAACTGTATCGTACTTGAATTTTATGAGCAGAAGTTTTACTTTGGTGTGGAAATGTGTATGCAATTACGAGCACGCCTGATAATACCCCACGAAATGTGTTGTAAGGGTCGAACATAAAAAATCACTCACCAGACTGAATGCTAAAAACTTCAGGGAATAGAGAGTGATATGCCACCTCTCGCATCAGACGAACTGTGTGTGGTGCGACTTTGGATACATTAATTATCCGCATAGGTCGAAATATCACATGACAAATAGCCAGTCAAGAGCGAAAAATGTCACATCATCCTTAAATCACTAGCGCAGTGTAGTAATAGTGATGGTTATTGAGCTGTAGTGGGTACATGGTGGGTGGGTTGATGAGGGGATGGGGGTAGGGTGTGACGTAAAGCCAATGGTTCGTTGAGGGGTGGGGGTCCCCTTGGTTGTGTTGAGGCCGACAAAACAGTCAATGAAATACAGAAGTAGGGGTCAGTCGCCTGCTGATCACTGCATTGGGAGAGTGTGTGCTCTGCCATATTTACGTGATTCGAACCCTGGATCCTCTAAATCTAAATCTATAAATTATAATTTAATTTTCCCAAAATGTTGCAAAAATATTTCAATTTCTTTAGTTAAACATTTTTGAAGCTCTTATTTTATTACGTTAAAAAATATAAGTTTACCCGAAATTTTTACAATTTCATTATGATTTTTAAAAATTTTTGAGTTTAAGGTTACCCAGGTCAAGAAAATCCAACAGGATGTTCCGGTTCAATAATGTAAGGATTTCCTTAATTAAAAGAAATTAAGAATTTCTGCAATATTTATTAACTTCTAGGTTTCAAGGACATGATAATTCAGAATGGCGGTCAGGGTAAATAAAGTAATTTTCCTCTATTTTAAATTTTTTTATGCATTTTTACGATTTTATCTATATTTTTCGGGTTCAAGGTCACCATAAGGTCATCGCGAGTCAAGGTAAAGGATATAAAATATGTCGGTCGGAGTCAATAATGTAAACAAACATGGTAGTAGGTTCCCATTATATAAATAAACATGGTCACTGTCCCTCCTTATCCACTGGGCTTCACTCGGAGCCTAGAGTCCGCCTTGCTGATTTGTGGACTTTTTCAAAGAGTTTTGAGTGCACTGTCCACCGTGGACTTTGCGAAAAATTTTCACATTGCTTTGAGAATTTTGTTGGAAAAAAAAAAGAGGAAACTTTGAGCTAAAATGGTATTTTTTTAAGGGAAACCGGATTATCGGACTGTTATGACGTCCCTAAATGGCCGCGCCCGAGGATATTCACCCACTCCTCACTCAACAACCCCATTCCTTTGTACACAAAGTCTCCAAATCAATATAATGAGAAAAATTGTATAAAGTAAATACAATTTATTATTACCAAATTATATGTAAATATGTATTTACTGAATTTTTTTAACAGGCGCCATTAACTTTCATATAATTCTGTCAGCGTGTCACCAGTTTCCTAATTGCAGTGTCAATGACAAACATGAAATCGTGAAGCGTTGATATTCGCAAATTTTGCTTTTCAGATTGTCTGTCAGTACAGAAGGTCGATTACTACGTTCTTTGTCGTGGCACATTCGTTCACCTTTTTCTAAGCAAACTACACTATTGCCTAACCTTAGTATCACTTTAGGTCCATAAAATTAACAAATTTCCCGTTGGATATCAGCTGCACTATTGTTTTCGGCTAACGAAAACCGAATCACACCACTGCCATCACATTTCGCGGGATTGCTTGCTGCCACACTCGTTTTAAATTACTCGCACGTGGCATCCAACGTGAATCTGACTGTAACAAAATTGATGACAGCTAGCTACTAAATCAAACAATGGAACGGCAAATTCAATATCTCGATTCTCAGTACCGATTGGTGGCAATTTATAAACGGACCATAATTTAAAAACGCGCCTCGTATACATGTGCGTATGTATGTATAGTAACCTGGAGAGCCAAAAAAAAAAAAAAAAAAAAAAAAAAAAAANGTAACGCGATGCGATCGGCAGCGCCTATATACACTGTAGAGCTAAAAAAAAAAAAACTGGTATAGGCGTGCATGTGCAAATAACAGAGGTATGGAACCAATCAGAGTAACACGAATCGGTCGGCAGCGCCTATATAAGACAACAAGCGTCTGGAAAAGTTGCTAGATCGGTTACTGCTGCTACAATGGCAGGTTATCAAGATTTAAGTGAGTTTGAACGTGTTGTTATAGTCGGCGCACGAGATATGGGACATAGCATCTCCGAGGTAGCGATACACTTTGGATTTTCGCGTACAACCATTTCACGAGTCTACCGTGAATATCGGGAATCCGGTAAAACATCAAATTTTCGACATCACTGCGACCGGAAAAAGATCGTGAACGAACGGGGCAAACGACGACTGACGAGAATCATTAAACGTGACAGAAATGCAACCCTTTCTCAAATTGTCGAAGATTTCAATGCTGGGGCATCAACAAGTGCCAGTGTGCGAACTATTCAACGGACCATCATTGATATGGGCTTTCGGAGCCGAAGGCCCACTCGTGTACCGTTGTTGACTGCACGACACAAAACTTTACGCCTCGCCTGGGCCCGTCAACACCGCCATTGGACTGTTGATGACTGGAAACACGTTGCCTGGTCTGACGAGTCTCGTTTCCAATTGTATCGGGCGGATGGACGTGTACGGGTATGGAGACTTCCTTATAAATACATGGACCCTACATGTCAACAAGGGACTCTTCAAGCTGATGGAGGCTCTGTCATGGTATGGAGCTTGTGCAGTTGGCGTGAAATGGGACCCCTGATACGTCTAGAAGCGACTCTGACAGGTGACAGATACGTAAGCATCCTGTCCGATCACCTGCACCCATTAATGTCCATTGTGCATTCCGATGGACGTGGACAATTCCAGCAGGAAAATGCGACACTCCACACGTCGAGAGTTGCTACCAAGTGGCTCCAGGAACACTCTTCTGACTTTAGACACTTCCATTGGCCACCTAAATCACCAGACATGAACATTATTGAGCATTTCTGGGATGCTTTGCAACGTGCTGTTCAGAAGAGATTTCCCCCGCCCCGCACTCCTATGGATTTGTGGACTGCTCTGCAGGATTCCTGGTGTGAAATACCTCCTGCATACATACCTTCAGACATTAGTAGAGTCCATGCCACGTCGTCTTGCGGCACTTCTGCGTGCTCGCGGGGGCCCTACACGATATTAGGCAGGTGTACCAGTTTTTTAGGCTCTTCAGTTTACATTCATGATAACTTCCAACTCTTCCCAAGCATTGCTGAAGTTATACTTTAAAGTTATTCCTTCTTCTCACGCAATCAACATTTAACAAAGTCTAGAAATTTACAACGTATCGTATTTTTGGGCACTCAATTTAGTAACATTTTGCATGATAATTATTTCTTACTAGGCACCACCAACATATTTTTTCTCTGTTTTTGTTCCTATTTATTATAAATAAAATATTATAAATTCTAGATCAAATATACGTAAAGGTTCAATTTAACCAAACATAAGATACTTTTATGTTAACACAAGTGTAAAAGGTGATGATACCGCGAATAGACTATAAGCATGCAAGCAAGCATGAATATATGAATGTATGTTTGCATGTTTGTCGGTTTGTATCCATGGGTCTCTGAATGTATGCATGTATACACGGTATGTATCCATTTGTATGTAGATATGTATACACGATATATACATGTATATTAGTGAATTATCACAAAAATATGCGAGTTTCCTAAAGAATCACGAGTCACATTCTTGCTGGCACACGGCAGACACCTTAGGAATTACTGTGGTTCTGCCGCAATGTCATTTTAGGTGAGATGTGGTTAACATTCTAGTCACAATTTGACGCGTAATTGGGAGGGAATGTCAAAGTTTGTGCTTTACGTGCACAGAGGGTGGAGATGACATGAGCTCCAGCAGACTCCGAGCCACACCTTGGCATACTCGGTATTCAGAAATACTTTAGTCTTGATGGTGGGGAGGATATGGAGGGAGAGGGTTGCGCAGCCTTCTCGCCACACCAACACGACGCACGGCGTGCACGGCCACCGACAAACCTGACGCGGGATTACACAGAAACTTCAGCTCACCGTTATGAATTAGTTAGCGCGGACAAGCCAAGCAAACTGCAGTGAGCGTTGGTATCCAGGCCAGGGGAAGAATCATTAACAAGTTGCGGCAATTATATAGTTTGTAAAACATAGCACCGAAGCGACAGCGGATCTCCCCTCCCGGTGGCACAGTATTTGGGAGAGAATTACGCCACCAAGAAACTATATAATGCTTGGCAACTCTTTGGACGGGGTCTGTCTAGACTCACACTGAGAAGAACCGTCCTCAAGATGCAACTTGGTGTGCCGATCGTCGTAATATTCAGCCTACGGCAACGATACATACACCTTATGTCATATTCTGAGTAGCTCATCAACGATGTTTTGGACCTCCTTCGCCAAAAGCTTACATTTATTGTAGTCTTGAGATAATAAATTAAATCTTCGTTCAGTCTTGTATATAAGTTCCATATATAGTTACCATAAACCTTCCCTAGTCTACAATACAAAACCTTAACATCATGGGGCCGCGGTGGATGAGCGGTTAGTCTGCTTGCCTCCCACCAAAGCGAATCGGTTTCAATCCCCAGATGGATCACTCCCGGATTTTCGTATGTGGAAATCGTGCTGGACGATGTCGCTGGTTGGCGGGTTTTCTCGGGGATTTCCGGTTTCCTCCCGCCCTTTCATTCCGGCACCGCTCCATACTCACCTCAATCACCCTCATCGGCTCTCAAGACCTCGCTGTTAAGAGCCGTACAAATCTCTTCACTCACACTTAACATCATACGTAAATATATTTCATAATGTAGCACAATGTGGACTTCTCTAGCTTCGCGACAGGTTGTTGCTGTTCTGTAAAGAACCCACGTTTCCTTACTCCAGCGTTTCAGCCTAACTTATACTAGAGGGAGCACGGTGATGTAGCAGTCAGAGTCACAGACTGAAGATGAGGTAGACTGATCTCGCTGGCGGCGCACAACCAATCTCAATGTCCCCAACTGAACTGCTTTTCTGCCAACACGACTGGCAAAAAACGGCATGGATTGGATTTGAAGTTAGAAAACTAATAAAAAAAAGTGCTTTGAGTTGTATGTATACTTCCACTAACACATTTTTAAAAATTAATTTTGATTAAATTACAAGTGGTGAAAGTGTTTTATTCATATAAAAGCGATTGCCTTATGAAAATTGAGGTACGAACAAATGCGTTTATCACTGTTGACCATGTGATTTTGACAGTTGTGTTCCTTTGGGGTAGGTAAATGCTGGTTACATGCGCCAAAGACGGATAATCGGTCTACCTTATCTTTAATCTATGGTCAGAGCACTCACCTCCCACCACAGGGGACCGGACTCCACCATTATTGGCGTTGTAAACACCAGTTTCCAATCGCTGCTTAAATCTTTATAAGTTACAGGCACTCAATGAAAGGAAAGCTAAGTTTTGCTGTGATACTTGTACAATAGATTACTATAGTAAATTCACGGTTACTTCCAACTTTTCTGAAGCCTTGCTTAAGTTCTACTTTGAGTATATTCCTGCGCCTCGTGCAAAAAAACTTAACTTTGTCTAGAAAATTACACCAAGGGAAATCGCACCGCATTTTTTCGCACTCAGTTTAATAATATTTTGCATGGGAACTATTTTTTACTAGGCATTAACAACACACGTATTTTCTCTCTATTTTATTAATTTTAATTATGAATGAAATGCTACAATTTATAGATAAAGCACAAGTGAGAGTTCAATTTAGCCAAAAAGTTTCTTTTATGTTAAAATAAGTAAAAACTGCTCGTGTTATATGACATATTTAGGTAACAACGAAACACATCTTACAAAGAGTGATTTTTTAAAAGTTTGATTAGAAATTTGTGAAGATACTGCGAAAGGACTTTAGTCCCTTTACCTTTAGGGACTGATATGGCGGAGGAAGTTTCCCCCGCAAAATAGGATTCTTCGTTTTTCTAGCTTTTTTACCTTTTTAAAAAAGAAAATTGCGATAATACTTATATACCCAACTAGCTACTGGCCTTTCACAGCAGTTCAGACATGACGTCTGAACTATGAACTCCTATTTATGTCAAAATATTGGTTTGTCGAATTTTGGCAGAATTAATATTATGACGAAATTGCGAGTTGGTAGTTCAACCGTTATGTCTGTACTGCTGTTTAAGGTCAACAGCTAGTTGGGTATAAGAGTAATTACGGAATTTTATTTTTTTTAAATATAAATAAGCATAAAAAAAATGGCGGGGGACATTTCCCCTTAAGAACTCGTGTTACTGAGCCTGTTGATAAAATATCGTGCCAATTGTGTTTGTTTCAGTAAACATGAGGTAAAGAAATTACCTTTACTGAATTGCTTTATTATGGGCATCTACTTTACGCGAAAAGATTCCACGACTAGTTGTACTCGAAAACCCGTTAGCTTGAATCCACTTTTGTGATCGGATCATATGAACTGTTACGCGTCTTAGCTGTCTGCCTGCGAATCACGGGCATTCATTATAGGAGTATCGTGGTTCTGATTGGTGCAGTCAGTCTTCCCAGAAAGATACGCGGCCAATAACACGGGTAAGCTGCAGCTTTGAATATAGAATATTGAAGTCTAGGTTGTGCGGAAGTCTTTTCGTGAAAACCAGGTGGTCTGAGTATGGGCGTAGACATATCTCTGTTCACACCGCCGACTCTGGGGCAAACCGTAGACCAAAAGACGAGGCAGGTCGATTTTTTTTCTTCTGCGCATTGTCCCCAACTTTGACTCGCCCATTGCCAATAGAACTGTCAAAAATCACATCTTCAGCTGCAATGAACGTGCACGTTTACGTTTTGTTTTTCTAGAATCTAGAGATACCTATGTTTGTCTTGATAGTGCTATTGGCAGTAAAACACTCCAATTTTGGAACAAAGAGAGTAGTTACTGCGCAAGCAAGCATACGCACTCTAACCCATATTGAATGTACAGAGTAGAGCGCTGGTTCTGCAAGCTGGAATGGTGGCATTCATGGCGACCGCTGGGTCCCAGCACGTGGAAATTCAGCCTTCAGTGAAACCACCGTGTCTGAAGTTAGAAAGATTTTAGAGGGCTGGAGGCAGGCATTGATCTAGGATTGTATCTTGACTGTTGAAAAAATAATCTCGTTTAAATAAACTTTGGAAACGCTTGTTGGATATACACCATTAAATATACCCACTGTGGAGGAGGGTTGTGATGAGTAAAGGGATTGAAAGGGAGGGGTATAGTTTTGGTAACCTGATTTATGTTTCAAAATTGTAACAGTTTATGCTTACCTTATGTAACTGTTTGGGAAAGCCCAAACCCTAAATGCATACTTTACAACCAACGAGACATTAATTTTTTGACACTTATCATAGATGTTATTGCATTTGTACTCTTAGCTCTCCTCGCCATCATGACCCAAGATCACTGAAGATCAGCGCACTTGAGTGTCAGTCAGTAAAGTAACTGTCGTAAGAGACATCTCAACTGAGAAAATTTTACATTCGAAATTACATAATGCTGCTATACTGAAAAAAAAAAGAGGTCTCTATTTTTTAAATTGACGTGGGCTAAACTTTTCTTGAGGGACGTGATAAAATAACTTATAGTGGCCACATAATTCCTTTTCCCATGTTTGTGGTGCGGTATGCGTGTATGTAGGACTACATACAAAAACGTTATGTACGACATAAACACACAGTGTAATACATGATTAAATACCATATTTATCGCTCTCAAAACAATAGATAAATTGCGATGATTTTGGTAATGCGATAGAGCTATTTCTTTGTCTTTTATAGTTGAGAGGAGCGAATACCACCCCAGACCTCTCCACCGCCAAATATATCACTGTCTTGTCGAATGTGGAGAGCAGATACGATTACGTTCTAGAGCGTAAATTATTTCACTTCAGACGCTGGCTGGCACACGCGCCATGATGAAACATCTGAGATCGATCAGCGAGAGGATATAATCCCACGCGGCTTGCATTCCAAGGACCTAAAACTATACGCAGAGATTCGACGGACTGTGTCTGAAATACGGGCGCCGAACGTGTTGTTTAATTGCACACGGTTTATCCGAGTACCCGCAGTAGTAAACAAGTGTGATAATCATCAATGCATTGTGGCAAGGTCAAGAGCGGATCGAGAGGAAGGGTTATAAGGAACCCGGACGCCCCCCCCTTTTTTTTTTTGCAAAAACATCCACATCGACATGAAACTGTTATGTGAAGTTTATAAAACAGAAAATAAACAATATCAGAATTGCTAAAAAATACTGATTTTATTTTAATTAATGAAATATTGTCTCCTGAAACTATGACGAAACAGTTGCCCCCTCCCATGCTACGAATCGAATGTCTGTAACTGCACCTTCATAAACTCAAAGGGAAAATAGCCCCCCCTCCCTTTTTCATAAAAATCTAACCCAACCCAACCGAGAGCCTACAACCGCTCCTGGGCAAGGCCAGCGATCGATTCTGATCGATTTAGCTGTCTTGAAAATCAATGCTGTGCTAGAAAAGATAACGCATTTTTTAAAACCCATCGCAGGCTCATGAGTTCACGTTCCACGATCGGTCAACGAACACAACCTGAGTACAGAACAGACAGTTCAACTAGCTTGTAAACAAGTTGTCAAACAATATCGTGAAACGAAGTAGCGGTGTTTTTGTCTGGAAATACGCCGGGGCCAGGCGCGTGCGCAGGATTTGAAAATGGGATGTGCGATTCCGGCAGGAACAAAGCTTTGCCTTCAGTTTCTCAATGACCGTGATTTTCTGGCACGGCCCGGTTATAAAAAAAAATTATTCAACGGAGAACCAAAGAGCATCACTCAATAGCACAACTAAAACTAAGATTGACACAGTTTGTTTATAGTTTTTAAAATGCCGTTTAGTTTTATTTCTTGTAACTTTTTGGGAGGGGTATTCCCAAAAGTCCTCCTGTGCGCATGGCCTCGAGTCAGGATACAATAAATTGCCTTCCACAAGGGCAGAGATGGTCTTACGGCTCGGCTTCACCTCCTTTGCAGAAATTATTAGTTTTCGCGTCATAATATTGGATTCATAGTAATTACTGACAATGTACGATAATAGAAAATTCATATTTTACGAGTTGTTTAATATTTTCGTTCTTAATTTAAATTGTGTGTTGTCTGTTGTTGTAAAGAGTCGAGAACATATTTATATTTTAATGATAAGTTCCTGCCTTTTTGCAAGCTGGAAATAACGCACAGTGCAAATTAGATACAAAAGTATTACAAAACTAGTAAATTGTAAATTTTCTATAATCAAACATTTCCAATAATATCTATGTGACTGAAATTATGACACGAAAACGAATAATTTCTGCAAAAAGAGCGAATGCAAGGGGGGAGAGTGGGTAGTTTGAGCGGTAATTGAAGCATGGCAAGGCGACTCACCTGTTATCAGTCGAGCGCCTGCGACGACCCAAGTCTTTGCTCAGCAACGGTCCCTCGTGGCGGTCCCGCGGCCTGTCGCGTCCGTATCGGCCATGAACGACGTCTTCCTGTCTGCGCAGCTGCAGCTGCTATCGTGCCGATAGCACGGGGCCCGTCTCACGGCCGTGCGCGATCCGTCCGCCGACCCCCGCGCTCGTGAAAAGCCGTCCAATCTGTTCCCCAGTTACTACACTCCGCGGATGCCGGTACGACAATACGACAGCGTGCGACGGCTGTGGCCTCGTGTTCTGCGGAACAGCACACGGTAAACAAGCGAGCAGCGAAAAAGAGTCCGCACACACTTCCTTTCCTCCCCCTTCCGCTACGTTCGTACATTTCCTCGCGGCACCAGCGCATTCTGTCGGCGTGCTCTGGAACCTACCGCGAATCAATACCGGTCGCGAGGACGTTGTTTTGCGTGCTCACGAGGCCTACAAGCGCGGGAGCGTTAAGAGCGACCGAGCAGGGGCGGCCTTAACTATTTCGAGGCCCCGGGCGGCAGATCCTTGCCAGGCCCTTGCCCTTTGTGCAAAGTATGTGAATCGAAAGTAGGTATGAGATAAAATAAATAAATGTTGAGTTTTAAAATATTATATTAGAAGATTTATAAAAGTTAAAAAAACAAACATAAAGACGACACATTAATTAATGATGTTAAACTAAGGTACATAAATGCCTTAAAATATATACGCAGGGATTTTAAAATGTTCTTTGCGGCTTTTCCTAAGACTAAAATCTTTAACTAAAGCACAATAATCTAACGAATTAGCTACGTCATTTTCAATGGAAAGAATAGCAAGGGCTGGATGCCGATCTTGCGTCATCGACTTACTCAAATATGTTGTTATAATTTTTAACGTCGAAAAACTCCTTTCTGTAGACGCAACTGTCACAGGTGTGGTGACAATAATTCTCAAGACTAATTCGATAGTGGGGTACACTTCAGTTAAATTTTTTTCTATTATATATTTCAGTACCGAGATTATGTCATCGTTTCCTTCATATACACGGATAAACATGTTCAGTTCTTCATACAATTCATGTCCATCAATATCAGATGTGTCTCCCTCCTACTGTTAGAGATATTTGCAAGTCGCTGCATTGCTTCAAATGTTCACAATTACTAATTTCCTTTCATATTTTTATGTTATACATGAAACCAAATATGCTCTCATGATGTTTAAGTGCCTCAAATCTAGGTTGGCAGCTTGCGCGCACATTGTCAACAATGACATAAAAATAGTTTATTTCGAAAATCTCTTCAGCAGGCAATTGAAGGGCTTCATCTTCCCCTTCATAGTCAAAACGCGATCTTTTGCGTCGCCTTCTCACGACTTTGAACTTTCTGTCAATATCATTTTCCTCAGCTATTTCTCTCGCTGTTACCAAGGATGATTGGAAACCATTTTCCCGATAATTATAAAGACCGTGTGTAAAAGCGTCTAGGTGTTGTATAGTCGCATCTAGGTGCATTTTTTCGCTCTGAAACATTTTACTTATAACATTTATCTTTGTGAGAATGTCATACCATACGACGAGAGAAACTACAAATTCGTAGGTAGTTATTTCCTTTTCTATAGAATGACTTTCACTAACCAACTGACAATCTCTTGTATTTTCTGCTAAATCCTTCAAAGCATCACATATCTCGCTTATGTGGTATTTAACGGCCTTCACCGATTCTACGCTGCATTCCCATCTAGTTTCGGAAAGTGGTTTTAGCGATAAGGATTTTACATGTGCTTTTAAAATAGCCCACCTCTGACTAGAGCCGGCAAACAGAGTGTACAACCTTTGTAGCAAACCAAAAAAAGATTTTGCCTGAACACAAGACGATGCTGCATCTCCTAGAATGAGATTCCGGCTGTGACTCCCACAAGGTAAAAAATAAGCAAGTGGATTAATTTCAAGTATACGTTTCTGGGCACAATTTTTTTCTCCACGCATATTGGCTCCATTATCATACCATTGGCCTCTGCAGTTTCGCAATGATATACCCAGCTGTCCTAGCTCTGTGATTATATAATTAGTCACACTCTCTGCTGTGGTTTTTTCGACGGCTAAAAAGCCAATAAAATGTTCTTCAATGTCAGCTGTATTTGTATTAAAAAATCTTATAATAATTGACAGTTTCTCAACACGAGAAACGTCACGAGTAAAATCAAGAATAATCGAGTAATATTTATTCTTTATTATTTTGTCAACAATTTGAGTCTTCACGTGACTTGCCATTAATTGTATGAGCTCATTTTGAATATTTTTTCCAAAATAGTGGTCATTAATCGTCTTGTCTGTTACTTGTTTTAGGTGAAGTTGCAACATTGGATCAAATCGGACTATTAACTTTACTAACTCTATAAAGTTGGCGCTAGTCTCACTTGAATCTGAGTCAGATATTAATTTATCTCTATGACCTCTGAAGGCCAAATTGTGAGATGCTAAAAAATTTACAATTGCAAGCAGTCTTTCTAAAACATCTCTCCAACGCTGCCTTTCTTATTCAATTTGAGTCTGGGCTATAGAGTCAATAGTGGCACAGTTTTTTTACCCGTTCGCTAAATTTAACCATTTAAACATACTATCTTTGTGCTGCCGGCTAGATTCATGAGACTTTAGGTAATCACCCAAGTGTTGCCAATCACACACTCCTCCTTGCCAGCTTCAGCGACTGTCCCTGGACTTCATCTGTAATCATAGTACAACAGACCTTGAGGAGGAGTTGCAGTCTCTTATTCGAATGCGTACGCGGGTAGAATGAGTGGTTTGAGTAGCACGCGCGTTTTGAAAACACGTTCGCCCCGCGCACAAACCAGTGAAAACTGGTCTCGACTTCACCATTTTACCTAGCCTTCACTTGAAGTGTGCTATTAAAGATTTTAGGGGTGATATTAATGGAGCTCCAACCTTGAGGAGAAGCTAGTGTGGTGGTAGGCCAGGTCGTCATGAGGGTAGAAGATGCCGTTGATGAACTCGGGGTAATGGACTGCATTGCCCGTTTTTGCAAAACTGTGTCCACATATTTGTACTCCAATTCTACCTCTTCGAACAACTAAAACAAATTATACTAAAGTTTTATTATACTGTTCTATTGTAAATTTTGTTCAATATACGTAACCTGTTATTCTACGGCAATTTTTTAAAAACGATTTGACGATTTACTTTATGATTACAGAATTAAGTTCGTGTACACAGGTTTTTGTCTTCCGAGGATTTCTAGTCATCATGCCACTGGAATATATTAAAGTTACGTTTAAAACTATTCTATTGAATAAAAGTTATGACTCGTTGGAAACGAAATGTGCTCTAAACACCAATATATGACTTCATAAGGAGAAGAACTGAGCGCAATATACCTAATTCACTAACCACGTAGTCTAAAATGCTATTTAATTGTTTATCCTAAGTTCTGACAACTTTTGTCTGTGACTGTAAGGAAAACAAAACTTTTTTTCAGAAAGAGACTGGTTTTATTTCAATTCCTACTTTTTTTCGTTTGGTAAGCATTTGCAAAACATGTTGGTTTGAAGGTTACGTGGAAACTATGTTATGTTGGTAACATATAATCGAAAACATATTCGAACATTTATCATATTCTTAGCGATTTCTAATAAGTTCACGTGGTAAGTTTCTACGGATGTATAACAAATTGGGACTAATACTAAAATAATATAATTTACTGCCTCTACGTATGAATGTGTGTCTGTGTATAAAATGAAGAGCATGACTGACTGATTCACTCATCATCGCACAGCCCAACCCGCTGGAAGCAAAAGCATGAAAATTTAGAGATGTTTTCTACTTAGAGCGCAAACACAAACTATTGGAAGATTTTTCCAAATTCGGTCCCTAAGAGGGATAAAGGGGGTTAAAAGTGTTTTCGAGGACTCAATAGCACATCAATGCGGAAAGATACCCTTCCACGGCTTTTGCTTCAAAAGGCTGCCTATTTAAATGCCTAAAAATTAATTTCAGGAATTTTCGAAACCAAGCCCTTACAGAGCGAAAAGGCGTAAAATACGTTTTTGAATACTCCTCAAAAGATCATTAACCAGATAAGATATCGTTATGCTCTTTGCTTTTAAACAGTAAGGGGGACTACCACTTGAAGTGAATAAGCATACGATACGAGGAATCTTGTGACAATTTCTCTTCATTTTTTAGGGGTAGGTGGAACTCGAACTCTTTCCTCTTTGCATACAACAAATAGTCACAAAACACTTACCAAGAGAAAAGAAAATTGGCTGCTTCAAGCGCTTTTCCCATACCGTGTACATCATTTGCAATTTGTCAGTTATCCCCATGACGACAGTTCCGGTGCTGGACGATATAAGGGGGGAAATGTTCGTTTCAATCATGCTAGGAGCATAACATCTATATGCATCTTTCACTGGCTGCCCCCTGTTGAATCACTCCTATTTTTTTTTCACGTAAACCTGTATATTTTCCAAGGAGTTTCTAAAGAAAATTCCCTAATAATCAACCCAAATATATAACTAATAGTTAAACCAGTAGAAATGAATTCCACATTTATCACACCGGTGTCTAGCGGTACTAATGCGTAGTGTTTATCGTTCCGTGATTTCCATTCACGTATTGAACTATCATGGCTTTGTTTTGTTTGAGTATTTCTGAGTGATAAGAGTAGTTGTGTTGTGTTCTTAGCTTTCCAGACATACGAATTAACACGACTATTAGACTTTGTAACGTCACAGTAGTGATATAATTAGTGTACTAGTGTTCATTTGAGAAACTGATACATATTTTTAAGGCGCTGATTTACGCTTTACGCTGGTAAACTTACTGAAAGAAAGTGAATGCTTACAAAACAAAATCGTGTCTTTTTCAAGAACCGATTTTAGAACGTCTCATTCCATGAGCTGGATTCATAACCATTTAGGTTTCAGGAGTCGAATACGGACATTGCGTTTAAATTGTTAGATAAGGTAGGTAGTAAATGTCTGTGGACACAGTAAAATATGTCTTTTTAGGGCCGGTTATTCAAAATATTTAACATGAACACCAAAGGATACAAAACAATGTATCATCTTTCCCCAGCTCCCGCCGGCCATTGTAAAAGCGGAAACAATAGCAGTTGGTTTTGTAAGACGTTTGCAATTCGCTGTAGCTAACATAGGTGTGGGATACTTTCAATGAAGATTACTGATTCCGGAAACTTCTGCCACTAAACGTAAGTCTTAAGTAGCTCAGTTCAATTTTGTCTCTCTCATGACCTCGATGTTAAGAGCAGCCCAAATCTCTTCACATCACTCTCTTCAACTTTGTTTGGTTTCTAGAAAGTAAGTATTGTTTTAAGACTGCTTAGATCCAAGTCTGTAAACCAAATAGATGAATTATTCGTTAGCTTACACAAGTTCGTTTCGTTCGCATCATACAAAAAATAAAAATTAGCATACTGCTAGTAAACAGGTAAGTCTATTTCTACCATCTATCTGTGATTAAACTTAACATCACTATTCGATGACCTGTAATGAAACGGAAGTATTTAAGGGTTATCGAGACTTTCAGAGTGAGTGACTCCTATATTCCAGATTACATCCTTTCAACGTCTCAGATTTTATGGCAGGATGATAATCGGAAAAGACTTATACACCGAGGTGTCCTCAATTACTATCGTAAAGCGGCACATACGTCCCTCTAGTTAGAAAGCACCTTAAAAGGACTTAAGGAGGGAAATTCTGTGGTAATTTTTGGACTGCAATGCCAAATGTTGAAAGTATTTTGGAAGTAATATTTCTGACAAACTTAGAGGAGTTTCATATATACTGAGGATCACATAATAGGTACCAATTACTAACATAATTTGCCATATTCAATTAATATTCAATAAAGTAACAATTTAATACGCAAGAGTACGTAATATCGTTTTAATTTTTTTATAATATATAAAAAAACACTTTTTCCACATATAATTGACTTTATTACAACATTTTTTTAAATATGAATATAAATATTTGACATTAAAATTTTCATAAAACACTACAAAATATTTCCATTTATTAATTACTATTAGTGCATACATTTATTACATTTAATTAATTGCATCACATCTATAAGTGTAATCTAGGACAATTTAATCGGCCTAATCTTTCCGTATCTCAGAAATACTTAACGGTGGAGGCCGATAATCATCTCTATAAACAGTCAACTTTTGGATAATGTGTGAATGTGTAATGTCTATGAGCGTTTGGTCATTCATTATTTTCTCTGTGGCTGCGCAATTGTTTGTTCCAAAACTTCCACATGCTTTGTGGTAGCTTTTGTGTTTTGTTTCGCCGTATGGAAGTAGTCGCGTGTAGAAACTTAAAAATGTTTATTCAAGATATTGGCTATTTGGCATTTTGGACTTAAAATATAGGCTGCCATAGAGTGTTAACTTTTGTGACGGAGGTTGTGAATAATAAACACATTAGCGAATAATATTTTCTGAAGCATTTGCAGAACCACGCGAAATCAAAAAAAACATTTAGATGGAGCACATTAACGGAAGTTGTGACAGCGATCACTAATGAATTCGGAGCTGTATGCAGCACTTGATAAAGGCACTGGCTTCAGAAAAATGCCAGCACTTAGCAAGTCGCGCGTATAAATGGAACAACTCAGTCCTGAGTGTCAGACAGTATCTTCCCAGCAAAGGCATGGGTGGTGTGTTGACTTATGGTCCGTCCGTCACCCACGCCCCTGCTCCCATTCTCTGCCTCAGTCCTGCCCACTCTTCGCGCCTTTCCACCTGTGTGTTGTCGCTGTTATTTCTGATTGGCTCCCGTTGTGCACTTGAGGCGGGGTCTGCTTTTACATTGTTGAATTAACAAAGAAATGTGCTTATGCTTGCTGGAGTCACATTTTCTGGCGTTCGATGCAATTTGTTGTTGACTTGCACATTACATCCGGGATCGATGTTATGATTCCTATGTATTGTAAACGTGCCTGTTCCCTCCTGCACAGGAGTTATTGCGACAGGATGTGCACAACAGGACAGTGTCTAACAATTTGAAGAGCCTTAAAACATTTCTCAGCGTTTCAGTCATAACACGAGGTAGCTCTATGTATAAAATAAAGTATTACGAGTGACTGACACTCTCATCAAGGCACAGCCCAAACTGAGGCATGACAATTTTAGGATCGGCTTCCACTTAAGGGTACAGGCACTCACAATTGTTCGTTTTGTTACTGTGCCGCGGGTCAAATATCTTAATACTGGCCATCAGGGGCTGCGGTGGTGTAGTGGTCAGACTACTCGCCTCCCACCTAGGCGTACCGAGTTCGATTCCCTGCAGGGTCGCTCCCGGATTTTCGCGTGTAGGAATCGTCCCGGACGATGCCGCTGGTCGGCGGGTTTTTTATCGGGGATCTCCCGTTTCCCCCGCCCTTGCATTCAGGCGTTGCTCCATACTCACCTCACTTCACCACCATCGGCTCTCAAGACCTCGATGTTAAGACCCGCCCAAATCTCTCCACTATGCTGCACTCCACTAGCCATCGTTCCATTTCTTTCACTACGTTGCTGGTACACATTAGTCGTGGATGTGTTTGACATTTTAAAGGTAGATTCACACGTTCAGAGATAACGTCGAACAGATAGAGCAAATAGCACCAACAGCCAATCAAAGAGCTTCTCATAGCTTCTGCGTTACCCGCGTTGTCTGCGCGGAAAAGGTTGAGCCGATCTCAATTTTTTCCGCNATTCCCTGCAGGGTCGCTCCCGGATTTTCGCGTGTAGGAATCGTCCCGGACGATGCCGCTGGTCGGCGGGTTTTTTTTTATCGGGGATCTCCCGTTTCACCCGCCCATGCATTCAGGCGTTGCTCCATACTCACCTCACTTCACCAAAATCGGCTCTCAAGACCTCGATGTTAAGACCCGCCCAAATCTCTCTACTACGCTGCACTCCACTAGCCGTCGTTCCTTTTCTTTCACTTCGTTCCTGGTACGCATTAGTCGTGGATGTGTTTGACATTTTAAAGGCAGATTCACACGTTCGCAGATAACTTCGAACAGATCGAGCAGATAGCACCAACAGCCAATCAAAGAGCTTCTCATAGCCTCTGCGTTACCCGCGTTGTCTGCGCGGAAAAGGTTGAGCCGATCTCAATTTTTCCGCGCAGACAACGCGGATATTACCCACAATTCAGCGCGTGCTGCCCGAGGCGACTAAAATAGCTGTCTTCGAAGATTTTTTTGTAGTTAAGTCATATGAACAGTGTGAAGGAAAGACGTTCTTTGTTACATGCATCGGAAAAAATAAACAAAGATAAAGGAAATCAAATTAATATTGTTACATGTCGCCGCTTGGTCTTCGTACCCTTCCCTACTTTCTTGTGGACGCACGTTTATATTACGGTAACAGGAGAAGGGAAGGCAGCGTTATAAAAGTACTGCGGTAACACAAACACGTGCCGCGATAAGGCTACCAAAACTGATGACAATCCCGACCCTGGAAGAATGAATAACTCGGTTAGTCGTTGCGCGGATTTTCTGGTCATCGCCCTCCTCCTGCCTCAGAGTGACCCGAGGTACGAAGATACTTGTGGGCCAGGTCGGCTCAGCTATACAAGCTGCGGCGATGCAGTGACCAGCGAGTATAGTCTGCGAGCATCGGGAGAATAGAGAGACTGACCTGCCAGGCTGTGGGCAAGTGGAACTGGATACTGCAGACATTTGGAATAATATTAATGTATGGCAATATACATTTTGATCGAATATGTGTAGCTAATAATTGAGAATTAAGTGACTGTAGCTAGTATAAAGACACTGATAAAACTTTTTATTATAATGGCGATTGGCATTAAATGTTTTAAATAGTAGCTGTGTGTACTTGTATAACACTGAAAATAATTGAAGAAATTAAATGTACTTACTCTGATACGCCCTTAGGCGACTTGCAACAGTATTAACGGCAAATCCCACAATCCTCATAGGAAAAGAATAAAATCTCGTTTCTTGGCAGCTGATGAGCAAACCAAAGCTTAACTTACGGGTACGCAGATAACTCAGAAAATTCTGGTTATGACATTGATGTCCGCCCAGATCGTTCTGTCTAGTCAGCGTGAGTAAGAGAAGGATCGATATATAGTACTTATTACTTGGTTCGTCACGCGACGGCACCGTGGGAAATGGGCCTGGAATGTCAGGCCTGGAAAGTAGTTCCATAAATGTGGAGAAATACCCTAACGGCTTGGTTTTAAATGTATCGTTCGTTATATTCGATGATTAGTCACCTCAGTTCATCTTAAGGGTTGATGGTAAAGCTAAATTTAAACTGTCCGCGCACGTATACAGTTAATTCGTGTTTACTTCCAACTTTTGTGTAGCCGTGCTGAATTTCTACTTTCGAGCTACTCGCTACGTATTCTTCCGCCACATGTGAACAAAGCGTTAGCAAGCCTTGAAGAGAACGCCGTCGAAAAAAACCAATACATTTCATTCGAGCGCTGGACAGACAATCAAAAATAAATTTTTATACGTGACAATGAAATTTATTGACAACATTGCGTTATTGAAAACACTTAGTAATATACTTTGCAAGCAAAATTAAACAAGACTCAGTTTAGTAATACTCTAATAAGAACTATTTCTTACTAGTCATTACCAACGCACCTATCACCTTTATGCTTTTAATGTTTTGTTACTACGAAATAAACATTATAATGTATAGCGAAAGTTTCGTTTGAGCAAAAGAAGAATATGCATATATAAAAATTTTATTTAGGAAACGGCCAAACATGCCATATCTGGGGGGGTTTTTCAGAGGTTTAGACCTAATTTAGAAAATGTGAATGTACCGTGAATAGACCATAGCCCTGAAGTCACGCAATGCGCGTTGAAGACACGCTCCCACATACTCGCCTACGGCGCGGGCAGCTCCCTCTGCGCTATATTTAGCGTGCGGTAAGGAACATGCGTCGTCGACTCAGCGAAATCTTGTTTCCATGGTCACGACGAGGGAGCAGGCAGGCCTTGGCCTCGGAGATATCGGATTTTGCCAACCCCAGTACTCACCCCCGCCACTGGCCACCCTTGCGGGAACTTGGGTTGCCGAGGGGGTGGCAAGGAGGGGCTCATCCTCTGGGAAAAAATTGCTATTATCCTGAGTTTTTTTAACAACTATAATTTGAAACATGTTAAAACTTTAATATTTTTTGTAATTACATTCGTTGCTTTTGTTAGATATTTAATGAAAGATAAACAAATTTTGCTTGCTAGAAAGAAAATTTTCTGTGACTATACTCATTGCACCTCTAGGCCACCGCGGTTGCAGCTGGTTGGGTACGAGGTACATACAATCACACTAATTAACAATGGGGAAACAAAACTGTTCATATTCTGATTTTAATCCCACACTAGAATTTTTTTCCCGAACAATAACTCTTACATAAAAAGCCAAAAGGAGTACGCAATTTATTAATGAAGCGATAAGAGTAAAAGGAGTTATGAAGAGGTTAAAAACAATGTACGTGAGGTGAAGAAGAAATGTAATAGCGGCAAAGTTGTTAAAAGGTCTGTGTGCCTACATAAGAAAATTCCAGCACAGAAGGTGCGTAATACAACCAAATGCCAGTGAGTACATACGATGTGCTATCCTTGCTGTGTTTCAAGAGCAAGGTTTAAAATTTTACAAAACCAAATGCTTACACGAGGAAAAAAAGCAGGATGCGGCCTCTTTAAATACGGGTTTTACTTAAGTTAGTGACAGTGTTTAAGTTTGTTTGCTATGTTCTTGGCAGGCGTTTCACCATGCAATTCAATAAATTGCTGTACGAAGCACCCTTAATATAATAAAATAAGAATGTATTCTGATTGTAGAACACATATACAAAGCTACGAAACCTTTCGCTTCATTATAAAATTACAATAGACAGATATATAAAACTTTGAAGGTATTATTTGTTGGTTAACTTATAAAGAAAGGTAATTTCAAAGTTTCATTAATTCGTTGACTTTTCTTTTATAAAGAGGGGAATATGTTAAGTATGGCTGCCTATATGTGTTTAATACAGCCATTATACATTAATAGCTATTATTACTTAACAGAATTGCATTATGAAACACTAGGTACACAATGATAATTATTTAACAGAAATTTTGAAGCAAAATTGTTGATAGTAAAAAATTATTATGAAATGTAATTGACTAAACTTTTTCAAATTCACAATTCACGTATATGCGTACAAAATGCGGAAAATAGGTATATTAGAAGATTTAATTTCTACTGGAACATATTATTTTACCGTGTTATATTTGAAGTTTCCTGTAGTTCTAAATAAAAAATATATAATTTTAGCATTGCTGTATGCTTATAAGAAAGGGGAATGATTTCACCTATAACGAAAAATCTATACATATATTTTACTGTCAAAATTCCTTTATCACCATTTGAAGGACACAGGTGGGAAACAATGAATGTCACTGTATTTAGCTCTTGAGGTAAATCAGTTTAAGGTTAAGAAGACATCCGAGGCATTTTTCCTGTACAGTTTTATTTATAATAAACATTACTCACTGAAATGAGGAAAACGTAGAAGTACAGGAAAATCATAGTTTGTGGAACGTTCCCGACGAAAATCGTGATGTTTCGCTACAAGAGCAAAGGGAGCGAGAGAGTTACAAAGCGTTCGTATATGTATTGCTATCCATTTGTGTGCATTAATAATCGATACGGGGCCTATATTTTGTAGGATTTACATTTTACTCAAATACACATTTTGACAACATATCATGTTAGGTATAAGTACAGGGGCTTTAATATATGTAAAAAAAAAAACTATTCAATCCTGTATCTTGCAAGATTGCAAACTAAGTATCAGGAACTTACACATTTAGCATATAATTGAACCAAAGAAATGTCAGCCTAGTTGAAGTTTTATATGCCTAGTCGTCTGTTACACCATTATGCATTTTACATGATCGAGCATGGTGATACGAACGGTTGGAACCTTGTTACCCTACTGCTCAAGTAAGAAAAAAATCTTATTTAAAGAGATCGTAACCATAATTTTTCTTTGTGTATTGATTCTGAACCTATAACGATGCAGTTCCCTATGTTTTCTCACCGTCTCAAATTATAATGAAATTGCCTCATGATTCGCATCTGCACAGACATGTTGTAAATACACATTTCATGCAGCTATATTCAGTTCAGCGTGCAGAAAAAAACAAACGTACATCCATTTCCACTTTTTCAGGTAGTGTTGGAACCACGGATGTATAGGCATTTTCCAATATGGCTCCTAAAGTATAAAAAAAAACCGAAATATATTTTACTCCGAAACCAAAAACAGTATTTCATCCCTTGCATAAATATAACGTTAAGGTGCGTTTATTTCTACGAAATATTAGCTTTCTTCGCGTGGTCGGTACCTTCTGCAACTTCAGCACTCAAAGGTGTAGAAGGTGTGGCTGGGAATATGTTGATATGTTGACGAGTGCAGAGGGTGTAGAAGTCACCACCCGAGCGCCTGAGTGCTCGACTGAGAAGTTATTTTCATTAAATCTCCTGCAATGACATATATTTAAAATGTATTGACTCTGTGTATGTAAAACTTTAACATATATTTATCTAAACTATGTTAATATCCTTCATTTTAGAACTATTTATTTAAAATTTAAAAAGTGCATGTCATGAGAATAATCCCTTCTATGAAGTATCTTTATTGAATGTTCACCATTCGCAACCCTGCCAATCGTGATCGGTATAATTACCACGCCCGAAAAGCATGATAAACTTATCTGAAACTCATAATCTGTTTATCCCACCTACCCACGTTTATTTTACAACTTCTACACATTTTACTCCACTTCCTCGAGGTGGCATAGAGCGCGTAGCACTGGAGTGCCGGAGTTGATTACCACACCCTTCAGTAAAACCATCTACTTGTAGAAATTAAAATACTACTTCCGGTAACAAGAACTCGAAGTTTCTGGTTGGGCGTAGAAGTTGTAAAAGGTGCAGTCAGCGCGAACAAAGTTATTAAGAAGAACTGGCCACATAGTTTGTTTACATGAGCACGGTATAGTCAAGAAAATAAAACAAGTTTCTAGCATCATTTCTTAAAATCACTGAGCCCATATGAGTGAGTGAAGAGATTTGGGCGGCTCTTAACACCGAGGTCTTCAGAGCTGATAAGGGTGAAGTGAGGTGAGTATGGAGCAGCGCCGGAATGAAGGGGCGGGGGAAACAGGAGATCCCCGAGAAAATCCGCCGACCAACGACATCGTCCAGCACGTTTCCCACTTGCGAAAATCCGGAGTGAACGGGCTGGAGATTGAACCCGGTTCGCCTTGTGGGAGGCGAGCAGTCTAACCGCTCAGCCACCGTGGCCCCTCTGGATCCGTATGGCATAAAAATAGCCCGTCTCCTCTGAAATTGCTTATTTAAATAAATACATGCCTACTTCAAATATAATGTGCCGTACAGTTGATGCAGTATACTGCAAACTGACACACTCGTAAATTATATCTGAAAATACTAGCATTGTTGGAGAGAAATAATTTTCTAGGTGTAGCTAGTCAAATATCCTCAAAATAAAAACACGACTGTAACTTCAAACATTTTTAATTATTAAAAACAAGCACATTGCGTATGTTAACAATTTCTTCTGAAACCGAGGGTTCTCGGTGGTCGCGCTATTTACGACTCACGTGGCGACGTTGAACGAAATTACGATTTTAAATGGTATATAAAACCTAGTAAAGCCTACACAAGGGAAAAAAAAAACAAAACTAAGACGATAAGTATGCCTTTAAAGTTGTCTGCAAGTATTTCCAGTCCCATTTTCTACAGAAAAATTATGTTTTTGTTTTTCGTCAGCCATGTTGGTACCAAGAATACGTGTGGCGCACGACCAAACGAAAGACTGACGCCCTCCCGAGAAAAGTAGACATTATTATGGACGTGTCGTGTTACTTGTAAGATATTGCATGCGTCTGGCTGGTACAGTCCATTCACGGTTACTGCACACTTTTCTGAAGCCATGCTAAAGTTCCACTTCCAGGAAATTTCTCCACCTCGTGCAAACCAAGCTTAACTAAGTTTGGAAAATTACACCAAAGGACAACGCACCGCACTCGTGCGTATACAGTTGTGATACTATTTTACACGAGAACTATTTTTTACTAGGCGTTACCAACACGTATGTTTTTTCACTGTTTTTAAATAAAATTTATTGTAAATGAAATATTATAATTTATACATAAAATACAAGTGACATTTCAATTTAACAAAAAAAAANAATAAAATTTATTGTAAATGAAATATTATAATTTATACATAAAATACAAGTGACATTTCAATTTAACAAAAAAAAAGTTATTCTTTTATGAACACAAGTATAAAACGCTTGTGATACATGGCATATTTAGGAAATAACTAAACACGACATACATGGTGTGATTTTTCATAGGTTTTATTCAAANAATAAAATTTATTGTAAATGAAATATTATAATTTATACATAAAATACAAGTGACATTTCAATTTAACAAAAAAAAAAGTTATTCTTATATGAAAACAAGTATAAAACGTTTGTGATACATGGCATATTTAGGAAATAACTAAACACGACATACATGGTGTGATTTTTCATAGGTTTTATTCAAAAAGTATGAAGAAACCGAGAATGTTCTATAATTACAAACTGCGATGCATTTGCACTGGAATGAAGTGCGTTTAACTCACCCATAATGCCATTTCACATTTATCAACATTTACTATTATTTTACGTACGTTACAGACGGTTTTGCAGTAGCCCAGTATTTTGTTATGGAAATAGTTTTTTAAAAATATTACTAGATATTTTAATCACTTACCACCGTTATATCCTGTAGCTAGAGCAAACATTTTGAATTCGTTTCCTAAGAATATGTGTACTTAAACCAATCCTTTCCGATCAACGTACTTTTTAGATGCAGCAGAGTGCTGTGCTCAGGTACGCTATTTATTTATTTTGATAGCAGAAAAACACACACATATGTCGCATGCTCTGTCGGATTATACATAGTAGACATAGTAATTAAAAAATACAGCAGTACAGGATAACACTATAAATACAGCAATACAAGTCAATACTAAATCAATTTAGACATCACAAACTAGCAATATATTAGTGTAAATAAATAATACATAACTCTTTGTTGTAACACCATTACTGATGAGAGTTAAGTATGCACCATCCATAATTTTAGAAACCTCATATATGACGTCATGACTATAATATACCAGCTCTCACCCGACGTAACACCATTACGATACACAAAGACGTGACGGACGTATTATTCAGTTGCATTCTGGCGTACACGGAATACGGACAGTACACGCTGTTTTCTTACACTACTGCTATGACGTCGTTGTTTAGCCACATACCTTAACCATACACTAAATACTTAAACTCGTGTAGGCACTTCGTTTCATCCGTGCTCATGGTGTTACAGTATGATCACGTACGTGACCTCCAGTGTTAAGCGTATTACTAAAATGCCATGTCATGTAATGGGGTTACCTTTACCACGGATTTTGGGAGCGGTTGCGTTTAATACGGGACAGAGCTGTTGTATACAAATTTTAGGGAGAAACGTGCTGCGGCACGGCGTTACTTCATCAACTTTACGGCGGAACTTATTTTCCTCGGTGTATACCGCGCAATCAAACGCACGTGCAGGGCGGGGCATCACTATTAGCATTTCAAAGCCCGCAAACTCGTGCCGATAAAGAGTAATCGGCAACACTCTTGTATACACACTACAGCACAGTGAGCTCTCTAAACAGACATGACCAAAGGCATGTTTTAAAATCTGGATTATCGAAAGGCGGATTAAACAACATGCGCACCTTTCGACAGTTGAGAAGCAAATGGACGAGTAACACCAACACCTCGCCAAGCTGCCTCAGCTCCGCTCTAATCTCAGGGCCAGCAGACGTCACGTGCCCGCCAGAGAGAAGTTAAAAACAAGGAGCATGAAACAGAAGTGCCAACCCACACCAGAGCTAGCTGAGAACTGTCGTCGCCGTAAAGTGTGTAGCCATGCGTCCCATCCACAAGGCGCACCGCTCCGCCTTCTAGGTCGCTGGAAATGAAGTCGGGGGAAGGGGTAGGAAATTGGCAGTTCCATCCCTTCCACTCAGTGGCGAAGCAAGGAAGGTGGATGACTAGAACACGGTGCAAAAAATACGAGGCTCTAGATATAAATTATAGTCCATTCACGATTACTTCCAACTTTTCTAAGCCCTACTGAAGTTTTACTTCCAGGATGTTCCTCCACCTCATGCAAACAAAGATTAGAAAATTACACCAAAGGGCCAATGCACCGCATTCGTGCGCGCTCAGTGTAATAATATTTTGCATAAGACCTATTTCTTAAAGTCCATTCACGGTTACTTCAAACTTTTCTGAAGCCCTGCTAAAGATTTACTTCAAGGATATTCCTCCGCCTCATGCAAATAAAGTTTAATTGATTCAAGAGAATTACACGAAAAGGACAACGCACCACATTAGTACACAGTCAGTGTAATAATAGGCATTATTACCAACTCACCTGTTTTCTCACTGTATTTTATTCATATTAATTATGGATGAAATATTATAATTTATATATAATATATACGTAAAATTTCAATTAAACAAAAAAGAAGGTCCGTTTATGTTACGAGAAGTATAAGACGCTTGTGATACATGCAATATTTAGGAAATAACCAAACACGTCATACATGGGGTGATATTTCAAAGGTTAGATCCAAAAAGTGCGAAGAAACCGCGAAGGGACTTTACAATTTCGTTTTTTGGTCATTATTATTTGGAAAAAGTTTGGAAGGGGGGAGGGAGGACGTTATGAGCGCCATGGGAACGACAGTGTGCCGGCGTCAATGCAGCAGGCTTGTTTTTTTTCGGTGATGGGGGTTGGTGGGGGGAGGGTCTTCTGCCACCCCTAACCAGCGCGCTACTACACGATGATAACACAAATACAATAGCACAATTGACACGATTACCAGCTAGGAATCGAGGGATGGAACCCAGTGACGAAAAACTGCGGAGTGACCCCTTCTCCGTAACAAACATTTTGGTGTGTTCTTTGAATGATTTTTGCAATTGGGATTCAAATGAAAAATTACTGCGAGCATACACCATTACATATCTGTATCACCACCATGCAATTATAAGTGAAGATTAGCTGTTGTCAATATACATCTGACTTAATTCCTTGTGGGATTATTTTTGTTTAAAATATCTGATGACCGCCGCTAATCTGGACTTGTTTTCAGTTTATGTTAGCTATAGTCTTGGTTTTCTGTGGCAACGTAGGTCTGCAATTGTGTACGTCTGCAATAATTTTTAATTTAAGCCCGTTGGTACGCCAATGAGTAGTGGCGACTTTGGGACATAGAGTCATTAAGTTGACGGTTCTGTGGTGCGGGCCAATGGTCTAAAACGACGACCACGTTGGAGTGACTTCTTTTGACATTTGGTATTGACTTTTGGCCCCAAATGACTTTTAACCGCAAAATTTCTAGAAAAATGTTGAAAAAAGTTACAAAAATAAAAACTGGAAAAAAAAAAAAAAAAAAAAAAGACACGAAATTTTGAAAAAGGTATTTTAAAATTCTAAAACGAAATATTAAGAACATTTACAAATACATAATAATTAAAATATTCAAAAACACATTTTAAAAATATTCTAAAGTATTTTAAAAATAAAATTTGAAAGAATTTTGTTTAAGAGGTTTGACGTTCCACTTCCGACGAATGCACTACTTGATAAGAGATCCGAACTGTACGATAGCCTGTAGGAATCTGATGCACACTGGCAAACTGCTAGCTTGGGATCAACCTCCTCTCCGCGCAACTTATTTTCGATCCCGGTTGCTATAGTGTGACAGTTCCCAGCTAAAATAGAGTCTCCTGGCGCAATGTATTTTAAATGAGGCAAAATGGGGTCAGTGCGGCTACCAACTTCGGCTCGACTCGTGAGTGCCGGACGTTACCGAAAGCGATCAGTAGATACGATTAACAACACTTCGAGCATATACGACTTTTACCGTCTACCGGCTGCCATATTTGTTTTTTTTTTTTTTTTGCCATAAGGTAAGTTCAATAAAATGTTTGTATTTAACTCATGATTTAATAAATAATTTTTTAAAAATAACAATATATCTACGTGCAACAGAAATGTAGGATATGTTTTTCATTAACTATGATTATAAAATTAATCGAATCCTTAATTGTTTTAAAAAAAATTGGTTTTGCTCTATTTTAAAAATTTTTCTTTTAATTAATGGTGAAATATTACACAGAGTATGCCAGGTTCCTATAAAATTCACTGTTTTTCTTCCACNATATTTGTTTTTTTTTTTTTTTTGCCATAAGGTAAGTTCAATAAAATGTTTGTATTTAACTCATGATTTAATAAATTATTTTTTAAAAATAACAATATATCTACGTGCAACAGAAATGTAGGATATGTTTTTCATTAACTATGATTATAAAATTAATCGAATCCTTAATTGTTTTAAAAAAAATTCGTTTTGCTCTATTTTACAATTTTTTCTTTTAATTAATGGTGAAATATTACACAGAGTATGCCAGGTTCCTATAAAATTCACTGTTTTTCTTCCACTNTTTTTCTTTTAATTAATGGTGAAATATTACACAGAGTATGCCAGGTTCCTATAAAATTCACTGTTTTTCTTCCACTGCCTGAGTAATTTTAGCACTTAAGAGATATTGTAACTACATATGTGTGTGAATTCCTTAAGCCCATACAAGCGGACCATTTATTTATATTTTGGGCTATATTTCCACATTTTTTAGTAATACATTTACAGCAGGAGCTCGACACTAAATGAGAATCTATACTACAATTATATCACACCAGTCATAAAGTAATGCCACGCGAGTCCCTTCCTTCTCATGCAGTTCACCACCTCCGTGCATAAAAACACGCCAATGTCGCTAATACCTATTATGTACCACTACTCGTATTGCAGCTTCGGATGCAGATCATTCCTCAAGCTGAATACACTCTCCATACATTTATACTCTCGCACTTACAACCGTATCTTACAACTACCGACATAGTTGAGTATGAATGCTTTAATATATTTGTTTCTAAATAAATTCACCATGATTATTACTCAGAACACACGGACAGGAACTGTCACATAGCCCACGACGACCAATAGGTATACCGACCATACAGGTATACTGACCATGCCGTCCACACTGATATCCATCCACACTGACCACGCTGATTATATCGACAGTACGACTTACTGACGATATTGACATACCGACTATATGAAACATACCGACCAAACCGACCATGCTAACTTTACCAGTCGACATACCGACAATACCAAAAATACTTACCATATCCACCATCTGACCACACCGATGCACTGACCGAACGACCATGCCAAATATATCGACAATGCCAACCATACCGACTATGCCAACCATACCGACATGCGAACCTTACCGACCATGCCAACCATACCGAACATGCCAAGTAGAACGAAAAAGTTCGTTTTGGCACATCGGCGTCTGGTGTGGAGCGTTGGAGCTGTTCATGATCTGTCATTCCGGTAGGCCGGTGGCCATCTTGTCTGCAATGTTGGATGTCGGTGACCTTGAACTTTGACCTTGAACCGGTGACCTTTGACCTTTAAAACGCAAAAAATCCCAAACATAACCAAACAATTATAACAAACTATAAAAAAACATTTTAAACATTATTAAAATTATTTAAAAAATCATAAAAAAATATTATTAAAAGTTTATTTTTAAATTATTATTAAAAATTTGATTTTAAAACTTACATTTCCGGAGGTTTCCCAGACCCACAACCAGCAGACTACTGACCACCACCAATTGCTATTGGCTGTTTAGTCGGAAGGTCTCCAACCGCCGCCACCCCTCATCTATACTCATTCTATCGTATGCAACTGTCTTGGTTTTTCGTTTATCATTTGTTTATACATTGCTGGATGATGACATCTTGGAATTCATATATTTACATTTACATCACCTAGGTGGCACTAGTGTATTAATAATTGATATCGCCACCAGGCGCGATGTCGATTTAGGCCCAAGGTGGCAGCCCTGTTAGTTAATGTTTTTAAAATTGAACAAATTAAAATTTTTAATAAAAAATTAATATTTAATAAATTATGCAAGTAGACAAAGTTCCGCATCAAGCATGTAGGTATGCTGTTGATTAAAGAAATATTATTTTTTAATAGGAAGAAAAATTACATATTTTTTCCTATGTCTAAAAATATGAGTGCCGTCGGCTCACCTTGTGGCTGAATCGAGAAATTAACGCCACCTATGCATTGAAAATATAACCCAACATGGAGGGCACAGACAGCACAACCTATAATTTAAAAACATAAACAAACATGGCTGCAGCCTGGTAGCTAAATCGACAATTCGCCTAGTGGTGATATCGATTACTAATACACTAGCGCCACTAGCNTGGAGACCTTCCGACTAAACAGCCAATAGTAACTGGTGGTGGGGGTCAGTCGTCTGCTGGATGTGGGGCTGGGGGAGCTCCAGAAATGTAAGTCATTACAATAAATGTTTTAATAATAATTTTTAATAAATTTTTAATAACATATTTTTTTTAAAAATAATTTTTAAATAATTTTTAAATATTTCTTAAATAATTTCTTTTGTAATTTGTTATAAATTGTTAAGGTCAAATATCAAGGTCACCGACACCCAACATGGTGGATAAAATGGCAGCCGGCCGACCCGGAATGACAAAGCATGAACATCTCCGACGCTCCACGCGAGACGCCGATGCGCCTAAATGAACTTTTTCACTCTACTATGACAATATACTATCCAAACCGACACTCTTTCCTTTACGACCATATCGTCTACAGCAGCCGACCATACTAACCGACCATACCAAATCTACCATCAATACAGATAGACCAAACATGCGAGCTGTCTATCAAACATCTATTGAACGTCCATAAATTCCAATTTCTATCTTGAACACTGCTTAGCAAAAATGGCATCACTTTCATCTTAGGAAAGTGGAACTGTTTATTACGAACGAAAAAAAGATGTATTATTGACCTGAGAAAGAACAATTGACGTGACGACACTAAATTGTTTTCGACCGAAGAAGGAAACATGTACAGGTCTCAGTGCACCGGGAAAATCACTATCGTCATCACCTACTCCTTCAGCGTGTAATTAATCCAGTTCCCTTTTATTCGCAGTAAGAGTCTCTTTGTTACTAGCGCCGCATTATTATTTTGAAGTTTGTCCATATCTTATGGCCGTTTAGCAAATATATATTTCGCGCGAAACAGTTATGGGGAGTCTTCGTACCTTCAGTACAGGGAGAGAGCTCTTACAAATCGATGTTGACTTCTCAACGGCAATATATCTCAAAAGAAAACCTTCTATTTGCAGCAATATAAGTGCACAAAAGTTACACATCCATCAGAGAGAGATTCGTTTTAACATTACAGAACAGGCAGTTCGGTATCTTACCAACATAAACGACAATTGTTCACCAAATTCAAAACAGGTGCTACTGAAAACTCATTGCGTTATGAGGGACTTGCAAACTTCGCGCCATCTGTCATTAAGGTAGACTTGACCGTCATATGTACAGTCGAGTCAGTGTCATTTGTTTACTGTCTTGTGCTGTGGCGAAGATCCAGTGCCTCTTTCGACTTGTTAGAAAGTGATTAGGAAGTCCTGTCGTTAGCTGTTACCTGTTGACCCAAAGACATCCAGGACGATAAAAACAAACATAGTCCAGCGATAAAAGCAATACACACGCACATGTGCTTGAAGTGTATTCAATGAGTAACGGGAATTTTGCGGGTCGAGTACTAAGGCCGTTTGCATAACTAATTTCCTCCTCCATACAACTCACACAAAGGAAATATATGCCAGATCAGCAAGGACACGTACTTCAATCAAATGACTTCTGACTTACTGTAAAGGTTTTCAATGCTAACAGTTTCAAAGTATTTAGATGTGACGCAGACTGAACAAGCAATATTGTGCAAGCACTCAGTATGTACAATATTGCTAGGCATGGCCAGGATGCTAACTGTTACGAGTTGTGGTCAGGCCCTTAGCTGAGCGGCTTGCCTTATCACACCTTCACTTATTTATCCAGGACACGAGCCGTGATCGCTAAAATTAGTTATGAAATCTCAAACCACAGAACCCCTTCCACCGGCCAGTAAACGGGGACAACGCAGCCGATATAGGGCAGTGTAGTTCGTGGGCGGTGTCTTTGTCGGGCCATTGGAATGAGAAAACCACCGAAGTTGGGTGTGTCCAGCCGTTAACTTGCGCCATCTTAATCAGCCCCCGGAATCATGAACAAGGAGGGGACTCTCCAATAAGGCTTTGCTCAGAACGTGACTGGTTAAATCTTTATACAATAATATCATTTAATATTTCAGTATATTAGTATAGCTCCCCACGTTCATATTCAATCATATTTATATTGAAATAATGTTGTACAACCTTAATGTTAAATAAACCTCTTTTATATATTATTCATTACATAACTCTTATCAATAACTTATTACGCCCATACATCCCCGTTAAGAATAAATATCAACAAAATATCATAAATCATAACATAACGACTAGATCGTTGTCGAAGGACCTTTCAAAGTAACTAAGCCGTTTTAACAGTGAAATACAGAACATATTTTTTGTTTAACTGAACTGTGTTTTACCTTCACTCCAGTACAGACCATACTGTCACTTGATGAACCAGCCGTTAGTTTTCCGGCTTTCTTCGCTCATTATCTCCAAACTAGATAAGCTGTGTACAAACTACAAACAGGTATATTTCACATTTTAGCAGTGAGTGCTAAGGCAGTTAACATAACCTAGACAGTGAAAATTCTTCACGCGGGAGAAGTTTCCGAATGAGCGAGATAACGGACGTTGTAAAATATCAATTACAACCAAAATGCAGAGCCCTAAAAAATGGCACGATAAATACAACTCAAAGCTTTACATATACATGTAAGTATATTAACTCACATTTTGGCATGTAGTTAAAATATATGTAACCTACCATCAAGAATAAATAAAAAAAAGTACAGTTTAACGTTAAAGACAAAGAGAGGAAACGCTGTGTATAATGTATTCTGAAAACAGTTTTAAATAAAAATTAAAAAATTATTTATACGTTTGTAATTTAGAATTCTTGGAGCATACTCAAAAACATATGTAACTCTTAGAACGAACAGATTCCAGTGGCTTTCAAATAAAATATATATTGTGCATATAGAATTTTATGATGGGCCACATATGTTAAGTTAATCTACATTTTGTCATTACCTACTTGCTGTGCGTTTTCCTACGACACAATCTTTGTTTGTACAAAGATCAGATCCTGAACTCTCTCCTCGCCGTCATGGCCCTTCTTAGTGATTGCTTGAAACATTATTGCCATCACGTAGGAACATAAGTCAGAGAATAAATTCGCTGGGAATTATGAACCACAATATCATATTTAACTTGATATTTACATTAAACAAATCGTGTTATTTCGTTCTATGCATTTCAACGGTCTTTCACGTACTGATAGCACAGACTGTAATTTTCTCTGTATGACAGGTGTAAAATCTGTCAGAACTCATTGCAGAATCTTTTGACATTCGGCAAGGTAGGTGAAATGCGATTTTAATTTAGCCGCTGTAAGCTAGGAAGGAAGTACTAAATTGCCGTAGGATATTAATTTACTGATTGTTTGGAAAGGGCTTATTAACATCCCCCGGTGTTATACCTGAAGGCTTATCAGGGTACGGCTTACAAACTAACTTATGACCTAACTTAAACTAACATCCATGCCTTACCTGGGATTCGAACCCAGAACCTCCCGCACTCCAGTGCAGTAAGATAAGTGAGCATCTGATTTCTCGGTGCATAAAGAGTAAAAGTATAATTTAAAAAACACAAATCCTTCTCCCCCTTGCGTTATGGCCGTAAGCTTTAATAAGATTGGCTGTAGTTGCCATCTCGCTGTTGCAGCTGTACGGCAGATTATGTCATTTTAGGTTCGCTAAATAAAAACATACCCGTTAGNTGTACGGCAGATTATGTCATTTTAGGTTCGCTAAATAAAAACATACCCGTTAGGAGGAATTAATCGCAACCGTTGTGGAATTTTGTATAATTCGCTACAGCCTGAGAATACAGATTAAGTATTAAGTTTTTTAGCCAGCACGACATAGGGCACTACTTAGTTAATACGAATTTTTTCATTGCTGTTTCTGTTATCGCCTATTTAGTCGTCAGGACAAAATAACCACTTAAATTTTCTCGGCAGTTACAAGTCAGAAACTTTGAAAGGCAGTAAATGTGTAGTAAATTTTGGAAACCAACTGTCGCAATCGTTCGTGCTAACAATTTAGGTACGCCTTCTGAAATATAAATAGTAGGAAAAATGATAATTCGAAAATACAAGGGAATGAATGAACGAATGAAGAGATTCGGGCGGCTCTTAACAGCGAGGTCTTGAGAGCTGATGAGGGTGATTGAGATGTGTGTGGCGCAGCGCTTGACTGAAAGGGTTGGGGGATTGGAGATCCCCGAGAAAACCTGCCGACCAGTGGAATCGTCCGGCACGATTCCCACGCACGAAAATCCGGGAATGACCCGGCCGGGGATTGAACCCTGTTCGACATGGTGAGAGGCGAGCAGGCTAACCGTTCAGTCACCGCGGTCCCTGTGAGAGAATGATAACCCTTAAACCAACAAAAAATGTAACCTGTACATCATTTTTTGTCCTGGCTAGGATGAAATGGATGGCGCAACAAGGGAAAAAATACTATAACAAACGGTGTCTGGAATTGAATTAAGCTGTGGGATAAGGAGAACACGTGGAAGTATGATGCGTGAACGATGCCTAATGCTGAAAAGTTGGAAACTTTGCAGTTGGCATGCGTTCTCTACTCCATATGCCCTTTACAGTACACGGGAGTAGTTATTGGCAACCTTAATTCCGTGTAAATGTAACTACTCGTATGTCTTCAGTCAAACTTTTCGTGCTTATATATTATTTCTGGAATGAATTAAGTAGCTTAAGCTCATAACAAATACAGTATTGATAATAAATGGTTGTTTACACTGTTGCAGTACTACATAAACCAATTTGGTATCGGAGTTGAGTAGAGACTTAAAGTTTGTGTTACTGAGTAAAACCATATCCATTAAAGCAAGTGAAAATTACCACATACCAAGAGGTCCGTGATGTGGGAGGATGAGAAGTTTTGAAGAGCAGTGAAAAAATATTAAAGAGCGGGCGTCTGTTGAAATTTTAGTGCTTTAACAATAAATATCCCTGCGTTAAGTTCAAGTAGAGCGATGCAACCAGTAATTTTCTGCCTCAGATTCCCATTTACGCACTACTATTTTTCTAATCGCCAATAACAATTTATGTAATTCCTGTAGATATAGTCTGTTGACGTGTAAATAAACACTTTTGAAATCAACATTTGAAAAATGGCACTGCCCGTACCTGTATGCATCTAAACGGGCACACTGAGTGACATGTGCCCTGCTAAGTTGGCAACGACGGAGGGAGAGCAGTTCCATGTTTTAACGTTTAATTAAAAGCGTTAGGCAACCTTTTGTAAATACTGAAATTAATAATTTTGCTGTTTTTAATGCTTGTCAATGTAAACATTAGAAAATTGTAAAATATTTACTTATTTAGTAATTATACAGTTTCACTTGACGTTGATAGAAGCACGACTAAAGTGGTTAGGCTCATGGCAATGATAATTTCACGTATGGTAGAAGAATACACAATGTGTATACAATTAGATCTTAAACAGGGCTTTCAACAATTCTCCGTTTACGTTGAACAGCCTAAAACTGGAAGCTGAAACCGTCTGCAGTATATTTTATTGGGGTTTACAACACATTCTGGTATTTTTTATTGACTGTAACTAAGTAAAGTAATAAGTGTTCGTTAAACACTTCCAATTGCAATTTTGTGAAAAAATTTATTTTAAATTTTGACTTATAAATATGTTAATTTTAAATTAGTTAGGTTTCGCAAGGGCTGGGTGTATAGAGAATACACCACCACACAAAGTCGGGCGATACAAACATTTCGCTTCCCAAAAAAGTAGGTTGGTAACTCTTCACTCATGAGATAACAGTTCCAAAACGACATAAGCATACACATCGTAACCATTCAACAGGTTTCACATGGAAGCTCACAGAATTGCATAACAGACTTAAGTCGGCTCCAGTCTGCTGAATGTAACGAATTGGCTAGCTTTAAAAAAATTGTTTTCAAATGTTTTAATAAATCAATGAATTTTTCTGCGCTTGGGGTTTGAAGGCCTTTTATACTTGCCTCAAGTTTTTGAATCATGAAATAAATTTTCCCACCCGTACCTTTATCGGAATTGCTTGAATCAAAACCTAAATCAGTAATAACTTTAAATTCAAGGAGAAGTCCACGTCAGTTAGAGATTCTATACTTCCTTTATAGCTCTGGAGTAAAAAGCTTGCGAATATTCACAAGATTAAACGCAATTTTTTTTTTAAATGTACACTACAAGAGAGCTTTGTTTTATGTTTCAATAAGCACAGGATATGAATGAGCGAGTGCAAACACATGAAACCAGACAAAATTATGCGTTTTATGTATCTCTGTGTTCTTATGCATGTATGTCAGCAGGGTGTACGATAGAGGGGAAAGGGGGTCACTTGCGCTCCCCTGGAAACCGGAAATATTTTCTATTAACTGCAAGAGATCCATTAAAACGACAGCTTTCTAAAAATAATAAATTGCTTACTAGCGACGTAACTCCAAAATTCATGTCATTGCTGGGAGCAGTAGCCGACGTCTTCCGGATTGTCCGTAATTTTAGTTTGATATGGCTTGTGATATTGTATTAAATATTAGCTATAACTTATATTGTTAAAAATAAACTAATTTACTCGAATGAATGCGTCACGAACGTTCGTTGCATTGATTTAGCGCAAAACCCAGTTTTAAATCTCTCACTCCTCTGAAGGAAAATTATTATAATTCTTACGGCCCCCACCCCCAATAAAAAAAAANCCCAGTTTTAAATCTCTCACTCCTCTGAAGGAAAATTATTATAATTCTTACGGCCCCCACCCCCAATAAAAAAAAAACTTGGTGACGCTGGTATTCTTATTTTGTGTTTGGAGTTTTCACCGAAGTATAACAAATTTATGCATNAAAAAAAAAACTTGGTGACGCTGGTATTCTTATTTTGTGTTTGGAGTTTTCACCGAAGTATAACAAATTTATGCATCTATGCAATGCCATACGACCAAAATAATTTTTCCATAAATTTACTTACCGCATTGCGAAAACTATTCAAACGAGGAATTACAAAGGGTTTGGCGGGAGAGCTTATCTTGGGGATGCTGGCAAGAACTTGAAGCTGGTGCTCGATTACTCTCTGCCTCTCTCTCTTGTGCCGAGCTGTTTGCTCGGGCCAGTATTGAACCGCAGGCCTCCGCAAGGTCACCGCGGGATGCGCCTCGTCAAAATGCGACTTGGGATTCTGAGAGGAATTCTTGTAATCCTGCTTTGCGAATTAGATAAAGCCAGGGCATTTTTGAGTGCCACGTGGTGGTCAACAAAAACAATATCGCTGGCTCGCGGTTATAAATATCTGAAATCAACTTAAAAAAAAAAATAACGTCTCGTAACTACATATAATTTGACATGAATACGAGATGGCATATCAACGGCAATGTTAACGGCGAACAACAAAACGTAGTTTCCAATTTTAATATATTATTAAAAGTGCAATGTTGATATTTGTGGCCAGAAAAATTTATTTATATTGCTTTATTTTTATACACACTTAAGTAGTAATTGATGTAAAATTAAAATATTAAGTTTTTAAAAATTGTATATTACCGCATGATTAGCGGATGGGCACTAGTTTTAAGTACAAGGTGCTGTTCAATTTGCATGCCTGTTTTTAAAGAATATGTAGAAGACATAAAGGCTGTCAAAACTGCTCAGTTAACAGCGAACCAGCGCTACATAATATACGAACTATCTAAAAACAGAGCTGCATGAGTCAGACTTCTTGTATTCTATATCTGTACAATTGGCACAAGTTAACATTTTATAGTGTATATCATAAATAAAAGTCCTATGAACACGTACAATCATTGGCATAAAAATTTCGCGGCCTGAAAAAATAATTTGGTGGCAATGAAAGTTGCTAAATGGCCACATCGATGCGTGACAAACAAAAGAGTTCAATATCGTGCGATGGCGCATGCGCATATGCCGTGCGAGGGTGTTGCCGTTGCTCTTCGTGCAGCGCATAATGGGTTGTTCGAAAATAAAAGACAGNTGCGCATATGCCGTGCGAGGGTGTTGCCGTTGCTCTTCGTGCAGCGCATAATGGGTTGTTCGAAAATAAAAGACAGAAATGCTAATTGTCTGCATGGACTCATTATTCCCATTCAAGTCTCCCTGCTTCCTATTGCACAGGACCGTGAGTTACGCCCGTTAAATGTCACAATAAAATANATGCGCATATGCCGTGCGAGGGTGTTGCCGTTGCTCTTCGTGCAGCGCATAATGGGTTGTTCGAAAATAAAAGACAGCAATGCTAATTGTCTGCATGGACTCATTATTCCCATTCAAGTCTCCCTGCTTCCTATTGCACAGGACCGTGAGTTACGCCCGTTAAATGTCACAATAAAATGAAGCCTTTACGCAATTTGCAGTGCGGTTGCAGTTGTTATAGGGCATTCTACAGTGCTCCGTATAACATATTACAAAAGAATGGTTTATGGTTCACTTTGTTGGTCAAGTTCAAATTGGCACATACGACGACAAAAACGTATCGTAACGTGGTGAGCGCATGATGAGTGGACGCAACATCAAAACAGACGGTACAACGCTGGTAAGTAAAATTTTGTGCTGGTGAACAATCTTCAAGATCAGGACGGTAGATATCATAGATAAACGGAGGATAGCGACGCGTAAAAACCATACGGGATGGTAAATTATCGCATTGCTATCAGGGAACTTGACCGAAAATAATACCATTTCTGATTAGACAATAAATCTGATTTGAGGAGTAGGAGATAAAAATTTGAGTATCACATGAACTGATGGAGTATTACAAACAGCAGAAACATGACATTATTTGCAATATCCTGTCGTTTTATCGCTAAAGTGAGCTCCAACTCGATCTCTTTATGACTTACGATGAAATGGGATCTTGTAAGATAATCACAAACGAAGTGGGCAGTGGTTAGGCGTTGATGAAACCCACCTCCATCAAAACACTTTCCAAAATTAAGGTTGATGTCACACGAGATTTTTTTTTTTTATTGTAATGGGCAAGTTTTTCTTTCCTGCTAGTAAAACTAATACCTTTGTCGAGTGGTGTGAAGAAATTGATGAAATGCACCCGCATATAAGTAAATAGCATCCATCGCTGATCAACTGGAAGAGTCCTCTGCTTTTGAAAAACAATGCAAAAACCCAAGTGGCAAAAATTATGAAATGAAAGATAAGTGACCTGATATATGAAGCAATTCTTCACCCTCCTTATTCTCCGGACTTAGTACTATCAGACTACCACACATTCATGCATTTAAGTCACTCACTGAGGGACGGGATGATCAAAAACAAGGATAGTGCTTTCTGGAACTTCCTTACCTCATGAGAGCCATGCTTCTTTTTCAGAGACGGGATTGAGAGTCTTGTGAGTGTTTGGCAGGAATGTGTCGTTGCGGACGAAGAACAATTTAATGGTACATATATATGTTTACTCCATTGCAAAACTTGGTAGTTATGTGAGGTAAAATAACAGCAGACTTTTCCGAACAACCTGACGTGCATAATATTCTGAACTGCACATGTGATGCTAGTCGCACCATACTTGCATTCCGAGAAAACTTACGAGACAGCTGTACTAACAAATTACGGAGCTTCAGAGTGTATGTATAATAGATTTGGGAATGGCAGGATGTACGACGCGCCAGAGTGCCCATCATTTTGTCTGTTCGGATTTCTCATTCAGACTTCGCTGAGAGCAACAGACACGTGAAGGTACATCTTTCAAATGATAAACAGGTGTCCTAAGGGCAGCTCAGCGAGGACAGAAACCTCGCGTGAAGCAAAAGGGCAAAAGCTGGCTTGATCCCGACACTCATTTTGTGTAGGGACTGCGAACGCACGGCCTGTCGATCCTTTTGGCTTGATGAGATTTCAGCAACGGGTTTCAGAAAACGCAGCAGATCGGTCCTGGAAGACCGCAACGAACAAGTGCAAAGAAGGGCCGTTTAAATGCCACCATCTTAGCCTGTGGCCTCCTTGTGTACCATCCAACGACATGTAGTAGCTTCACCATAGCACCGTAGCTCTACAAGAAGTATTTACAGGAAAAGAGCATAGGCAAATATACGATTCCGTAGGTCCTTGTGTGTTCCGGCAGTAACACCTCAACATTGTTGCCTTCAATTGCAGAGGCATCAGCAGAGTACAACGTGGAATACTACGGACTGGCGACGTTATTGACTTTAGCAACGAATCTCGCTTTTCTTTTAGAACAGGTGTCCAGGGCCGTCGACAGACCCTTGCAAATCATTTTGTTGGGCACATTTCCTACTTTAATGCACAACTTCTCGAACCCTTCTTAAAAAAGAAAATGCATATTATCTCGTGACTAGCAAAACTAGTACATAAATGTTGACGAAGATTTTAAGAATATTCTTTTATTAGTTTCCCTTAGGACAACTTGGTTTACATCCAATCATGCAGAATTATTTTTCAAAGATACAACTAACAGAACATACACACATTTGCAATACAGATTTTAAAAGAAAATTGGTAGAAAATAATTTTAAATAGAACCTCGAAGCCGAGACAGGACCCCATCCCCCTTGGTGTCAAGGACCCTCTTCCCTTTCTGTTTCCTCTCTCGGTGGGCATGCAGATGGCCACTGTGCTGTTGTATGGAGGACTGCGGGTGAGCGCTGCAATCCAGTGGCGTAACTAGGTAGTGGCTTTAGGTAGTGATATGCTACCCGGGGGTGCGTAGGGTATGGAATACCCACCAGGCGGGAGAAGGTTTAAGGGGTCCTCTTCCGGGAAATGTTTTCAAACCCAACCCCCAAATGATGAATTTTGAGCCATTTACTGATGGAATAAGTATCGTCCACCGCGGGAAATATTTTCATAAGAGACTAGTTCGTTTTTCACTCACCAGTGAGTGCCATTAAATATTCCCGCTCTGGGGAGAAGGGTGATTAATTGATCACCCTAATAACCTCCCATAGTTATGCAAACTGCTACAATCCTGCCTCACTTTATAACAACAAACCTCTCCTCCTACTGGTGTGATGGTCTGAGGAGCCTTCGCGTACGAGCACCGTTCACCAATGGCAGTGATACGAAGGTCGCTTAATGAACAGCAGTACGTTGAAGACACTCTGATTGGGAGCACAAAAGGTAACTAACTACCAGCAAGATAACGCTCGCCCACATCACAGCTCTGGGATGTTACAAAACTTCTGTGATTTTCGCACGCCTAAAATTTTTGGATCAAATGGTTCACCACTTTCTTCCAGGTTGCAGTGTTCGTGATATAGGGCATAATACTGTTCGCAACAACTGTGGGGAAAATCCGCATCATATAACATGTGACATTTGTTAGACAGAATGCCTTATTTCATCGACGCATGAATCCTGAACTAAGCGGGAATTAAGCACTAAATGTGCCTATCTTCAATGGTGAAGATAAAAAAACTTGTCAATATAAAATATTTTAATCACTTCTTTCCATTGTATGCGCAATCTCATCAATACGAGTTTGTTTGTATCCAGTGGTTCCCTCTTGGTGCGCATAATTTTATGGTGATACCATGCCTAGAGACTAGGTATATGGAGGGATTTACAATTTCCCGAGAAGTTATTAGGGTTATTTCTCGTAATAAAACCTTTTCGATTCAGATAGTCCTTTACTATCAATATTTTTAGGTGTTTTTCTTTCTTTCCAGTGAATTCAGCAGATTAACTATGGTTATTTACTTGAATGCACGATCCTATTCTGTGCTTGTTTCGGTTTAGTTTAGTGTATTCTTTTTTGGAAGTAAGCTGATGACATACATGCATAATATTCTTCTATACCTTGTTTGATTACCGAACTCTTGGATAGCGCCAATATAGATTACCATTGTTCCTGGATTTTTGTAGTTGTTAATAAATTACCTAATATTTGACTGCCAATAAGGTAAACCAAAATTTTGCTAAACTAATAACATACGAATTATTTACGAATTAGCTAACTAAAGTTGAGTAGGCTACATAGGCGAGGTTATGTTTAAGGCTTAAAAAGATAGCATGCTTAGCAGATAGTAAGACACTCAAAGGAATATTAAGGCTGGAATATTAACCTTATCACAAGAGTAAAAAACAGTTTTTTTAATAGGCGAGTTTGAGGAAGTACTTTAAGTCACACATTACGAGATCAATATGCTGCAGCCTGCTCTACAGGAAGTTGCCCCACTACTCCCGTTCTAGACTTAGGAACTATGTACTTTCAAACACTGCAGAAGCCGAAGATCAATATTGAGGGTAAACTCCCTTTCTAAAGGCGTCTCCTATCAGTAGGTCAGACTAATAGTGGAACTTCGTATAAACTGAAGGGCATAAGAAGAATTGCTGGAGGCACAGATGCATTAAACATACGGTACTTAAGAGACAGCGAATACATGAGAAAGGGGGAGAGAGAGAGATAGAGAGAGCTTTTCCAGACGTAATGACGCTGCTTGTAAAGTCCAAGTTTAGGGAGGAAGGGAGGGTGCAGTTCAAGCCTATGTCTGAAAAGTCACCATGTACTACCTACTGCCCCCCCTTACACATTTTGATTGTTAAAATTAAATCTATTAATTTTTACGCTGTCTCTGAATTGCGATTTCAAGAAAGGAGTGTAAGTTGCAATTTATTACGTAAATATAAGAAGTTGACTTGCTGAAAATTATTATAAAAGTCTTCCCTGTATCTCAATGCTGAATGGTGACAGGTTCCAGTTATTTCATCGAGTCAAGTCAAGTCGGAAGGATTTTTTAAGCGTTCTCAGCCATGTATTTCCTTGACGTTGACATACTTTTCCTAGCACGTGCTTTGGTGAGATCAACACCATAAGAAACGCTCGGATATTTCAAACAAAATACCTTTGAATAACTTTAGTTAGTTAACCCTTGTGTTGGTTGCATTTGGTGTATTAGTGAGTACTTTAACGTGGCCGTTCTCTGTAACACTACTTGTTGCCCCATTTTGTGGGGAAGAATGCACATATATATATACACACATTTTTTTTGCACTGTCCTGTCGGCAGGGTTCCCTTATAGACTTAAAATAGATTTAAAATAGAGCCTATCATTGAAAAAAAGTGTGCTACATCGGCAAATACTACCGTTATAAAAACCCTTTGGATGGAAGTTTTTCTGTAGTTCGGTACAATTATTCTTAAGAAAACATTATAAAGATGTAATTTAGAAAATAATCGTTTATAAATGATAGGTAGTTTCTAAACAAAAATTTTTCATATCGACGAAAAGGCAGAAAAAATTTTGAACTACAAAATATATTTTAATAATTCAAGCGACACTATATAATAAAATATTGGATGAAAGGAGATACTAATTATTTAATAATATACCCTGAAAGAGGCGATGCTACCACGTGAGTTGTGTGTGTGCCTTTAAGCGGAAAAGGCTCTGTGATATATTACATGCACCTTCATTTCATGTTTAGGCGTACGTTTATATAATATTAAGTGTTTTTGTAAATAGCAGTGAGTGATATTTAAATCTAATTTTAATACAACAGACAACAGGTAAGTAGCGAGGATTTTATTTTGGTAGGTGCTCTCAAATGTTGCTCCCACTGCGGGCTTTATAAAACGTCATTTATACGTTTTTATTTCTTGAATTTTAGAAATAATATAGAACTGCGAGAGTGGTAAATAGCCTATTAGCCTACTTCGTTGACACGTTTTCCTATTTTGCAAGATTGCGTCGTTCTGCTTGGAAGGGCACCGCCGAAGATGTTTTTCAATAGCACCCATTATGTCTGTTTTAAAAAAAGGGGGATGAGGGAAGCAGGTACAGTTAAGAATGATAACTTGGTAACATTCCTGTTAACTATAAAAATCAATTTGTTCATACTAATAATTAATTTTGCATTACTGTTACTCTTAAAAAGAGAGAAGTTAATCCAAGGAACATCTCGCAACTTATTCAAAGCTACAAACGTTATAATATTTTTCTTTAGTCCACTCCCTGCCCACCCTTTCTCCCAACACATTCCTTACGTTAAACATAACTATAGGTTTACAAATGACATGTTATGCATTAACTTAACAATTATAACGATTATACACAAACAGATAACGTGTTGTTCAATGTGCTGGTTCACAATTGCACACAATTGCTTTGTGTGATATCTTGAAGCTTCAAAAGAAATAGTTATATTTTATATCTTAAGTAAATATTATCTAGAAGTAATAGAACATAATTTTTTTTGCGGTAAATTGGTATTTACAGTTATAAACCAGCAACAAATATATTAGAAAGGTAATTTTGTGAGCAAGTTTATATTTGCGACTTTAATCCACAATAAAACGAGTGTCTGGCAGAAAATGTCAACCTTGAAGAATGGTGTGACTAAATGCTGGTGGTTATGTGAGGTAAGGTGGTTAGTTACCAACAAAACGTGCAGAGGGAGCGATTATCGTCAGTGTTGATTGTCTGGAACGGAAAACTTTCATGTGAGTTGTGTGAATCGAATACATGAGACGTGGTTCCGTGTGTATGCGTGGTGGTTTCTGCAATATTATTAAGGCGGTTTAAGACATAGACTAACGACGAGGTAGACAGCGTTTTCGTCTTCTACGCATTTACCCAACATTAACCTTCCCCAAAAAAACACAACTGTCAAAGAAAGTCACATGGTCAACAATGATGAACGTGTTTGTTTAGATATTAATTTTTAAACGACATACATTTAAATTTAATCAAACTGTATTACAAATTGTTTGAAGGAAGTATAAAAACATCCTAAAGCACTTGCTTATTAAACAGTAAATTTTTACTACAAGTTTTATCTAAAAAGTGAAAAATTTAAATACTTTCTGACCGCGTAACAATTTTTTCAAGGTAATATTGTTCATGACGTTCTGGTGACACGAACACATGAACTGTAACCTAGCCTATCAATTTCATTAAATTTTGAAAATTGCACAGAAAAAAAATATAAATTTTAAATTCTTATAATAATTCCTTTTACTCGTTTTTGAAAAGTAATTTTCCGTCAAGGTTATTCAAACAGTTATTTACTGTCACAAAAAAAAAAAAAATATATATATATATATATGTACTATGGAAAGCTGTAGAAAGTAATTTTATTCGCTTGAATACCCTTAAGTATACCCTGTACGTGGCAAAGTGAGAACTTCTGAAGACTCCGCTTAGGATGTATTTTCCTACCCTAATATGTATCATTCCGCCATATGCAAAATTAACTTCGCCATGGACCACAATCACGTTATTAATGCGTTAGCCAAGTGTAACTGTGAAATTGTCAGAAACTTAAATATGTTAATAATATGCGAATTCGTGCACTCATGCGCATGAAACAATGAAAAACTATATTAAATAAATTCACTGTCAACAAGTTTAAACGTTACACTTCTAATCCGACGCTAATACATGGAAGTAATTTTCCTGCCTCGTTGCCAACTTAAGAGACAACTCGACAGCCAATGCTTTCGTTAAAATTACACGCACTAAAAACCAGTAGCATTTTTTCAAAAGTTTATTTCAAAAGTGCTTACTTTACGGAGAACAGCCTGTAATAATTATTCAGTTATGAACCCACCTTAGTCCTGCACGTTGTGCCGGCCTCCAGGCAGGGTTATCAACATGGATGACAGACCAGTGCTTCTAGTGCCAAGTGGATCCCACTGCCCTACCCGAGGAACACGCAAATCGTTCTGGCCGATATAAAACATGTTAGAGGGCGGAGCAGTGGCGGAATGCGGACTGAGAAGGATTCAGGAGCACCCAGGTAAAACCCCTCCACACCACGGCAATGACCACCACACACACACTATGACCACCACTCACTATATATTAGGACGTGTCCGCATTCAGATATATACTAGTGTATTTGCACCCTTGCGTATTTAACTTGCCCTTGATAAACAAACTGGTTGGTTTCGAAAACAGCTATTAGCCAGCTAAATCTGGTTGGTTTCGATAACAGCAAAAGAAGAATTTGATAATTGCCAAAAGTCATAGGGTTAAATCGAGGATTAAATATCATTTCTATTTGACTTACATAACATTTATTGTAGTGCTGATTGTGAGTTTGCAATGGTGATTGCTTGTTTTACCTCAACTTTTGTAGGTTATGTACATGCATGCCTAATACGCGTCTATTATTTAGGAGATTGTTTAGGTGCACCTTCCGATAATTATTAACTTTATTCAAAATTGTATGCTTACGAAGTAGTAACATTATCGTATTAGTCTTTAAATTAAACAGTCCTGTAGAAAATCAGTTGTAACCTACAAACTGCATCTGAAAATGGCGGCACATGTAAGCCGCAAGGGCGCCAGAAATATACATGTTCGTTTTAATTGTATACTTGAATATTTTACTTGCAATTTGGACAGCACTAATAGTAACACTTCCAGGATCAGGTACGCAGTATGTATCTAAGGTAAATTCAGACGCGGCTTTAGAATCTCCTTCAGAAATATTTCGGACCTCCCCGAGATTTTGGATGAAACCTTGGGGACCCCAGTGGTTGGACGATGGCGAGTAACCATCATCACTGATCCTACAATCCTTATATCTTCCTCAGAAATTAGTTTATTTATTACCTGTCTGATTGTCACTGGTCGGCGGGTTTTCTCAGAGATCTCCCGTTTCCACCTTCTGACGGTGCTTCATACTCACCTCGCTTCACCCTCGTCGGCTCTCAAGACCCCGATGTTAAGGGCCACCCAGATCTCTTCACTTCACTTTAAGTTGCTTGTATGCTTAGGTATTATTGACATTTTGCGTGTGGATTTGACATTTGAAGTAACAAATTCACCCAATATAGATTATACCAGTTTTACACAATAAGTGCCCCAAATTTAAGTTTTTCTTGAATCGGAATATACACTTCTAAGCCAATAGAAAACCTGAACAAATGTAGACTGTAATTTATCTTCAAGATACTTTAAAAAAAGTTCAACAATTGCATTTGTTTGAAAAAAAATTGTTATGATGGGTTATTTTTAATTAATTTAATTCGCGGCTTCTTTAATGAAAATATAGGAATTATTGCAGATGAACAAAAATTATTTTCCCATGTATTTTTTTAAATTTTGCAAGAGTTGTTAGCTTTTCTATTAAATTATAAACAATGCCAACAATAATTTAAAAAGAAAATTTATGATTTTATTTAAATGTTTTTAACACGTAAGAATTCCATCGTTTAACGCCAGGAGACTAATCTTTGGCGTAAGGTGAGTGATGGTAGAGAAGGGGACCCTACATAAAAATTTAACCAAAACTTACATCTAAAATCAGCGTGTACTTCTGTAGCTTAGCCCGGATTCGATTACGAAACCTTGTTGGCCGAACATAACATCTTACAACATCAAATTAAAAAAACTGAGATAAGTTCCCAAAAGGTTTATTTAGATATAAGTATCTTTAAATTCAAACATTTTAAACCTAATATTAAGCTTAAATAAGTAAAAACTAAAAATCTTAACAATAAAATAATTGAGAAAACAGAATGGTTTTAAATTTTTTCGAAGTAAAACTATTAACATGATTTTATAAACAAATATTTAAAACTATTGCAGAACAGTAATATAAAAAAGTAATAGAAGAAAACAATTTTTTAATCATCAAAGCATTTGCTTAAGCAAGATTCGAGAAGAACTGCGCAAACCATTTTGCACCTAAGTACCGATAGCTGAACCTGTTAATGAACTTACCTAGTGTATACGATTTTCCACCTTATATATCTCCTTCTGAAAAATATTAATAATGCGACTTAGGCTTCTAGCTGTAACCATCACTCCTAAAATTTTACCATTTTATCCGTTTCATATTTACAATATTAGATTTTTCCCCAATACAATACAAACCTTTCGAAAACAATCGCCCTCCCCTTCCCCACAACATTTTAACGACGCAGTTTACGTCATGGACTCCCTATGTGGGCACCCCTGATTCACCCCTACTCAGTTGCAGTGACAAAAGCGCGCAGATACTGCAGTTTGCAGGAAATAACGTCTCTGTATTTCAGTTGCTGTACATTCTGCGGCTGATTATATTTTGCCACACTTTATTATTGTAATGCAATTTACTAAGAGACTTCGCGTTGCAGCTTTGTTGTCAACGACTCCCGTAACTGATTACATTTAAACTGAATAGAATACGATTTTTAAATAATTTTTAAAGCAAATATTTTTGGGTTAAAATAATTTCCTTTCCCTAATAAAAATGCTGAAATCACCCTTAGGTAATATCATTTCTAAATAAAAACAAAAATGCACAAAAACAGGATATAAATAATTTATTATTGAACATTACTGCTTAAAAAGATAATACGTCAAATAATAATCGTTTATTTGTCTATTTTTAAGAGAATTGACATTTTAAATATGCTTAAAAACTTAAGAATATGTGAAATTAAGGCGTTTAGCCGTTGACAGATTTTGCGTCGAGAGATGGCAGTCGCGTCAGTTTCTTTGTAGTTTTGAAATGTGCCGCCAGGGTGGAGCGCCTTTCGTAATCGAACAGACTTAGTTGGAGGCAGGCGTCATAGATGGCAGGCAGGCAGGCTTAGTTACGAATCGACTCTTAAGTCGTGGTCATATTGGCGTTTGGTTAAAAGTTTGAGTGTTGAGGATCCAGGCTGATGAATTCGAACGACTCTTAAGCAGCGCTCCCAGTAAATAACTTAAGAACTACATTTGAGATTATTTGCGTTTCTTTGCTCCCGAACAACGTAAGCAACTATATTAGGAAAATTAAAAGCACACATATTTACACAATTCTTTACAGATAAAAATCCATGAAATTTATATCGTTCGGAGGTCATATTTATTTTAAAAATGCACTAAATATAATGTACCTCAGTACGAAGGAAAGGTGTAACTAACAAAAATTTCAACTATTCGTCTTATATTTTTCCTTTACCTTTCATAATAAATCATTATAACTCGCTAGACAACAGGAGCGATATATGATGCAAATAAAAGTAAACGCTTTCGTACGGATATTAAGGGAAGTAGTAATATTATCCAGTTCACAAAGTTTATTCCCTAAAATCCCAAGTAGTTAGGGAAAAAAATTGCGATTTAGAACTCGGCTTTATTCCTAAATAGTGGTAGAGGACAAATGTGAGCTATGTTAAATATGTTGTTCAAGATAGCGCTACAGCGGGTCTGTGAAATATGGTATTCCTGAAGAATTTTCAGTTGGAATTATTTAGAACTAAAATTCAAATGGTATAAGACATAAATTCTAGAAAGCAATTAAAATTTATAATTTTACGGTCAGTGACTGAGGAATGTTTCGGCGGGAATATTACTGCAGTATATTCGTGGTTTCTTCACACTTTTTGAATCAAACCTTTGACAAATCGCCCCATGTGACGTGTTTAGTTATTTCCTAAATATGCCACGTATCACAAGCGTTCTATACCTCTGTTAACATGAAAGTTAAATTGAAGTTTTATCTGTATTTTATTTATAAATTATATCAATTAATTTATAATAAATATGAATAAAAACAGTGAAAAAACATGTGTATTGGCAGCGCCTAGTAAGATAAAGTTCACGTTCGTAAAATACTATCACAACTGAGTGCTCACGAATTCAGTGCGTTGTTATTTAGTGTAGTTTTGTACACTTAGTTAAGCTTAGTTTGCACGAGGCGGAGGAATAACATGGAAGTAGAACTTTAGCAGGGCTTCAGAAAAGTGTAAAGTATCATGTGAATAAATTATAAACGATACCACCCTGCGAAAATGTTTGTCTCAGTAATAAAAGATAACTGGGCGATGTTTATGTAACTAAAGCTAACCAAAACGTATATGGTGTTTATCGCAATTTTTTTCTCGTGGGTTAGTTTTTTTATTTTTTCGAAGTTCACTACGCGCAAAACCCGAAATACAAAACATGACTTTCGCAGACGTATTCGAGTTGTTTAATTTTATTGTGACAAAAAAGTAAAGATCGTGAATGCCTACGTACCGTATGCTTATTGTGCGTTAAGAAATCTATAATGCTAACAAAATATATTTTTTAAACAAATTTAATTAGTCACAGATTCCGTTTTATCGGAGCATTTAGGCCCGTTATACAATGGCACGGATACGGATACGGAAGCGGAGCACGTAACACATTCCGTGTTCAATCTACAATGAGACGTATGCGTACGCAGGTAACGTACTGAATGATTCACGTCAGAAAGCTGGGAACTCCCAACGCTTCCGTGTCTGTGAATCCGCATAGCCAATAGGAATCGAGTATTTGGTTTGTTGATATTTGTTTTTGTGGCCGTTGTAGTATACACGGCAACAAGGGCATGAATTTATTTGCCTTGGCTATTAACATTTTTGTCTTAATAAACACTCACACATGGCTTGGAAGTAATGTTTACTCACTGTTAAACACTGTAAAAGTGTAAATAAATAAGGCGTGTACTTAATACAAATTACATCAGTAACTAACAACATCTGAGTGTTCTTAATTTTATAAGTCGCAGAACCTTTAGTTTCTGCGTGTTGTAATAAAATAGCTCAAATTAATCCCGATTTGTCCGCTCTTTCCGTTTACGTAATCCGTGTCCGTTTTCTTAGTATCAGTGTATTATTGAATGGGCCTTAACGAGACGTACGGTTTTTACATCGTGACAAATTAGAATTCAAACACATGCAGTAACATATAACGAATCAGCGGTGAACTTCTTTATAATATCAGCGAAGGTCCACATTCACAAGTGCAAAGCATTAAAGAACCTTGTCCATTTCACCATTCCTCTTTGGCAGAAATAAAATTTGAATGCAAATGCGATCGTGCGTCATAGTTAAAACACTGAGTGCGAGAGGAAAATATAGGTCTGAACAAAAAATTAATGGAACGGGGAGAAGAGGAACTTGCGTATTTGCAAGTCCAAATTTTGTTTGAATATAAATGTTCATGTATGTTAGCAGTGCTCCTCTTTACTCTTCCTACATGCAAAAAAGGGGNGGGGAGAAGAGGAACTTGCGTATTTGCAAGTCCAAATTTTGTTTGAATATAAATGTTCATGTATGTTAGCAGTGCTCATCTTTACTCTTCCTACATGCAAAAAAGGGGGCGAAGGAGGGGATGTGGAATGAAAAAATTCCACGAAACTCAACCTTAGCAACTAGTGCCACCCACGATAAAAAATTTCGCGTAGCAGCTTCTACGAAATTTGTATGTCTTTACTTAACTGTTTATATTTTCTACTTTCAAGCCTGCCACAAGATAACGGGGTTTACGGGTTCACGCTAATATATTTGAAACGTTATGTAGGACTTCTTACTCAAGAAGTGAACCTGACATCACTCTGCTGAGAGCAATGTTTCTTCAAAAGAATCATTGTGCTAATAAAGTGCTGTTCAAAGACGGTTTCACGCTTAGTGTATGNGTCTTTACTTAACTGTTTATATTTTCTACTTTCAAGCCTGCCACAAGATAACGGGGTTTACGGGTTCACGCTAATAGATTTGAAACGTTATGTAGGACTTCTTACTCAAGAAGTGAACCTGACATCACTCTGCCGAGAGCAATGTTTCTTCAAAAGAATCATTGTGCTAATAAAGTGCTGTTCAAAGACGGTTTCACGCTTAGTGTATGNTGAGAGCAATGTTTCTTCAAAAGAATCATTGTGCTAATAAAGTGCTGTTCAAAGACGGTTTCACGCTTAGTGTATGGCGTTTTTAAGCTTACCTCAACGATCATAGTGCCACGACCTACATTTTTGCTAACTGGTTGTCGCCAGTCTCGATTCTACGATCGAGTTTTCACCTATGTTCAAAATGCTCGCCGGCCTCTACGAAGAGTTATTTTCGCGCGAAGAAGCATTACGCCATTCGTCCCATGCAGTTTGTGCAAGGCGATGCATTGAAATAACATACCAAGATCTGTAAGGATTCGTCTACTGGGAGTCAGCAAGTGTTGCCAGAAATGCCTCTTGCTGCATCGATGGGTACCAATTCGACAGGCGATTACGATGAGACAGTTAATGCAAAATACGGAATGAGCGCAGCAGAGTCGATTTGTGTGGAATGTACACTTCCAAGACTTTCGCGTGAAGTCGACGGACTTCAAAATAAACGGCAGTCGGCTATAAAATCTGATGAGCATCCAACTACTGATAGATAGAAAAGCAAATTTAATATAGAATACAAAACAGGAAGTGAAGATGACAATGAAGAGAGTATTGATTAAAATGAACACGAAGACATCATCGTGCTGAAGACAATGATGNAGGAAGTGAAGATGACAATGAAGAGAGTATTGATTAAAATGAACACGAAGACATCATCGTGCTGAAGACAATGATGGCGATTTTTTCGATGCACTGACACACTCCTACAACACATTTGCTGCAACCAGCGACATGAAGAAGGTGGAAGATGCCCATGATACTTGCTACCTATTCCTCGAAGACCCGAATAGACTTGTTGNAGGAAGTGAAGATGACAATGAAGAGAGTATTGATTAAAATGAACACGAAGACATCATCGTGCTGAAGACAATGATGCCGATTTTCTCGATGCACTGACACACTCCTACAACACATTTGCTGCATCCAGCGACATGAAGAAGGTGGAAGATGCCCATGATACTTGCTACCTATTCCTCGAAGACCCGAATAGACTTGTTGATATACTCAGATATTTGATTGACTTAAAAAACGCGGAGATATCACGCACATTAACGACATATCTTTAATCATTAGTAAACGGAAGGATGTGGGATATGTTGCATGATGCGATGAACTAATTTCTTCTGAAATTGTAATTACAAAATTATAAAAAATTATTATTATTAAATAATTTNTCGACTATTAATGGAAATATCTGCATATAAGATGATGATAAAGACTTAAGTATAAAAATGTATGGATAATTGACTGCATACAAAACATTAATTCTGTCAACATGTACAAATTTGAAGACAGTCGGCAAACCAATGTAATTTCTATACATATGAGTGGGGGACAAACCGAAGGATTGATAGAAAGACCGATCAAGGACTGGGATTGATCTAAGGATAGGCATGGGTTGCTGTGGATTGTGGAGGAGGATTGCGAAGGATTGGGATTCTTCGATGGATTGGGATTGATCAAAGAATTGGGATTGATTGAAGGATTGGCATGGGTTGCTGTGAATTGTGGAGGAGGATTGCGAAGGATTGGTGTGGATTGGTATATATTGGTATGGATTGGTGTTTGGATTGGTGTGAATTGGTATGTGGATTGGTGTGGATTGGTGGGTGAATTGGTGGGTGAATTAGTGGGTGTATAAGTGGGTGGATTGGTGTGTGTATTGGTGTACGGATTGGTGTGTGAATTGGTGTGTGGATTGAAGTGGATTGATATGTGTATTGGTGGGTATTTGTGTGGATTGCTGATAGCGGTGCTGATTGATGGAAAGATTGCGAGATTGATCGAAATATTGATAAAAAAACAAGTCTTAGATAAATTTTTTAAAAGTTTTTTGGATTTTATAAAAAAAATTTAAATTTATTTTTGGGTTCAAGGTTATTCATAGTCATGGCCACAGGGTCAATGTCACAGGTGTAAGGACAATGTGAAGGTCACCCAGATCTAACATCTTGCTCAGAGTCATCAGTGCCACTTAAGTGTTGAAAATGTAAACAAATGACAAACGAAAAAAAAAAAAACAATATGGCAGGTGGAGTACATTCTACAGATTGAGCAATGGTGAGCGTTTAGGAGAAGGGAATGTTAATACAATGTGATTGATTGGAGGGGGGTCATTCGTGTTCTGGACATGGTGCTGTGGGGAACGTCTGGAAATGTAAGTTTTTAAAAATAATTTCTACTAAAATTTTTATTAATTTTTACTAATTTTTGTATAATTTTTTTATGAATTTTTTATAAATGTTTAGGGTATTTTCGGGATTTTTGACTATTTTTTGGGTTCAAGTTTAAAGGCCATTCAAGGGCAAATGGGTCAAGTCAAAGGTCACTGGGCCAAGGTTACCGAAATCCAACATGGCGGTTGGGTGACATAACATGGCGACTGGTTGGCACCTAGGCTCCTTTCCCGGGTCCTCTCTATGCCCAAACATTCCAAATTCAAATGTTTTAACAGTTTTTAATGATTTTTAATAACATTTTTATAAATTCTTAATAATTTTTTTATAAATTGTAAATTTTAAATATATTATTATACATTATTGGATTTTGTTTTTTCGGGGTTTTTAAGTTTAAAGGTCACCTGATCAAAGTCAAAGGTCAAGGTCATGGGCATGCAAAATTGTGGGAAAGATGGCCGCTGGTCGACCGGAATAACAGAGTATGAGCAGATCCGGTGCACCGCGCCATCACGCCAATGCGCCAAAGTCCTCTATTTCATTCTACTGACGTGTTTGGTTGTTTCCTAAATATGTTATGTATCGCATGCGTTTTATACTTGCTTAACATAAAAGTACCAAATTTTTTAGTTAAATTAAACTTTTTAATTATATTTTCTGTTAAAATTATAATATTTCATATATAATTAATCTAAATAAAAATAGTGAGAAATAGGTATGTTGGTAATAGCTAGTAAGAAAGGGTGATTATGCAAATTGTTATTACACTGAGTGCCCACGATTGCTGTGCATAGTCCCTTTGGTGAAATTTTCTTAACTTAGTTAAGCTTTGTCGGCACGAGGGCAGTGGAATATCCTGGAATTATAAAGTTAGCAGGGTTTCAAAAGTTGGAAATAACCGTGGATGGACTATACCCTTTATTCTTTGCTCCACATAGTCTGGTANACATTCCAAATTCAAATGTTTTAACAGTTTTTAATGATTTTTAATAACATTTTTATAAATTCTTAATAATTTTTTTTATAAATTGTAAATTTTAAATATATCATTATACATTATTGGATTTTGTTTTTTCGGGGTTTTTAAGTTCAAAGGTCACCTGATCAAAGTCAAAGGTCAAGGTCACGGGCATGCAAAATTGTGGGAAAGATGGCCGCTGGCCAACCGGAATAACAGAGTATGAGCAGATCCGGCGCTCCGTGCCATCACGCCAATGCGCCAAAGTCCTCTATTTCATTCTACTGACGTGTTTGGTTGTTTCCTAAATATGTTATGTATCGCATGCGTTTTATACTTGCTTAACATAAAAGTACCAANACTGACGTGTTTGGTTGTTTCCTAAATATGTTATGTATCGCATGCGTTTTATACTTGCTTAACATAAAAGTACCAAGTTTTTTAGTTAAATTAAACTTTTTAATTATATTTTCTGTTAAAATTATAATATTTCATATATAATTAATGTAAATAAAAATAGTGAGAAATAGGTATGTTGGTAATAGCTAGTAAGAAAGGGTGCTTATGCAAATTGTTATTACACTGAGTGCCCACGATTGCTGTGCATAGTCCCTTTGGTGAAATTTTCTTAACTTAGTTAAGCTTTGTCGGCACGAGGGCAGTGGAATATCCTGGAATTATAAAGTTAGCAGGGTTTCAAAAGTTGGAAATAACCGTGGATGGACTATACCCTTTATTCTTTGCTCCACATAGTCTGGTAGCAATTTTCTCAACGATGACAACAGGTCTGTAAACAAACGATTTGTGTTAGAATTGTTTGAATCGTCCATAAAGTGTTAATAGTTTTATGAATTACCCTGCCGCAAAACCAGCTGTAAATAACTCTTATTCTGAAGGACACTGAGTGTGATCAATATGCGTTTTTTAATATAATAATTTTTCAAGTAACTTCGTACAATTTTACTAAAGACAGTCAGCGGAAATAATTTTGTATGCTTGGGTTGCCAGATAACTGAATTATCCCGTGGACGAACACGGATTTCAGCAGTGAGAGGAATGTATTCTGATAAAGTGTTCATTATAGGTCCTGAGTCAGCCAGGGAGTGTTGCATAAATGGAAGGCCAATGACGAAACTGATGCAAAACTGCTCGGGGCATCAGAGTCACCTGTTGTGAGTTAATAACCTTTTCGGTCACAAATAAATGTATAATTTTGGTCATTGAAACGAACTAATATTTTTCATGGAAGAGCATGTCAATGAGTAAACACACTCTTACATATTGGGATCATTGAACGAAGTGTTTTTGGCTGATAAATTTGGCAGAAGCTGCGTGTGAATCTGAGGTGTTTCAAAAACGAATGACAACTCCTATAGATAAGGAATGCCATCTACTGGGTGTCGTGTGCCTAATATGTACAGTTATCATCAACCTTCTCGTGTGCAACGTCCTCTATACCGGGTTCTGTGACTAACAGATATACCACCTACTAGGTGGTATATCTTTAAATGACCAATGCTCTAGCGTGTATGAGACTATGGAATATAGTTTGGTGCCATCTTATAAAGTCAAAAGGTATGTAATAAAACCAAAAGTCAATATCAAATTGTATATATCTATTTCACTGATTACACGAAATAAACAATTTACTATAACTCTAGAAATAAAAACATTTGTTCTCTTTGGTAATTTTCTAGATTAGGGGCTTTTCTGAAAATAAGAACNTGTTCTCTTTTTTTTTATCGTAAAACTAATTTTTTTGAGGTTTACTGGTTTGAGGTTTACTTGTTTAAGGTTCACCGTTACATTTCTGTGCCATTTATGGGCTGACATACTCTCTTTAAGTCCCTGTATCGCATAGACCCGTATTAAAATATGATATATTCTATTAAAGTATAAGGCTATATAAAACAATTTAAGTGTTAGAATTTCTCTGGTGTTAAAAAATTTCCCTCATTATTACACACAGTTTTCCTTCATTTGGTGATCATTAATAACGATTTCTCTGGTTCTTGCATACCTATTCACATTTCTTCATTTAAAATTTCCTTATCATATTTGATTACTTCCCGTCCATTAGTAATGGTAAAATCATATTTCTAATATTATTGACAGGGCAGGCAGTAATTTATGTCTTCAATTTTCGAACCTTAGAACCTACTATGTCAACAGCGTATTTCCATATAATTGGTTGCTTGAAATATTGTCACAATTTTACATAAGCTCACAGGTTAGATAATAAATTTATACAAACAAGAAATTATATTTTTCTAATTCGAAATCCTAACTTTACATTTCACGTGTACCTTGATACAGGTGACCAGTAAGTCGTCGCCTTTACTTAAGCTACCTTACGTTAATCAGTGTAGGAGCAACCCACTTCGAGAGTGGAAAGAAAATGTAATTCCTTATGCAGCCATCTATTCCCTTTCCTTACCTTACCTTCCGCAGTCTCACTTTCAGAAGACCCGCATTCGTCCCATCCCAACACTGAAGCTCTGAGGCTGGTGTTACAGGGACTGATAGAAAGACCTGATGGATTGTCATGGCCTCAGGAGCGGGGAGAAATTAGGTTAGGTGTGCAGTACAGGTGTTATAGTGCTAACAAGGATAGAAAAAGGGCGCCAGAGCATGGCATACTCATCCAGGGATGGGCCGATCGCCCACGTTGCTTCTCCTGAGCTCACCCTGCGCAACGAGTCGACGTCGTCGGTAATGTTGTTAAGCTCTGCCTGCGCCTACCTACGAGGATGTAGGCCTCCGCATACGCCTCTAATTATCACGCGAGGCTGTTAAGTGGCCGTCTCACACGCCAAAAACACCATAACAACATGATCAGGGGTGCGGTACACCAGCGGATAGAAGACCTTAAGTTACGTTACGCGGCCTTAGTGAAATAAAAACAAGATATCACTTGCACTGATTTTTACTCGATATTTATTCCCTCGTACGAGGCCCTTACACGGTTCCAGCATTAAGGCGTGCTGGCAGCCGACACTAACAAAGCGACACGTTGCCTACGAAAATGAATTAAGTGAATTGAAACCCCGGCGCGTTTCGAGCTGGCGAGGCTGAGAATGGCACTGCCCCCGGGCTAAGCAANGTGAATTGAAACCCCGGCGCGTTTCGAGCTGGCGAGGCTGAGAATGGCACTGCCCCCGGGCTAAGCAAAGAAGTGAGGTCAATAAAGTTCCAGAGTAAAATAAATAATTATCGATACACTAAGACCGGTACAAGATGTTGAAGAGCCCAAGGGTGTGTGGCGCGCGTCCATTGTCTCAGCGTGTGCAGAACCAACTGGCCAAGCATGGCGGGCCCGCTAGGGACCTCTGCTCGAAAGCGCGCCAAGTGTATCAAAATATACACCGGCACATTTACTGGGAAAACAAATACATACTAAAAAAACATTTACTCGTCAATAAAATACAAGAACAATTACATTATTAATTTGCGTTAGCAAACTGAGCACAAAAAGGGATCGAATTGGTATAATAAATTTGATAAGCAACGTAATTTAAATATGCAACGAGGCTGTCTCCCTCAGTCTGTTGCGTGTACGTTGGGTTTGTTTACGTTTTAGCATTTTTATTTTAATTAATGCAAAANGGCTGTCTCCCTCAGTCTGTTGCGTGTACGTTGGGTTTGTTTACGTTTTAGCATTTTTATTTTAATTAATGCAAAAATCCCTTGAACCCTAATTTATGAAAATTCGAAGATGGTAACAGGTGGCTCGAGATGGACGAGTCCACTCTGACTCAAGGAGAGGTGTGGAAACCATGCTCGAATAAGTGTTTTACAAAGCCCGTTTTTATTTGGGCACAAAATACAGGGTTTTTTTACGTGTTATTAATACCCAAAAAATACTGAATACTTAACACACTCACACTANTTGGGCACAAAATACAGGGTTTTTTTACGTGTTATTAATACCCAAAAAATACTGAATACTTAACACACTCACACTAAACGCACAACACTCACGGGTACGTAAACACAGAATGGAAGGGGTACACGAGGGTTTTTGTGAAAACTGTAACCACTGTGTCCCCCTAGCTGCATTCATTTCCCCGGCGGTATCCTTAATGGGAATATCTCTTGTCAGTAAGGTCTCTCTTGAGGGCTTGAAAGCGGGACGGTCACTTGATTCCCGCAGTACCCAGGTGGTTGCAGAGGGGTGGCGCACTCCAGTGCACGTCGCCGGTGTAGGAATCGTGGAGGGGGCGATCGTCGTGTTCGGGCCGACTGCCCCCAGTAGAGAGCACGTCAAAGTGGGACGAACGGGCTAAGGGAGGAGTTGCGTGGCAAGCGTGATACGCCCCCTCCCCCTTTTCTGATGGCAGTTCGTCCGCTGCAGCCCGTTGATCCCTGCTCCGCGGCTAGTATAAACAGGACGGTGGTCGACGTGGCCCTCGCCGAGGCCGCAGGTGGCATGGGCCTCGGGTGCCATGTGTGGGTGGTGAGGCGGGGTGGGAGCCTTGCTGACGCGTTGCTGGAAGGGCTGCCGTGGGAGGCGGGTGGCCTACAAGGCGCTGGGTGGGTGGTTGGGAATCCGCAACATGCCGTGGAGGCAAGCCCACCGCTGACTCGCTGGAAATCTCGCTCGTAGTTCCGGACGCCGGGCGTCTCATCGCCTTCGCGGCGTCGCTGGTCAGAGGAGGCTCTGGCAGGAGCGTTATCCCAGAAGGTACTCCTGGTGGCGAGTCGTGGGTGGTGGTGGCTGAGGCAGGCATAGAGAAGCAGGGCGTCACAATGCTGGGCGTCGTGACACGAGGTGTCGCTGGTGCGGTCTCAGGTTTTGTGTCGACGGCAGGGACACTCGGCGTGTCCGTTGATGACCTGCTGTCTGTGGGCCAAAGGGGCGTTGGGAAGCCATGCATCGCAGGCTGCATCAGGTTTTGCTGTCCGCCATCGGTCGCGGACTCAGGTGCCACAGCATCTGAGTCGCTTGCAGTTGGTGGTGGTGTAGATGGTGTGTCGGCGCCGGGTGAGGTCTGAAAGGTTTTTGCAATTTTAGTTGAAGGGAAAACATTTCCCAGTTGACACTAGTAGTATTGAATAAAATAAGTTACTAAACGGGCCTATACATTAATCAAACAGTAAAATTGTCTATGAAAGCCTACTTGTGTCCAATGTTTGGATAACAAGACTGAGAAAGCTAGCGCGCAGGCGTCTAAAGACATGTTTTACTTGGAAGACAAATTTCCAATTTGTAGTTTCTTGGGAACGAAATTGTTGTGGGTAAGATTAACGCTCATATTTCGCCGCTGACACTGGATTCCTGTGGTTAAAACAAAATCTGTGGTTTGGTTTGGTTGGAATGTTGAAATTTGGCTCTTGGCAGTGAATAAAGGTGTTGGTGCTCTTGTTGATAGTATTGATGATTCTAACACGAAATCTGTTGATTATTGTCGAACTATATAATGACATCTGGTAAAAAATTTTAAAATAATTATTTTAAAATTTTGATGGAGCGACAAATTTATGCAAAACATTATACGTTCGTCAATAAGCATACAAAATGTGGTTAATATTAGGGTAATTACTTCTGATTTAGGTCCATCACCGCTATAATATCGTAAGTTGCTTTTTATCTTTGTCTTCTCGAGGGAATCATTGAAGTGCTATATATCAAATGTTTGCATTTAACAAATGCAATATACAGTAATTGTCAGCGAAAAAAAAATTAGAATTCAAAAGAATAAATACAGTTATATTTTCGGATATAAGTAATTTCCTCATTACACTGATCAATTTACTAGTTGGNTGCTTCAAATTTGCAAAACTTTTCAACTATGTCCACCAAATATCCAAAATTACTTTACTTTCCAATTGAAAATCAATAAGCTGTAAAATCTTTTCAAAGACCTTGGTTTCGCGGTAATTCTTTTCTGTTGATATCGATAATTTAAAAAAAAATACACACTAACCGTCTGAGGCCTGTACTATCGATAGTTTAGAATCTCTAGCTCCTGGTTCCCAATGTTCTTCTAGCAACTAACCAGGTATACGATCATGTTTTGTATAGGCTCTTTACGATTAACTGAGCACTTTTGAAACTAACCTTTGAAAAAGTCACTGTCCCTAACTGCATACAGTTTAACGGGCATACTAAGTGCTATGCGCCCAGTAGGGTTGGTACCGACTGAAGGAAAGAAGCTCCATTTATTAATATTGTATTTTTAAAATATGGTAAACACTTGTAAATATAGAAATTACTAATTTTGTTTTCTGTTTTAATTTATGCACGTGAGTGTAAGAACAAATATTTTGTAAAATATTTATTTTTATAACAATTTCGCATTTGCACTTGACCGACGCACAAATAAAGTGATGAGGTCCATGCCATTGTTATATTTTACAAATGGAGGAAGAATACACAAAGGGCGTACAAATATACCTTAAGCAGGGCTTTCAAAAGTGCTTAGTTTACCGTGAACAGCATTTAGACAACCTCATTTCTCACGCAGTAAAAAATAAGGAAATGAATTTAGAATCATGCGCTCTAAGAAATTATTCGAAAATTTACCACATCGGTGTTTCACGGTTTATTACTATACGCAAAGGTAAGGTCGTTCGTTTCCCATACATCGATGGTAGTGTTCCTCTATTTGCTCAGGAAACAGCTAAAGGCGTAGGGAAATGCCCTACTCTATAGTAGTGACGCTAAAAATTCCTGTATTTGAAGCCTGACGTGTGGTATTATTTCCATACCATGTATAGGTTCAAGACTTCTATTACTGTTTAGGAAGTTAACTAGAAATTATTTTACAGTGTGGTGTTAGAACCAAGCGACGTAACTGCTGAACTCGATATGTCTGCGGTTCTCCTCCTCTAGATGATTCCACCCGCAAAACAAAAGAGAACCTCCGCTACACCCACGTGGTCTAATTTTTGGTCCGTCCCTTTTCTCTCTGCTTGTCCTCCTACATTTTGGGACGAAAAAAAAAAAAGGGAAGGGCGTTGGAGAAGTCATACACGACGCGATACATCTTCCCTAACGTCTTTCTCCCCAGGAATGTCCATCCGTCCGACCACACTCATTCTCTTCGCCCCCTCGGGAGGTAGCATTGCCCCGCCGTCAACCCTTAACCGGAGACCCAGCCCGCCACCAATTCATCTTGCACAATTTGCCGTCCACTTCAGGTTTTTTTTATCTCCCCTCTCTCTCTCTCTCTTTCTCTCTCTTCGCCCACGTCTTCGCCATATCCCGCCGTCCTTCTTCGGCGACGTCTTCATCCAGCGAGGGCGGATGGGCGACGCGCGCCCTGCAGAAAACCAGTACATTTTACTTCTGCGCCGGCCGCCTGCGGAGGGGTTGGTTGAGGGGATGGAAACAGATTGAGCACACGGGACCTCGTCCTGTTCTTCCGCCTCTCCCGCCCTCTCTCTCTCTCTCCGTTATCGCCTCTCCTCTCTCTCTCTCTCTCCCCGTGACGAACCGAGTCGCAGGCAATTTCTGCATGACGAGAGCAGCGGGAAGGCGCCCCTGTAAGCACTTCGCTGCGAACCTGCCGGAAATACGTCAACCCGTCACGACTGCTCGGAGCGCGGCCTGGGTGGCGTGTCTCGACAATATCCGCAGCTATAGGCAGTTCACGGTAAACTGAGCACTTTTGAAAGCCCTGCTTAAGATCTACTTGTGTGCACGTTGTGTATTCTTCCGCATTATGTAAAATTAACATTGCCATTGTCCTATCACATTATTTATGCGTCAGTCAAGTGAAACTGTGAAATTATCAAAAAAGTAAATATTTTACAAATTTGCTCATCTTTACGCTCTGGTGCATTAAAAAAATAACAGAAAGCTAAGGAAATGATAAAGTTATAACAAATGGTTATCTAACACTTTTTATTTGACGTTTAGATTTGGAACTACTTTTCCTCCATCGTTACCAGTTTTAATGTGCTCAAGTCACTCGGTGCACCCGTTAAAATAGATGCAGGTACGATCGATATCTAAGGTTTATTTAAAACGTGCTCACTTTATCGCGAACAGCCTTTATCGAGCATAGGAATCGGGAACCAACACTCGCCATTAAGGGCGTTGGATACCAAAAAAATTATTAATTATATATCTGTGCCAAACATTGTTCAACTTGTACGCATTGCATGTAATGAAATTTTCCTCGATTAAAAAAGTGTTACACTTCATATTTTTTGAATAATAAAAACAAACACTATTTATGTTGTAGAAATGAAAAATAAATTACAAGTTAAATAATGCCGTGGGCTAATGTGTAACACATACGTTATCACCAAATAACAGGCCATATGTATAACAAATGTTAAATTAAAAAAACTTTTGCATATTTTAAACATTTTTTAAAAAAATCAATGAACTATTATTTGATTACGATATATAGGCAATATGTCAAGCGGTAACCCATGGAATTAGTTTATGTTGTATTTTTTCTGAATTTGTACAACTTAGTATTTGTTATTATGGCGGAAGCATAACAGAAAATTTTGGATTTGACATCAAATTATTAAAAAAAAATTAAGTGTAATTTATTTATCCTTGAAAAGTTTAAGTACATATAACGCGCACAAGTTGAACAATGTTGGGTACAATTATAAAATAATTAATTTGTCGGTTTCCAACAACTTTAAGGACGTTGACTACGAAAAAAAAAAATAATTTTATATTTGCACAACTTACTGTTCAACTTGTAGACTGATCAGTGATTACTCTTCCCTAGCAAAAAAAAAAAAAAAAAAAAAAAAGGAGCCCATACTTTCCACATAAACGTCAAAATCACAATTGTACTGTTTTATAAATGTTCAAATAATGAAAACTGTATTATGTACATAAATTTAAATAATTAACCCCAAAAGAAGACGCCAAGAACTACTTCAAGAGATCTATCAATTGCACAAGGAAATGTTAAAAAAATATAAAGAAAATAAGGACCATTTTTTGCATATTTTTGATTTGTGGCTGCTCCTAAATTTTTGGAAAATAACTTTTGATAAAAATATTTCAAAATGAATTAAAACAAGTTCTTTCAGTTGCTCTTTGTTGAATTTTCTGCAAATAGTTTTGTTTATTTTATTGGTACATTACAAAAACAGTAAAAATTATGTCTATAACATGGTATTTGGCAAAAAAAAACAAACATTCAATCCAATAAATGTTATCAGGAAAAATGTAGCTACATATAATGTCTTAAAGATGAAAATTATGCGGCTCATATATAAAATAATAATATTTCCCGTGGACAACGAATTTAAGGACAAACTTACCCCGCCATATTGGCTCATTGGTTTTTCTTGCTTGTTTATATATTTTAAGAATGAAAATTCTGAAAGTATCTCTATACCCAACTAACTGTTGGCCTTACACTGTAGTACAGACTGAACTAACAACTCATATTTAGGTCACATAATTGAGTTTGCCAAATATTGACAGAATTAAAATTGTGACGTAATTATGAGTTCGTAGTTCCCTTGTCCTGTACGTGCTGCAGTGTAAGGCCAATAGCTAGTTGGGTATAAGAGTACTTTCAAAACGTTCTTTAAAAAAAAANTCCTGTACGTGCTGCAGTGTAAGGCCAATAGCTAGTTGGGTATAAGAGTACTTTCAAAACGTTCTTTAAAAAAAAACACAAAAAATCTAGACAAACCAAAAATCCATTATGGCGGGGAAGGCTCCCCTTAAGCGGGTTGGATNAAAAAAAAAACACAAAAAATCTAGACAAACCAAAAATCCATTATGGCGGGGAAGGCTCCCCTTAAGCGGGTTGGATAGATGGATATCTCTAAGTGTACTTGTATGTATGTAATTATTTGTATATGTGTTATTATGTGTACACATACACAAATACATATATACATACACATGCACATTCAACCAAATACATACATACACACGTACTCATCTGCACATACAATACATCACAAACATATACACATCACCATACATACACATGAATACTTTTACACACACACATATTTATTACAAGCACCGTTCAAATTGTAGACATTACCAAGTTCATAATTACATCCATATTACACGGTGTTTCCATAATCGATTGCCAGAAAAATAATTTTGCTGTTAACGAGATGCTTTCGTTCGATTACCGGTCTGGTTAAACTCATTTCTGTTTTTCAGTGGTTTATCGAATTCACTTCAGGCGATTGATAAGACGTCTTATAAATACAGGCTCCCATTCCTTCCTCTTCCCTGCTTATCTGAGCAGTATGTTCGTTTTGCGACCGTGCTGTCGGTGAGATGTTAAGTTTTATCTATCTACGAAAAAGCACATTACACCCTTCTTAAACCGCGGAGATGGGGTTGTCTGTTTTTTTCAGGTTCAACCCTCTTGGAGCGGAAAAAATAACGTGGACATTTGAATTATAGGCCACGAGTGCTTTGTTTTAATGTTTTGGTGTTTCCGAGTTTGACGTGGACTTTAACCCGTCTCTAGTCCACCTCATAGTTTGTTCACGGTTAACATTTTGAGGACTGTATTATATGTATTCACTAAAAATTGAGAAAAGCTAGACGCAAATCGCCCCTAGAGACCACTGTTGGAACAGCACAGTTTTGTTGTTTTTGCAACATCGCCTAACACTGTGCTGTTATTCCACACGATACCGGGCATGCCTACTGTGCTGTACAAAGTTCATCAATGTCTGGTCATCAGAATATCGTTGCCGAGTTTATTTGTCCCCAATGTAATGTCCTTTTGCTTATGTAAAAGGATTTGCAGTCAATAACACACTGTTACAAGACGCCTGAGGGGCGCATCTGAGTTCGTGAGGGATGGAGGTCTTAATAGAAATAAAAAGAGCTAAATTTGATTTTTAATTTATTCGCCCAGCTATTATTCTTAGCGTCAAACTACCTATCTCGACTATTACTCTTTTTATTTCTCAGGAAGCGCAATATTCAATTTCTATTTCAACTCTTATCTANAACTACCTATCTCGACTATTACTCTTTTTATTTCTCAGGAAGCGCAATATTCAATTTCTATTTCAACTCTTATCTACGTCCTTTTTAATGTCTCTGCTTGGTTATAGTCAATCAACTCATATTCATCATTAACACACGTACACACGTTCAGTTTGTCTGTTGACATCATTTATAATGTCTTTCACTCACGCATCCAGTCCGATAGTCCAGCCTGGCCGTCGCACTCTTCACTGCCCTGATGCTCGTAGTCGCAGATTTTCCTCCCACTGGTCACTTCCGGCGTTACTCGTTTCTGTTCTAGTTCGTCGTCTATCGGTTAACGTCGCACAGTCGCCCAGACTCCAGACACTTATAAACTCCCGGATCGGAGGGCCGTCGCACTTTTATACTATTGCCGGCCTTGATCTAGAAGGTTCAACACACCCCGAGTCACGCGGAGAGAAACTTTGGTAGTAGTAACTACCAGAACATTCCTTCAATGGTGTCTTAAAGACACCCGATACCCAAGATCGGAAGCGGCACGCGCCCTGATAGGCTTAACAGGCACGGATTGTAAACATTCCTTTTAAAAAAAATACGCTGCGTCTCCGGTTGCACCTGATAGCGTGCGCGTCCATAAATCTTCCGTGTCTCGCACGCTCGCAGAGCAATCGCCATGTCAATACTTTTGAGTGGCTGCAGAAAACATATTTTTAAGGGCACTTCCTACCAACCCTTCAGCCGAGGAGTTTAAATGTGAAATCAATGTTAAAGATAACCGTTTCAAGCAAAAGTATTCTGTGTGACATTTCTTAAGGAATATGGAACGTTAAGAAATACTACAAATGTTTATGTTTATTATTTTTCTTCTTAAATTTAACATTAAATTTACATGTATAAAAGGTATAAATGAATAGCATTAAGCATATACTGATCACAAAAAGTTTAGTATATAACATAATCCAGGATGTTATATTGAATAAAAGTTGTTTATAGTTAATGTCGTACTCCTAATAGCACATAACGTGAAAAAAACACAATATTTGTTTACATCATCCCAGTATGAAACAAACAAATAGCATAAACTGATAAACACCTTAAACAAAGGAATCTCATCAGTTTCAATATCAACAAAAATGGTCTTCTCAAATGCATTGACAAACGTCGATAACGTGTAGGAGCTCCACGATTCCTGAAGTACGCTTGTATCCGACGAGGCATGCCAAAAACAAGATCATTAAGCATTTCCTGAACTAATTGCCCAATTCCTCATTTGCGGCTGTTTGTAAGGCCTGAGGTCGAACATGCTGCGTTTGTGTACGTGCAATATGCATGTCGCTGGAAGGGAAGACGCCAATGTTTACACGATTCACACAACGTAGGTACGATCCCCTCCTACTATAAATATAAATATTACGTATTCGTTGGCGGACGGGGAATATGCTAAACTTTTCGTGAGCAGTATATTTCTTAACGTAGAAGTATTATATCAAAAAGTCGCATTTTTGTTTGTAACAGTTACGTTTAAAATTGATGCAGCGAGAAGTAATTTATTTAAGATTGATTCCCCATATAAATACAGTAACTACAGACTTCATAGGCAGAGCCCTTAGGCACGGAAAATTACTNAACTACCTATCTCGACTATTACTCTTTTTATTTCTCAGGAAGCGCAATATTCAATTTCTATTTCAACTCTTATCTATGTCCTTTTTAATGTCTCTGCTTGGTTATAGTCAATCAACTCATATTCATCATTAACACACGTTCACACATTCAGTTTGTCTGTTGACATCATTTATAATGTCTTTCACTCACGCATCCAGTCCGATAGTCCAGCCTGGCCGTCGCACTCTTCACTGCCCTGATGCTCGCAGTCGCAGATTTTCCTCCTACTGGTCACTTCCGGCGTTACTCGTTTCTGTTCTAGTTCGTCGTCTATCGGTTAACGTCGCACAATCGCCCAGACTCCAGACACTTATAAACTCCCGGATCGGAGGGCCGTCGAACTTTTATACTATTGCCGGCCTTGATCTAGAAGGTTCAACACACCCCGAGTCACGCGGAGAGAAACTTTGGTAGTAGTAACTACCAGAACATTCCTTCAATGGTGTCTTAAAGACACCCGATACCCAAGATCGGAAGCGGCACGCGCCCTGATAAGCTTAACAGGCACGGATTGTAAACATTCCTTTTAAAAAAAATACGCTGCGTCTCCGGTTGCACCTGATAGCGTGCGCGTCCATAAATCTTCCGTGTCTCGCACGCTCGCAGAGCAATCGCCATGTCAATACTTTTGAGTGGCTGCAGAAAACATATTTTTAAGGGCACTTCCTACCAACCCTTCAGCCGAGGAGTTTAAATGTGAAATCAATGTTAAAGATAACCGTTTCAAGCAAAAGTATTCTGTGTGACATTTCTTAAGGAATATGGAACGTTAAGAAATACTACAAATGTTTGTGTTTATTATTTTTCTTCTTAAATTTAACATTAAATTTACATGTAAAAAAGGTATAAATGAATAGCATTAAGCATATACTGATCACAAAAAGTTTAGTATATAACATAATCCAGGATGTTATATTGAATAAAAGTTGTTTATAGTTCATGTCGTACTCCTAATAGCACATAACGTGAAAAAAACACAATATTTGTTTACATCATCCCAGTATGAAACAAACAAATAGCATAAACTGATTAACACCTTAAACAAAGGAATCTCATCAGTTTCAATATAAACAAAAATGGTCTTCTCAAATGCATTGACAAACGTCGATAACGTGTAGGAGCTCCACGATTCCTGAAGTACGCTTGTATCCGACGAGGCATGCCAAAAACAAGATCATTAAGAATTTCCTGAACTAATTGCCCCATTCCTCAATTGCGGCTGTTTGTAAGGCCTGAGGTCGAACATGCTGCGTTTGTGTACGTGCAATACGCATGTCGCTGGAAGGGAAGACGCCAATGTTTACACGATTCACACAACGTAGGTACGATCCCCTCCTACTATAAATATAAATATTACGTATTCGTTGGCGGACGGGGAATATGCTAAACTTTTTGTGAGCAGTATATTTCTTAACGTAGAAGTATTATATCAAAAAGTCGCATTTTTGTTTGTAACAGTTACGTTTAAAATTGATGCAGCGAGAAGTAATTTGTTTAAGATTGATTCCCCATATAAATACAGTAACTACAGACTTCATAGGCAGAGCCCTTAGGCACGGAAAATTACTGTTGCTGCATTCTAGTGTTTTTGTGAGTTCCTGTTAAATACTACGGTACCAATAAATCTATTACCTCGCAATTTATTTCTTCAAGAAAAACAAATTTTTAAGCGGCTACAATTGAGCGCCATTCCTATGCCGGAATCATTTAGTCCCGACAAGCACAACACACAACACATCTGACACGACAATTAAAACCGAACAGCCAATCAAATACAAGACACGTCTGACTTCAAAACAACGAAAACTGTCGCACGACCAACAGTTTTAAATTATAAGTGATTTCTATTTTTTGCCGTATCGTGCAGCATGAAAATCAGGGCATACGACGTTGTAAAACGGAATAGTTTGACTAACTTCGCCTAAAGAGAACAATTTTCATTTAAAAAGGGAGAAAAATATTTGCTACTTATAGAATTAAATTCCTAAAACTAACATTTATACACTGTCTTGATTTAACGTAATATCTACATTCCTTCTCAGCATCGTTATCCCAAATTTCTCTTCTGTCCACCGCCTTTGAAACTAGTTTATTCCACAAGTGCTTTGTAAATGTTGCCGAAAAATCCTAACCTTGTGTAAACTGCCATGCTGTAAATACAGGCAGTTTGCATTTCGTGACGTGTCGTCCTTATCGCAGTTATGGCACTCGAGCATTAACGTTTTTCATCCTTTAGTATGTGGTGTATCATTACAAAGCATGTGACGTTTAAAAGTGTTAGTGTCAGGTTATTACACTAAGTATCCGCTGTGGAATGGTCACGCTCATAAATTAGTTTTTATAAGCTGACTGTAATATAATTATATATATATAAACACAAAATAATGCAACTTGAACGGTTAATTTTGATGTCTTCGATAAGAACTTTACGCACTGATCTATTATTTAAAATAATTAACAAGCAGCATTACTGTAAGTACTCCAGTAAATTCTCGTGTTGAAAAAAATAAATTAAATTACGGCAATTATGCGCAGAAATGTTTTTCTCAAAGGTTAATCTTAACGATGCTCAATTATATTGGAAGAGGGGAGTGGAGGGGGTTAGTCTTCTGCTGGGTGCGGTGTTGAGGACAGCACCAGCAATGCAAAACAAATGTCAAACGATAAAACTAAGATGGTGGTAGAACAAAGGTAAGAGAGAAACTCCAGTAATGTGTAAACAAATGAAAAATGAAACAAACAAGACGGAAGACGGCTGCACCTACCAATATGGCAGACTGCAGCAACCAAAATGGCGGGTGGCTGCACCTACCACGATGGCGGACGGTGGTTGTGACGCCTACCAAGATGGTGGACTGCACCTACCAAGATTGCGAACTGCACCGACCAAAATAGTGGACGGTGGCTGTGACGCCTACCAAGATGGTGGACTGCACCTACCAAGATGGTGGAATGAATGTGGGTGGAGGGGGGTGTTGGGGACCTCCGGAAATTTAAGTTCTTTTAAAATACATTTTAAAATAGTTTTTATATAATTTTTTATATTGTTTTTAATAGGACTTTTTTATTAGGCCTAATGTTTTGGAATTTTTTGGATTTTTTTTTATTTATTTGGATTTTATGGGTTTTCAAGGTTAAAAGTTACCGGGGCCTAGGTCAGGATCAAGGTCATCTGGATTTAAAATGGCTGTCGGCTGACCGGAATGACAGAGCACGAACAGCTCCGACGCTCCGGTCCCAGGTCCCGATGTGTCAAAGTCCCCTAATTCCTCTACTCAGTTGATTTTCAAGTAACATATTTTTATGATTTCAAGGAAATTATTTAAAAAAAACTTATTTCCTGTGTATTAATATACCATTTTAAAACAGTACTGACAGTACCGAAGATACAATCGCCATGTTGCCCCACCCTAGGATAAGTTTGTGACACTAACGATGAGTTACATTTTCGCGGAGCAGAAATGTAGTGAGACCTGCGCAGTGACGAGTCTTCTTGTAAGTCTCAATCTAGGATTTTTGAAAACTATGCCATGTGCGCAGAGGCTGCATAGGATATGCAGGGAGCTTTAAGGGGTAGTTTCTTAATTTAACCTATCTTAAAACTACGCAGTGGAAATTATATCATTTTAGGCAGAAATCTTCTAAAATATAAAAATTCGTAAAGTCATCACCCGTGCTAGTAATAATGCTACAAATCATAATAGTCCCGTATATTATTTCCGCATAAATGTCACGGCCTGATTTGGAGATATAATTAAGGCGAATGGTGCACTAACGTCGTATATTCAACATCTTGTCGTCGCAACTAGCTTATCTGTGTGACTATCAATATTTTTGGCAGTTCAAGGTCTAACTAAATGTCTCCAACACCTTTTAATATTTTTAAATAATCACTGCCTTTATCATTACCCGACTACTGACTGAAGGTATTGAATATTATATTATTGATTATCTTCAAACCAGTCAGAATAAAAAGACGGTTAATATCTTGCATGGTAAAAATTCGCGAGAGACTATTATTTAGATTTTAAAATTACAAACATTTCGATACACACTCTGAAAAATTAGTTGTGACAAGTTCATAAATATAATACGTTAATGCACCATTCCTTTAAAAGGACTTCCTAATAAAATAGTATCTACAAAATCAGTGTTTGCGCCTGTACGCGTATATCAGTGAATAAATGTCCTGGTAATACAACTTTTTCCCCAGAGAAGTTAAAAAACAATTATCTACGTTCTCTTTTTTGTACTTCTATCCTGTTAAATATATTCAGAGAGGAATAAAACAAAATTGTGAAAATGGTTAAAAATTGCATTTTATAGGATTTCCTGCGCTTACCTCGGGGGCAAGCAGAAGATTACAAAGTTGTGCTACTGACTTATATCGCGTGTCATAATAAGTATCGTACAGTTACAGATCTAATTTTCGAGAAATTAATGCCGTGTTCCAATTCGTTTCGAGTTTCGTTTTTCGTAATTTGTATTTAGCATTTTGTAGTCGGAGCACTACGACATTCAACTGTCTAGCACGCTATGCTGCCATTATTTTGGTGTTATCATGTTTGAAAAATTAAGGGTACATAAAGTATTAAAATAAATCATAATTATTCTCGAAAATTGTTAGAAGGCCGTTTAATATTTAAAATTAATAAAATAAAGATAAAGATATGAAATTGCCACTTAACAAAAATTGTGCCATGAGAAAATACCATTTTTTTTTTCAAAAATACTTCAGCAACTTACTTTGTTAAATAAATATCGTGAGTACAAAACACATTCGTTTATTCAAATAACGTCACATATAAGTGCATTTAAACGCTTCGAATAGGCAAAACTAATATGGCGACAATTCGGTCATTTTTATTTTATAATTTGTCAGCTTCAAATCTGACTAAATGCAAAATGCAAATTACAACAAAAAAAAAAGTCATAGATTTTGTAGATAAAACGGGTGACCATTTTGTTAGCAAAAAGTGTTAGCCCGTCGCATTCATCAGTCGTACGTCCGTCCGGCGGTTACGCGACCTTCAACCAATCGCAGGGCAACTTTTTTTATATCTGTCCATCAGTCAGATATTTACCTAACTTTAACTTTGGACAGACAGACGGATGAGCTACCGTCTTCTGACGACATTCATTAAACGAGAATACGCACTTTGAAATAAAATGCAAGGCGGTGGACATGTGTATTTATATTTAATGGTAAATTCAGAAATTTCAAATATAAAAAAATAGGCTAATTCTTATCACGTAAAAAATTATTCCCCCAAAATGTTTTTCTCTTGAAAATGTATTTACAACCAAAATATACCTCAAACTAAAAAAAGATCGCGTTGTTAAGTTGTCGCATTGAAATTTTGCCACACAGAAGAATTGACGGACGACGGACTGTTGTGAATAGCTTTCAACTGACATAAGAAAGCGACAGACGGACGGACGACTGACGGATACAACGAACTATTGTGAGTCCAGTCTTAGTTGGAGCATGTCAGTTTTCAGGAATGCACATCACATTGTTAGGAAGGCACAGTCGCAATGCTTTCTTATGGCCAAACGGGACCTTGTGACGTTAAAAAATTTATACTACGGTTCCTCCTTAGGATGGATCAGTCCCCGCCATCTTGGATTACCTTTTTTTTTTCATAAGTAACGTTTAAAAAGGTTTGACGAAATTCTTTGCTTGACACAACGTAAACAATACATTATCAATCTTCATTAAATTCTAACAGCTTCAGTGTCCTTTTTAATTTTTGACTTGCGACTGCTGACAAGAAGCAGGTGATTTTTCTTGCGGGTGATTACAGTAACTATACTATAGGTTATTCACGATAAACTGAGCATTGTTTAAAATCCTGCTTAAGATCTAATTATACGCACATTGTGTATTCATCCACCTTACAGTATGTAAAATTACCATTGCCATGGGTCTGCTCACTTTATTCATACGTCAATAAAGTGAAACTATGAAATTATTAAAAAAGTCAATATTTTACAAAATTGATCATTCTTACAATTATATGCATTAAAACAACAGAAAGTAAAATTAATCATTTCAGTAGTCATAAATGTTTAATATAATATTTTAAATTCAACGTTAAGGCGTGAAACTGCTTTTCCTGTGTCATTGCCAACTTTACTAGACGTACGCCACGTAAGGTGCCCGTTAAAATATATACCGGTAGGGGCAGTGACGTTTTTCAAAGGTGGATTTCAAAAGTGCTCAAATAACCGTGAACAGCATTTGTCAACACTAATCGAGAAATGCCGATTTTAGAAAATGCGCTAAAATAAAATACAAAATCTTTGAAGCAGGTTGTAGGAAGAATTCTATAAACCCAAGATGGCGAAACCCCTTAAAGGTAGATGGGTGGTAGTTCGGCGTAAGCGTCAATCAGTGCGAGCTTCACACCACGCTGCTATCACTCCACGAAAGTGTTCCCAACCGCCTCGGACAGCCTTTTCGGATGGGAACGGGATGTAAGAACTTGCCTTTTTTTTTACCGTCGTGGGGAGATAGGACCAAGCGGGCCGTCTGAGACTTCTTCGGGGTTTACCGCCACCCCCGCTGTTAAATGGAGAAGGGCACTTCGCTGGCCGGACAATGGTCCGCGCGCTGAGATGGATAGACGAGATACGGCCCACAGGAAAACAGAATCACGCCAAGAGGAGGAATGATATACTGGGGAGATCAAGACGCGGAGAGGATAATTCATGCCGTTCCTTGTCGCGGGGAAAGTGAGCACGTCCCTATTACATCTCACTGCAGGCTGTTCTTAATAATCAATTTTAAAATCAACCGTTCAAAAGTATCACTGCCCCTACCTGCATGAATTTTAACGACCACGCTGACTGGTATATGATCAAATAAAACTGGTGATGACGGAGATGAAGTACTTCCATGACTTAACGTTGAATTTAAAGCGTTAGGTAAACGTTTGCGAATACTGAAATTATTTATTTTGCTTTATGTTTTTTTCAATGCGTATCTGTGAGAATGATCACATTTATATCCTATTTACTTTTCCAGTCATTTTACAGTTTCACTTGACCGACGCACGGATAAAGTGACCAGGCTTACGGCAATGTTAGTTTTACGTATGGTGAAATAATACACAATGTGCGTGCAAGTAGATCTTAAGCAGGGTTTTTAAAAGTATTCTATTTACCGTTAACAGCCTACAGGCTCCGAGGACGTAACTGAATACGCGATGTTGGATGTTGTTGTTTAAGGATGTAGTGATTATTTTTGTCTTACATATCACTCCAGGTCATCAGGTCCTCATTCTCATCAGGTCAAAATGAATTTATCGTGATACGGTGAACAGACCACCTTTAATATTGGTTCTGTTTGTATTATCCAAACTGAAACTTGAGATTCAATATTGAAACAGTTTTGTAAGTGATATGGGACTTTGCTTTCGACGAACTTGGTATACATAATTCCTCGTGTCATATAAAAATACCACATAATTAAGACACTTTCGATTATAGTTACACGCATGATAACTGCAACACCCTCAGCACATAATGAATGATAAACGAAGAGACCTTTAAATAGTATATTTAATAAGTAAGTCCTTTGAAAATGTAAATACCGTATATCCAAGTTTAGCGTGTAAGGGGATATGAAGCCACTTGGAAATACCATCACCACCACCACCACCACCACCACCACCAGAGTAACCGACCCGACTACGAGGTATAAAGAGGAGCCAGGCTCATGGCCATTAAACACACCCACAAACAAACACTGATATACAGGCTGTTTCAGAAGTGATGGTAAAAAATGTACGGATGAGACGTATCAATGAAGAGAAGTAAAAAAAAAAAATCCAGTAAACATGGGTCCGGAAATGAACCGTTCACGAGATAATGTCAGTTGTGTGCTGATTGGGGTCCGCTGAATACTAAGCACGAATGCCAACAAAAACAGTGACACTTTGATTTCATTTTTCAATCACGAGACAGTACAAGTCATAATTGTGGCTTCAGAACCACAGAAATGTGATTGAACATACACAAAAGCAACGGTTCGGGTTGAACAACAGTGACGTCTGTGGATGCACAACGAACAGTGCTGTATGGACAAGTCATCTGAAGACGTTCACAGTAGGTGTTCAAAATGCTGACCATGCGCTTGAATGCACCTGTCTTGTCGTCTCCGCAAAGACCCGCGAATGCGCTCGAGCAATCCGGGGGCCATTCTTCATTTGTTGGAAAGCCCGTACAATCCGATGCTGCAATTCTTCAGGCGTGGAAATGTCTTCTGTATTGTAAACTAGGCTTTTGGTATAACCCCATACATAAAAAATCCAACGAATTTAAATACGGTGATCTAGGATGCCCAACCAGCACACAGATGCCATTATCCCGTAAACGGTTCATTTCCGGACCCGTTCACTGGACCTTTTTTGCTTCTCTTCATTTGTCTCATCCATACATATTTGACCATCACTTCTGAAACATTCTGTTTGTATTTATATGCATACATGATTATTTTGGTACCATTATTAGAAGTTTTTTTAACTTCCCTTACCTACAGTTTAGGCGTAAGTGTTAAAAAAATTTTCATTTGGTGAAAGTACTGTGGTTGGTGGTGCCATTTGGAAATTTCTTTACCTACGCACCGCGCAACATCTGATATGAAAGTTGTTCCAATCTCTCGGCCATATGCGTCAGTGTAACTTCTATGTCACTATTTTCCTGGCCAATCTGACCATGGACGTACAATGTTTGGAGGTGAAGTGCTTAACTTGGATACAAGACTTGTTTACGATTGACTGTCTATTCGGAAAATTATACTAACAAACATGACTCACATATTTGCTGTACTGAGTGAAATGGCAAAGAAATGTCTTCAAGTAAAAATCTGAGAAAGCAAACATCGAATACGCTAAATTAACCAAATTATGAAATACTTACTACATTTACAGATTATGCCGTCTCTTGAAAACATGCACGTTAAATTACTATTGTTCTGTAAACTATTTTTCAATATGTATCACAGTTAATATTGTTCCCACAATTATTTTCATAGATTTTAAATATAATTTCAACAAATTTCAAATTTGCACGAATTCTTGCACAAAGCACATTTGCTTATTGGTTGATTACATTAGTTAATGACAGCAGTGCTCGGTCAATGACAAATAAGTAGGCAAAATTGCCATATTTAATACCTACATCAGAAAAAAAGGGGGGGGGGGGCAAGGCCTACCTCGCAAACCCTGTGCGCAAGCCTGTGTGGAATATATTGTGATCACTTAGTGTTTATTCTTGAACTTAAATAAAACACATTTAAAATAAATATAGTTAAAAAATATGCTAAAAAATTTTCTCTCTTGTTTTTGGAAAAAATCAATTAATTGCATTGCCTTAAAGACCAATTTTAATATTGTTGACAGTGATCTATAGCAACAATACATAGGAGTGAATTCGGAAAATAGTATCCTATATTCATGGATGATAACGAACTGAGGACGTTTGTTTGTGAGATGGTTGGTGGTGGAGGGGGTTGCCAAAGTTAGGTATACCCCGGGCGCTTATCTCGGTAGCGACGGGTCTGATCAGGCTTACTATCGCAAGACTAAGCAGCTAAGCGAGATCGATATAGAGCGTNTTATCTCGGTAGCGACGGGTCTGATCAGGCTTACTATCGCAAGACTAAGCAGCTAAGCGAGATCGATATAGAGCGTAATTGACTCACTCACAAATACTACTGCAGTTCTGTGATCAGGAAACTCACGTCATATACAGAATGGTATTTAAACACGAACTTCGGCATGTAAATCCTGGATGTAAAATAATAACAAAATATACAATCCATGTTCTCCCTCAAAAATAAACACAGAAAAAGGCTTTGTAAAGGGGTAAAAATAATCAAATCGTGCGAGAAAATATGAGAAAGTATTCCTTTTCAGTGCTATGACTGTATTCGGTAATTATTTAAGAAGTGGTCATTAGGAAAGCNAAAATATGAGAAAGTATTCCTTTTCAGTGCTATGACTGTATTCGGTAATTATTTAAGAAGTGGTCATTAGGAAAGCGAAGATATTGCATGTGCCACCCTCGATACTCCTAAAAGAAATAAGGGTCGCCATCCTATGCAACGCAATAAAACGAGTCTGATTTGAGTATCATAAAATTATTGGCTCACAATTCATAACAAAGGGCCTCTTCGTACAATAGCTTAGCTCACATAAATTTCAAAAGAATCACATTTGTGTGGGCAATACTGCATGGTGTATGAATGCTATAGGTAATAACAGACACCGATAAGGTGGAATTGGAAAATCGTAGTCGTTTTCTTTAATGAAACTGAACACCGCATCACATATCGCATACGCCGTTATCATCCGCACTCCAGTCACCGCTACTCCCCCGTTCCCCTTCGTCGTACAAACTTGCTGGCTGGGGTAGGAATCGCTGGTCCCCATGACGTCACTGCGCTATGCAGGTAGACAGGTCGACGCGGAACAGTACACTGGCACTCAACTGACAGACATGATCATGTTTCACGGTTGAGGAAAACGCCACGCAAGAACATGAGCTGAACTGTGCTGTTTTCGAGAAATATTTTCGTCCATTTAATTATGATGTAGAATGCCTTGCAGGCGAGCAATACGCATGGCACCGAGGTTCCTTATGGATGTATTCTACGTTCGGCGCTTATTTAAGCTAATTGTACCACACGAAATGTGTTTCAATGAAAAAATTCAATGGCAGAAACAGGTTTTGCTGTGGTTGAAGATCTTTTTCAAAACTTCATAATTATCCACGCGCTTTGTGTTACAAGTGATGCTGAAGCTCTAGTTTCAAAGGCGCGTAGTGCCTAGGGAAATCACTTATACCATAAGTTGTAATATGTATTTTATTGACATTTCTTTTTCGTAATGAACCTACATCTGTGGATTATGGATATTATTCATTAATAGTCTACAAATTCAGCAATTCCTACTATTCAGCTGTGTTCCTGTAAAACAGTTACTTTGTCGAGAACAAATTTGTAAGTGTTACACTTTCCCAAGACAATTGCTAGGTTCNGTGTTCCTGTAAAACAGTTACTTTGTCGAGAACAAATTTGTAAGTGTTACACTTTCCCAAGACAATTGCTAGGTTCACAGACGTCATACAATACCAAAAACGTTCATATTTTGTGAATGGGGACAGAGAAATTTCGTTACTTTAGCGACATTTAGGTTAGAATCCTATGCACCCTTCAGCTGCCTGTCTGATGGGTTTAATCCACAACATTTTGAACACTATTCAATCTAGTTTTTTCTCGCAAAACTGTTAACAACTGNTTGTCTGATGGGTTTAATCCACAACATTTTGAACACTATTCAATCTAGTTTTTTCTCGCAAAACTGTTAACAACTGTTGAATGGGAGTCATGCAAAGGTTTCCTAGTTAGCTGCGATACAATTGCGAAAGTAACTTAAATGTAAACATGTTTAAAATCTGACTCATTTTGGAATAAAAATTACGAATTTTCTTTCTGTTTTTTGTTTATAAATCAAGAAGCACCGATGTATAGAAAAGATTACACATATGTTGCTGCAAATTAACAAAGAATCAACGATGTAATGAAAACTAACTTTGTACATTTTAAAAGATTATAATTCAAGACAGAATTTTTGTTTTATATTTTACAAGTTTTGCATTGCTATGTTTGGTCCATAAAGTTGTAATATTATAATATGAATACAATATTAACTTTTGCGCGTACATAAACAACTTTATAGCAAAAAATCAGTAAATGTTAAATGCAATATGATTAAATATTACCAATAGCTTTACAGAAAACAACTTCATCAATTCACGTTAGAGTATGTATACATTTTGTGGATAATGTTAAACAATTCTACATAACATGGTTTAATAATGTAGCAATTCATGACCACGTATTCATAACAGTTTTACAATTAAAGAACTTTACAGCAGGCAACTTTGTAGTACGATTTATTTTGTAGCGATCACTGCGATGATGATGGGTGCTCAGCTCACAGGCGATTTGGTCCGTTTAACAATATCGCTGTGATTAGAACCACATAACGTTCAAAGTTCTGAAAGTTGATGATCTTATGGTGATTTCTCAGTGACTTCTACTGTATGAGGATGAATGCAACAAGATAACATCCAGTCCTGTACGCAGGAGGTAAATTTTGCATCCTAGAATATCCGCCGATCACGCAGGACCTCGACCTCGTGACCTTTTATTTATAGCTAATTAATAANAATTTTGCATCCTAGAATATCCGCCGATCACGCAGGACCTCGACCTCGTGACCTTTTATTTATAGCTAATTAATAAGAATTTTCGGAATCGGACACTGAAGAATGTTTTCTGATATTTACCAGCTTATATTATTACATACTGGAGTACCGAAGAGTTATTCTGGCAGCAAATAAGGCAACTTATTATCGCCCCTCTGTGTCTCGTTAACTTTTTGGAGGCTTAGCTTATGCTACCTTACAGACAGAACTCGGACATGTATTGTTTCACTGTTTTCGCAGTGTTTGTTATGGTGTTGCAAGAATACTTAAACCCATACTAAATAAATTTCATAAAAAAATTATTTTAATATAATAGCTCTAATGCAAAATATGGATTGTNTACTTAAACCCATACTAAATAAATTTCATAAAAAAATTATTTTAATATAATAGCTCTAATGCAAAATATGGATTGTGTAGTAACATACGCAAGGCCATTCTGACTGAGGCACAAGCAACCGTTTGTTATTGAACGTTGTGCGTGTTGCCCGCCTTCCGAGTTTTGTACTTATTTACTGGAAACTTAAAAAACGAAGTCCCCGAAAACGGCTGAAGTTACGGTATTTACACAAGGCGACCTTTTTTCGACAATTAGGACATGCGGGTTCATAACCCACTATGGTTCGTACCATATAAGAAGGCCACTTTTTGACAGCTCGGTGAAAGTAGCACCACTGTTTACATCTGACTACATCTGCCTACGTATCCTTCCGCCATCAACTGATCGGCCACATAACTGGTCCGGCGAGTAAGCGCGTCTAGGAGGTGCTGCCTCGCGCGGCAATTGATGAACTGCTAGGGTGCGCGGCAGGCGGCGAAAGAGTTCTCGAAACGAAGTTTGGTGTGCGTTTGTACGGTCGTTCGTAAACGTAATGTAACTGGAAGGGCAGGAACATGTAGAGAGGAGCTGCGGGAAGACGTGAGTGCAACACACATTACAGGTATGGCGTGCTAGTGCGGCGAGTGTGCGGTGTCCTACTTCTCCGGAAACAAGGTGCGGGTTTTCGGAGAACAATGTGGCCTATGCTTCGCAAATGAGCCAATAGGTAGTGCGCACAACAGATTTTTCGACGATAGCGTCTGTGTAAAGTAGACTGCTGTTCTATTACTGCTGGGTACGAAAAGTATTTAAAATATATTTCGTAATATTATTAGAGAAAATTATTCAACAATATTATACAATATTTCTGTATGCTTTTGGAATTAATATCAAGTACATAAGAAAAGCTTGGTTGGAGAGGGCGGTATAAGACGTGAAAAAGGTTTCGAGATTGGGTTTCATTTCCATACTGGTTGTATTATTATGTATTTCATTTTGAACACCTGTACATTACTATTTTATCACGAAGTTTAGTTTCTAAAACTAAAAACTGCTGTTTTATGACCACGTAAAATAAAATGTATTAATTAATCTAGGAACTATTTGTTATCGCGTATTTTCAGCTTGTCTAATGTGCATCGGCAGTGTACTCAGAATAGCCAACATTACATTAACTTTTGTTCATTCGTGCATCAGCTGATACAGGATTTTGTAAACGGCACGTTGTTTGTTTTCAATATATATAGTTGCCACTCACTGACTGTCAGAATGTGGCTTTCTTATATGAAATGAACTATAATAAAATCCCAAATATGCTACCACGTCATGGCGAATGGCCCGTAATACGGGTAGTATACGTAATTATTTCCGTGAATTAATTTGATGAGAGTGATATGTTTTGTGTTGTCTGCAGATCATTTTTCACTTACACATTGCCCAGAAACTCAATGTTTCACCTGAAATATTTTCTAAGTTATTTGTAATAATCTAGTGCTTCAGGTCCAACTTCAAAGACGTGTATTCCTCTTGGGATTCATTTTAGACCATAGGTCGTATACTGTATATGTTTTCGACTTATTTTCTCGTGAATAAGCTGCCATCGAAGTTTGTCGGTTGAATTTAGATACATCTCGTATGGGTATGCAAGGTATACGAGGTGTGTTCAAAAAATAAGGTGAGCTGTTATTTTGTGACTTTGTCTCGATAAATATTTACGTATTCATCAATATATATTTTGTCCCCTTCAAAGTAATTCCCCTCAGATATAATANTTTGTCTCGATAAATATTTACGTATTCATCAATATATATTTTGTCCCCTTCAAAGTAATTCCCCTCAGATATAATAAACTTGTGCCAGCGATTTTTGCCAATCCTCGAAGCACTTATGGTATGCGCATTTTGGTATGGCATTGAAGTCTCCCAGGTCTTTATCTCCTCAATCGTGGCAAACCTCCATCCTTTCATGGGTCTCTTCAGTTTTGGGAACAGGAACAAGTCGCAGGGGGCCACGTCCGGTGAATACGGTGGCTGAGGCATGATTACGGTGTTGTTAATACAGATTCTTTGATCCATTGTTTGCGATAGCAAAAAATCGCCAAGCACACCAAAACACGTCTAACATTTATATCTGTCACAAACAAACCAACAATGCAAAATGGCTGATAATGTCAACATATGTTGGGGACATGCGTACTAGCATAAAANCTGTCACAAACAAACCAACAATGCAAAATGGCTGATAATGTCAACATATGTTGGGGACATGCGTACTAGCATAAAATTAAAACAATCGATAATCGAATTTACGTAGCCCTCAAAATTTTCAAAGTCACCTTACTTTTTGAACACACCTCGTATACAGTATATACTTATATAAGATGTTCACGGTCAAGTGAGCACTTTTGAAAGCCCTGCTTAAGAACTTCTTGCATGTGCATTGTGTATTATTCCACCATATGTAAATTTAAGATTGCCATGGGCCTGATCATTTTATTCGTGCGTTGGCCAAGTGAAACTGTAAAATTATCAAAAACGTAAATATTTTACAACATTATTAATTCATACATTTAAACACACTAAAAAATCAGATAGAAAAACAAATAACTTAAGTATTCGCAAGTGTTTACTTAGCACATTTATTTCAACGTTTATTCATGGCACTACTTACCGTACGTCATTACCAACTTTACTATGTGCAGACCAGTCAAAGTGCCCGTTAAACAATATGNCTGTCACAAACAAACCAACAATGCAAAATGGCTGATAATGTCAACATATGTTGGGGACATGCGTACTAGCATAAAAATTAAAACAATCGATAATCGAATTTACGTAGCCCTCGAAATTTTCAAAGTCACCTTACTTTTTGAACACACCTCGTATACAGTATATACTTATATAAGATGTTCACGGTCAAGTGAGCACTTTTGAAAGCCCTGCTTAAGAACTTCTTGCATGTGCATTGTGTATTATTCCACCATATGTAAATTTAAGATTGCCATGGGCCTGATCATTTTATTCGTGCGTTGGCCAAGTGAAACTGTAAAATTATCAAAAACGTAAATATTTTACAACATTATTAATTCATGCATTTAAACACACTAAAAAATCAGATAGAAAAACAAATAACTAAAGTATTCGCAAGTGTTTACTTAGCACATTTATTTCAACGTTTATACATGGCACTACTTACCGTACGTCATTACCAACTTTACTATGTGCAGACCAGTCAAAGTGCCCGTTAAACAATATGNACATGGCACTACTTACCGTACGTCATTACCAACTTTACTATGTGCAGACCAGTCAAAGTGCCCGTTAAACAATATGCCGGTAGGAATAGTGACATTTTTCAAAGGTTGATTTCAGAAGAGCTCACTTTACCGTGAACAGCCTTTATTTATTACTTTGACACATAATAATCATTATATATTATGTGCATAGTCCACTAATGACAATAAAAAAATTCGGAATGCGGCTGTGTTGGGGACTCCGAGTTACCTGCACTTCCGTTACATGGACGCCAAAGAAAACCTCCGGTAGCCACTAGCAAAAACACCGCCAACAAACTAAGACTGCTGGCAATTTTTCAAAAATTCGATCTTTTTCAACAGTTTATCCCTGTTCTCGAATGAATTGCAATAGCAGGAACAGATTTTTTTTGGCAATATTGAGAGCAAGAAGATGAAAATGGTGCAAAATTTGATTTTCGAACCACCTACCGAGGGGACTCTTATCACTCTACTGCAAGTAAGGAATAATTGACAATGTAATTTCACTCAATTTTACTTTTTTCCTTTTTTTTACATTTAAAGAAATAGATTTATATAAAAGAATTCAAGCCTACAAAAATGCCATAAAACTTTTATCTTCTTCCAAAACGATCTCAAATTAATAAGCATTTGTATAAAAAATACCCATTTCAACAACTTTAGAAATGATTTTAAGAAAATTTTATGTTACACTATATAAATAGCAAAATACACATATCATATATTTATACATCACATATACAAGCCAGCTATGCAATGAACTCTCTCGGAGAGAATAAAACTTTCTTACACAAGATACGTTTTAGCTCAAACCCAAGCATAAAGAGTCTGCCTTGATTTCCATGGATTTCCCGCACCGCAGCTGAGTGGTTAGTTATATGAGAACCCGTAGCACACTCGCTCCACAACGAACTTAACAATTATCACACCGACTTAAAATTTTATTTCTTAGAAATATGACAAGAGTTAAAAATTCTCAACAAGAGCTGAAGACTTGCTACACGTTACGACATGAAGGGCCATGTAATACTTAGCTTTCCAACCATGTTTGCTCTGCGTCGGATGGGAGTAGAATCACCACGAACTTGGCCCCAGCTTTTCGCTTTCACCAGAGTGGAACACTACGGGGTTTTAGATTATTCTCGATACAGATTTTTANAACTTGGCCCCAGCTTTTCGCTTTCACCAGAGTGGAACACTACGGGGTTTTAGATTATTCTCGATACAGATTTTTATGCACAAGGCACATGCGTAGCTTGTTACAGAAAGTCCTCTTTCATCTTTGAAAGGGGCCACGGTGGTGTAGTGGTTAGACACTCACCTCCCAACTAGGTGAACCAGGTTCGATTGCCCGCGGGGTCGCTTCCGAATTTTCGCATGTGGGAATCGTGCCGGACGATGCCGCTGGTTGGCGGGTNAACTTGGCCCCAGCTTTTCGCTTTCACCAGAGTGGAACACTACGGGGTTTTAGATTATTCTCGATACAGATTTTTAAGCACAAGGCACATGCGTAGCTTGTTACAGAAAGTCCTCTTTCATCTTTGAAAGGGGCCACGGTGGTGTAGTGGTTAGACACTCACCTCCCAACTAGGTGAACCAGATTCGATTGCCCGCGGGGTCGCTTCCGAATTTTCGCATGTGGGAATCGTGCCGGACGATGCCGCTGGTTGGCGGGTNATTCGATTGCCCGCGGGGTCGCTTCCGAATTTTCGCATGTGGGAATCGTGCCGGACGATGCCGCTGGTTGGCGGGTTTTCTCGGGGATCTTCCTTTTTCCCCACCCCTGCATTCCGACGCTGATCCATACTCACCTCGTTCATCTTCATCGGCTCTCAATACCTCAATGTTAAGAGTCGCCCAAATCTCTTCACTCACTCGCCTTCGAATATCTACTTTACCTTGGCGAGGGCCAATGAGGGTGTGTTGACATCACAGACAACAAACGGCACCTCGCCGCCTAGGAACAGTCTTCAGTTATGTGGCAGATGTCGGGTAAAGCAGATCATCAGCACGTCACGATGCTTGTGCCCGCCGCATTGGATCACCTATACGCTGGGCGAAACTCCTGCTGTCAACCACGGCAGCCAGCAACCAGGCCAGCTATAATCCATTCACGGTTACTTCACAATTTTCGGAAACCCTGCTAAAATTCTACTTCCAGGATATTCCTCCACCTCGTGCAAANCATTCACGGTTACTTCACAATTTTCGGAAACCCTGCTAAAATTCTACTTCCAGGATATTCCTCCACCTCGTGCAAAATAACCTTAATTAAGCCTAGAAAATTACACCAAAGGGCAACGCAACGTATTCATGAGCACTGGTAATAATATTTTGCGTGATAACTATTTCTTTCTTACTAGGCACTACAAACACAGATTTTTTCTCACTGTTTTATTCGTGTTTATTATAAAATTAATATTAAAACGTATAAGTAGATATAGGTAAAATTTTCATTTAACGAAAAATATGATACGTCTGTGTTGACACATGTATAAATAACTTGATTCATGGCATATTTAAGAAATAACTAAATTCGTAATGCATGGGATAGTTAGAATTCTTTTTTCAAAACGTCGAAAAAACCGTGAATGGACTATACCAGAAATTTCTTCACAATATAGGGAAAATGACGTTTCTTTGGTGGTTTTTTTTTGGCAGGAAAGCAAAATGTAACTTTTTACGTCTGCGACAACATGGCGATGCCGGCCGTCTATAATGTAATTAAATTAAAGTTACGAAATGTATGATTGGCTTTTGTGACTTAAATCGATAGATTCGGACGAGATATTTTGTTTAGCACACCGAAGTCGTGAGAAATACTGCCAGGAAATTTTCACCCATGCTCAAAATTGTTGCCAAACGCCGCGGGCCCCCACCCGCTCCTCGCGCGTGCGCAGTGCCATACTCAAGGTCATACTTGCACCATAGTCGTATACCTGATCGAACGAGACCGCATTTATTTCAATCGTGTTATTAGTCACGAAGGCACAATACTGGAATATATCACCCTGCAAATATTACAGCACCGTTTCCGTCCTGATACCCCATATAGCGGCCTTATTTTAAAAACTTATTCACGCCAAAAATATATTGTGGAATTGTTAGAGAATTCCATGCAGAACGCTAAATACACCTGTTTTTTATATTGAGTTGCACATATAACTTCCTGTTTCCATTGACGCAAAGTTGGCCTCTTAAACGTGACGTGTTGTCTCGTAATCCAGAAACTTATGTTATATTTATGGTGTAGGGTTACCAAATTTTCCAAATTTGCCATAAGGTACTCTTCCCACAACTCGACAGACGACTCCTGAACCAAGTAAAATAATCAAGGAAAATTGCTATGATAAAAGTAAGTTTTAAATATTGTCTGTAATGTGCAAAAGTCAGTATTATACATCACTTAACATTTTCTCTGAGCATATAAAAGAACAAAATGTCAGTTGCACCTGTAGCCATAATTCATTGCAATTTTAATTACTGATTTATTCGGCTTTGAAACAGACGACACCAACACACAAACGGAATAAATTATATTGTACATGTCTCGGAAAGCGCCACTTCCAACGTGGCCACAGTGGCTGGGTGGTTAGCCTGCTCGCCTCCCATTAATCCCCGGCCGGGACACTTCCGAATTTTTGCATATGGGAATCGTACTGGTTGATGCCGCTGGTCGGCGGGTCTTAAGAGCAGTCCAAATATCTTCACTCCCTCACTCACTCGCTACTTCCAACGAACACACTTGTTGACGAATGTAACCTCTTGGTGTCAGATGTAAATATCTGCGGCCGTTAGATTAGAGCATTACGGTAAACGTACCTGCAATCGAGGAAGTGGTAAATTACTGACACTGTTTTTTTAAAAAATATTTTTCGAATAAGTCCGAGATACGGGATATAAGCGTTCCGTCCTGTGTCCATGCGGGATAATTCTTTCAGAAGTACGAAGTGGGAAATTTCAAACGATACGGAACCATGGAGGTAGTAATGACAGGATATGGCATGCTATGACGTCACTGAAGCTGCATTACATCGCCATAGAGTGACACCCAAAACATTGAAAATGTTGAGGCAGGTTTTTTTTTTGTATTTAATGCTTATAAAACGTGGAAGTTTTTAAATAAATAACAACTAGTGAAGCTAAACTTTCATATCATGGGTGTCATAACAAAGCGGACAGGATTCATCATTGTATCATGCACATCCGCACACAAGGCCGCCCCTTGTACGTAACAGTTGGCAACCCCCTATTAAGGGGGAAGTTGGGAGGGGGTACCGGTGTGTGTGCCCCTATGCGGAACAGCTTGTGAAGTGGTAATTGAGCAACCAGGGCGCTCCGGTAAAGCGATCCAGAGCCGTCGGCTGCGCTAACCGATAGCCGCCCAGCCAGGTCGTAATTCAGTTAGCGCGCGACGCCGCACGGCGAGCCACATCGCCGACGATGACGCGCCATCGCGTTGCCCCTGTCCCCTTCCCGATCTCGCAGCGGCCAGCACGGCAATTCGCAGGAAGGCCCCCCCCCGCCCCTCACACGGCGGGATCGGTCAAATGTAACCGCTGTGCATCCCGGAGTTCATAAATCCCTTCATTTGCCGCCGGTCATTGGCGACGGAAGTTGTAGATTGCTGTCATAAATCACGCTAGTTGCTCCCCTCCTCCCCCTTTAGCACACAATCGTCACGCCTACCGCCCGTGTAGTAGAGGTAGATGGGTGGTTCTGTAACACAGCCCCCCCCCCTAACGCGGGGTGGGGGTAAGCGTGTTTGTGTGCGCGTTTTATATTATATACCCCGGCTCTCAGGATCTGTCAGGCTTCACGCAAATTAATTGCCGCAGCGATCAGGATGATTCTGGAAATATGGTCATCAAGGGACGCGGGGAGGAGATAGGGAAAGCAACAAAAATCATAACAACGCTTGACAATGACAAGGTTTTGTTGTTTGTATGATAACATTTGTCGGAACAATCCGATGGGTACAGGACATACGATATTTGCTGTTTCCTCGTTACTTGTACACGCACGGGCAAACATTCGGCTGCCGCGAATGTAAACGAAAAATCGAGCACTAGAGCCTGTAGTTGTGGTTATAATAAAAAGTATTTATCTTTAGAAAAAAATCGTCACTACTTTTTCTTCATAGGAACAGAGGATGGACGCAGAAATAAGCGCTAATTTCGCAGGTTTATAGAAATCTGTTACTGGACATTGTTTTCACAGACATGTATGTAAACATTGGAGATATACTACATAAAGAGGGAAATCAGGGAACCCGAATTTATTACCAGAAATAAGAAAGTATGTAGTCAGAAAACAATCAATTGATTATTTTCAGCAAAAGGAAACTTGTTTATATCGTAAAATTATTAGGAAGAAACGANAGTCAGAAAACAATCAATTGATTATTTTCAGCAAAAGGAAACTTGTTTATATCGTAAAATTATTAGGAAGAAACGACCACCGTAAGAAGCTACAAGGCAGTAACATCTGTTCAAAGCTGCACAGCCAATCAGGAGTGCTTGATTGTCATTGCTGCTACGGGAGAAGGAACCTGAATTAAAATTCTTCTTGTTCGTCCAGTATTCACAATCGGTCTGCATGTGTACCTCAGTCTTCTGAATGTGTACTTGAATATAGAAAAAAAAAATAGCGTCNAAAGAAAAAAAAAAAAAAATAGCGTCGTAAAAATTCTGCTGCAAAATCCTGCAGAGTTCATATTTATCATTTTCATTTTCAGGTCAATTTTTTGTGTAATCAAGTTCTACATAAACTTTTCACGCATTTGCTGCCATAAAAAAGCTACACGCAGAGGACGATTTATCTATGAGAAGCAGAAGTTAATATACAGCACCATNGGACGATTTATCTATGAGAAGCAGAAGTTAATATACAGCACCATTACAGATAATATTGCCACTGATTTATGTTTGACTGCATTTGGTTGTATAGAACTGCCAACTGGGATGCTAACACCATTACACATCTGGTAATGTGAGTGGTTGTAAGACGAAGTTGTGTGCAGTACACTGACATGCTAAAAGTCATGGCATAGAGGAATAGTATCATGTAGACCCTTCTCTAGCCTGGAGAAGTGCAGCAACTCGTGGACGAAACANAGTCATGGCATAGAGGAATAGTATCATGTAGACCCTTCTCTAGCCTGGAGAAGTGCAGCAACTCGTGGACGAAACATCTGTGGAGAGATGTTGGCCCATGCCATCTGGATAAGTTACCCGAAGCTCCCTGCCATTTGTAGTTGCAGGTTCTTNTCTGTGGAGAGATGTTGGCCCATGCCATCTGGATAAGTTACCCGAAGCTCCCTGCCATTTGTAGTTGCAGGTTCTTGGGTGCGAATGGATCTCACCCACCACATCCCATAAATGTTCGATGGGGTTCATATCGGGCGAACGAGGTGGCCACAACAGTCGTTTCAAATCTCCAGAATACTCCTCAAACCAACACTAGACAACTTGGACCCGATGACATCGTGTATTATCGTGAAGGAAAATATACACTCTGGTAAGGCTCTGAGCAACCCAGAATGACCACACGATGAGAGCAACAGTTCAACATTCAAGCATCAACCCGACCAACAGTGTTTCTTTCCAACAACCAGATACTTGCAGTGACAAGCGACCTCTGTTTCCACCTGTTCTCATGCAAGATGGCTTGCAGAAGAATACTTGAATTCCCCGTCCCATACGGCGTCTTACACTGACACCTCGATAATGGCAATTCGGTTTGTAATTTTTACATAATCGGGTTACATGTATGATGAGGAATGGCGATGTATCGTGTTTTTAATTACGAATCCAGGTTTTGCCTGTACACGTATGTCAACCATGGTTGAGTATGGAGGAGAACTGGATAGCATACAAGTTCTGATTTTATTGCTGAGCGATACACCGCCAGAACTGGTGGCATCATGGTGTGGGACACAATATCCTATGATTCTAGGTCTTCACTGGTTGTTATCAAGGGAATGCTGAAGGCACATTGGTACATTAAGGAAATTCTAAGGCATTATGTGTTTCTTTTTAAGGAGCAACTCCAGAGGGGTTATTTTAGAACAGGATACACCCGCCCACATACAGCAAGGGTTTTTCCAGGACTGTCATCGTGCTGTAAACACTATTACTTGGGCAACATTTCTCCAGACTTGTTGCCTATGAACGTGAATTGAGAAAATTGGGATGACAGCTTCAGCTATCAATTAGTCTGTAACATCTTGAGTGGCAGGTACAACTACGGAATTATGTTCCGCAGGATAGAATTACATGTCTGTATTACTACAATACAGATGGAATCACAGAATGTATCCACACTAGCGGATGTGCAAGAATGTATACACATTTGTCGGAATAAAAGGCCAATTTGTTTTTCGTGTAGTAATTTGTTGTTAGCGGCATCGTTCCCAAGCATCCCATTTCGATGTCTCCTTCTGGGAGCGTTAATTTTTATGAAAATAAATGTACTTTTCTCACTGCTCATTTAATTAGTGATTTTGGTGATTTTTGTTTGGTTCCTTTTAAATTAATACTTAATAATTTTTTTCGCGGAGGGCGTTTTTTCTGTGTTACTTGCACCGTGTAGTTATTTTCAACAGCTAACATAATTTTTTTAAAATTGTATTGTGGGTTTTTGTGACAGTATAAATATTTGCAATGGTGTATTAAGAAATAATAGCTCATTTAGTCCCGTGTTTATATTGGTAAATGAAAAGGACCTTATGAACAATTAAAAAACATTACGTTTACAATTCAATGGCTTTCCCATGATCCGATCCCAAAATCCCACAGACAGTAAGCAGGAATAACAATCAAATAAGCCACAGAGGTTGGCAGTGGCAAGTTTGCTGGATAAAGCTGCAACAGCAATCCGAGATACCACCAATATATAGTGTCATTTACGTACTTCTTGACATCAGCTAACGTTAGCTTATTTTATGTGAGTGATGTTTTCGTTAAATTTAATTCTGAATTTTCTGTTCGAAATAATACTTTATTCAATCAATTACCCCACTCTCAAAATTCATTTAAAGAACATACAATCCTAGGGCATTAATAAGCTGTTAAAAAATATACATTACAGCTAGCTGCATTTGGGATTATTTAAGTCATCATAGAGATGAATTGTTTTAACTATGTGAAGTATGTACCTTGCAACGAGATAATATCTCATCAAGAGCTTCCCAACTTACGAGAGTCATTACGGTCGTAAAAAGAACCCTAACAAATTGTTTTTGTCACCCGACCTAAATGTCACAAGGATGTATAAAGAGTTTTTGGCAAAATATGCTCCTAATAATGTAGGTAAGCCCCCAGTCAGCAGACAGTGGTACCATGAAATATTTTTGTCTAAATTTAATCTATCTTTTCAATCACCAAAAGTTGACACTTGCTCAACTTGTGATGCTTATGCAGTACAAATTAAAGCTGGAGACACATCAGTTAAAGTTGATCAAGAGTTACACCATCGTAAAGCTGAAGCTGCTTTTAAGGCAATGAGTGCCGATGACACCAATGCTAAAACGTCTGATGCATACGTCATAACGTTTGACATGCAACAACAGATGTACATACCGCAACTTACTCACTCGGAAATGTACTACTCGCAACAAGTTGCCTGCTGTAGCTTGGGTATACACGATAGCGTCACTGGAAATGGTTGCATGTGCATATGGTCAGAAAACTTTGGCGGAAGAGGGTCACAAGAAATTTCTTCTTGTATTTATGAATATCTGACAGCGACTAACCTAAGGGCGAAAAAGAAACTTATCTGCTGGTCTGATAACTGTGGAGGCCAAAATAAAAATCAGTTTATGTTGGCGATGTACCTGGTCTTAATAGCTAATGATTACTTTGATGAAATCGTCCACAAATTTCCTGTGAAAGGACATACTTTTCTTAGCTGTGATAGAGATTTCGCATTGGTTGAAAAAAGGAAAAAAGTTTGCAAGGCTTTCACTTTGAAAGATATTGCCGTAGTAATATCAAGTGCAGCACACAAAAACCCTTTTTCTTGTATGATTGAAGAAGAGTTCTTTGATTTTAAAGTTGTAGCCCAGAAATTTCTTAACACTAAGAAGCTGGGAATCTCATCTTCAACCAAGCTTCGACTAACAGCCGCAGATTTTGGTACAGTAAATGTGGCCACAACGTTTGGTGAATTGACGGAATGGGGTACAGCTATAAACATCTTGAACAAAGGTGTAACTATAAGAGATTTTAAAAACATTGATTTGCCTCGAAACCGAACGCGATTTGGTGTACCAGAGAAGAAAAAAGCGGACATAAGAAAAATGTTGCCTTATCTACAACCTGAAGTAAAAACTTACTTTCAAGATATGCTAGAAGAAACCCAACTTGACCTAGTTCAAGAAAATGACGACGGGCAATGAACTTTCCCAAGAGTGCCTTTTAGAGACTTGCATAGCATTTACAACGTATTGGAATTGCATTAACGTTTAATTTTGATTTTTTTACTAAAGCTAATTAAAATAGCTATTTTAAAAACAACAGACATGTTTTAAACATTACAAGCAATAAAATNTTTACTAAAGCTAATTAAAATAGCTATTTTAAAAACAACAGACATGTTTTAAACATTACAAGCAATAAAATGTAAAAGTTTATTCTTCATCAATAAACATGTTACCATGGAAATGTGTTTTTCTTCCTTCCTACAATATTTCATTTTTGGCATTTACAACGTTTTGGAAATGCACGCTTCATATATAATAGTGAAATTAAATGTGCCAGTCCCATCTTTCCAAATGTTCTGACAATTTACAATATGTTCGGTTCAGTTTGAATTGACCACTTATGATAACCTTGCTTCGTTAATACATTCAACCTATTGTTTATCCTTTCACCATACGTAAAGCCTTACATAGTTTTGGATCTATAGATTCGCTTCCATACACAGATCAAATGGCGTTGTGAAATAGTTTGAAACACAAATATGTTACTTCCAATACAATTATTGTTGTAATACACAATAAAAATGGAACACCCTTAGGTTACCGTCAATTAAAATTTCAATAAGATTTTAAAACATAAAACCTTTTTCATAAGTTGCTGCCAGCATTACCTTAAGACATGTCAATTACTGTTTACGGTAAAATACACTGCATAATGGATGATAGCGCATACGAGCAGACATCACATCTGCGCCCTATTAAGAATTTTGTAAAAAGAGATAAAGAAGTAGAATCCTTCATGAGTGTGAACAGTTCGTAAATGTTTGAAACCCGGCTCAAATGAGGAAAATTATTCTAAAATGAAGCGGTAAATAGAGCGCCAGCACTAGTGCTGTAGAAAGACAGCTATGCCGGTAAACGAGGTCAAGTTTACACATAAGTTTTATAACAGCGTTTCGCCCATCTTAGGGACGTCTGTGTCTGGCCGGCAAATGCGCTATGAAGTCCTGCCCAGCATTGTCGCACACGATCGCAGAGCGCTTTCATGTTTACCAACCTGCGGCGTCGAAGACCGAAAACGTGAGTGTAAGAATTTAATGACTGGTAAACATTTTCTGAAAAATTCTGTTTACATGGAATGGTGGCTCCACTGCAACTTATGTCAATACTGTAACATTGTAAGTATGTTAAATTTAATTTTTTTGGGAAAGTATATTTTTTTATATATTTTTACAACTACTCGGAGGTTTATTCACTGCCCCTTCTTAAACACATCCCGTTTACCATAGATTACGATGCTGCAAAAATATCATATATATATATATATATATAACTTCGTTAATGTATGCATTTTCAAGTAGGAATTATTCTTGAAGGTTGATTTCAATTGACATTTAGGCTACTACATTGACTTGCTTATATTAGCAAGGTAGTGAACAGCGTATATATTCGCTACACTGGTAGGTCACCATCCAATTGTGGACATCTCTAAGATTCTCACTGGCCGTAGTTCACTGCATATTTCTTTGGCAACATTAAAAAAAAATTTTATTGAAGTTTTTATTTATTAACATTAGAAGAGTTTTAACCGTACCTCAGTACCGTTCTCTTTGTAAGTGGGCCATACACATGTGACACTAGAGTCTGCGAGGGGGAAGGGTATTATGGTTGGTTGTCGTAGACAGAGGTGTGATGACTTGCAATAGTAACTTTTATACTATCACAATGCCGCCATGAGCGTACGGTGGTCTATTCAGCGTGTCCCCAAATATGTGGGAAGAAGTCTGGGAGTGGATAATACACCCCAAAACAACACAAAATGTCCATATGAATATATGTCCTAAAGTCAATAATTTCCGAGTTACAGATCTTCCAATATTGTACCATCCATATTGGTAACAGTCGATCTTATACGAGATGTGTCTTAATGCTATCAGCTGGAATTGTGTGAGTGTTATTACCTGTTTCAATGCACTTTTCATACACGAACATGGCTACATCTACTCGAACTGGAATGTGTAAGGAAGACTATTACGAATACATCCAGTACAACATTGGGGAGCCTGTAACCCGGAAACTATCGACTTTAGGACATATGTTCATAAGAACATTTTGTGTTGTTTTGGGGTGTAGTATCCACTCCCCAATTACTTCTCACATATTTGGGAACAATATGTATACTGGATTTTGCACATAAGTTAATTTAATGATGCACACTGAACAAAGGAGAATGCATGAGCCAATAAGATAAGTCCCTCACGTAGTGGGATACATCATTCGTTGTTTGCACTGTACTAGATAGTCACTTAAACAGCTCCTACCAATATCATCAAACACAGACACCCCTTAACGTGCTGGTTAATTTTTCGTTTCAGTAGTTGCAAAAGAAGAAATGTTTTGTGTGATCAGTACTTACGAATTTCCTATCACAACTCACACTTTCCAACCTATGGAAATGGTTTAAGTAGCTACATGGCGCATGCAGCAACCAATTGTAAAGTAGTTGGTGTGTCAGCAGCAACGAGTAGCATTGCCCAGGGATAGGCGGTATACGTATTAGTTCTAGTTTCCGGATTTGCGCAGCTCCGACCATGATTTTAGCTATTCTGCAGCATGCCAGACGTGAACGAGTGTATTCAGGGTAATATTTTTAAGGAGTTAATTGGTCCAGACATATGGAAAAGCATTAAACTAATACTCGTAGAGATCTAAACACAAAATTGTTAGTTGCAACACTTGAAATTACATTTTTATACATGCCTGAAAGAGTTCAAAATTTTAGGATGTCTTGAATTTATGGTTTCAGGTTTTGCAAACAAGAAATTTTTTTGGTACGTGTTGTACTTAAGCCGATAGAATGCTTGTTTCGTTATAACATCCTATTATCTGTAGGTTATGTGTTAGGCTATAGTAATGTGAAGCAGCCATAACCTACAGCAGCAGCACGGTTTGAGAATCAGTTACTCATAGGGAAGATCGTTGGGCGTTGAGTCTGTCATACTACGATACCGGTCAAACAACAGTTCGTTGTATACTTATGTAGACAACTGCGTGTAGGTACCCTGGGTCTAATATTGTGTTAACAGTTACCGTGTGTGGAGCCAGGAAAAGAAACACAACTGACGCGAATAATTTCACTAGAAATGTTTATAATCTATACTACTATTTTAGCATAAAATAGATTTATACATATTGTTCTCAGGAACAAGGACTAATTTTAAATGTATTAGAAGAATTAAATTAATGTAACGACATACGAAGAATAATTTGTATAATGTAAATTTTAATATAATACTGTCATTGTGTAATTTTTAATTGACTAATTTTTACAGTCGGTATTAAAATTAATGTTTTATATTATTTTTATAAATGTCATAGTTTTCCTGCTAGTATTAATATAATATTTTAATTACCGTTGGCGGTTTTTTTNATTAATGTTTTATATTATTTTTATAAATGTCATAGTTTTCCTGCTAGTATTAATATAATATTTTAATTACCGTTGGCGGTTTTTTTAATACAAATTACACAGATTACAATTTGCCGCGCCGATGTAAACGATTAAATTTTTTTGAGAGTGGTTTGGGGAGGGGGAGGAATATCGTTCATTTCCTACGGAAGAAGGGATTCAGCTACGGGCGAGACTTTGATGTTTACGATTTAATACCTGGCGAAGGGAAAAGTACAATATGTGCGAGCCTTATCTCGCCGTGTATACTTTTCATTACTGCGGCAGCGTCAAAAACATTTTTATTACATTTTTCAACGAGAAGTGAGTAATGGCGAGGGGGCTCGCGGTGGCAGGGAACACAAGTAAAAGAATTTGTGAGGTTGTCGGACGTGATTAATCACCGGATGGCTAATACACGTCAAGGGGATGTTTTGTGTGTTCTCGGCCGAGCAGAGGTAGGGAAAGGGGAAAAGTCGCGGAAAGGGGAAATGATGGAGAAAGGGGGAGATGTTTCTTGCGTGCTGCTTTCTGCGGCTGGTGAGGGGAAAGGGGATTAGCGGGGGTGAGTCCGTCACAAGTCGACAAGCAGCCAGGGAAGGAAGCTGCTGCCCTATTCGACAGGGTAAAAACTGCCCCATTAAACTGGGGGGAAATAATGCGACCCCTTGCCGCATGAACCCTGAGAGTAAATTCACTTGCTCGTGCTCCATTCAGCTGTCATCGAGCGTGTTTTCACGTGCGATTTCATGTCTGCCTCGTATTTTAGAGGGTCGTGGGGGTTCAGTTCCGGCCACGGCAGAGTGCACTGGAACGATTGGCCCGGGGTGGGGGTTATACGAAGTTTTTTTACGTCCTCGGAGATGAAGCAGTCCTTTAATCTGACCTTTCCCAGTCCGGGCGGTGGAGGGGGGTTGAATTAAAACATTATTACTAGCGAANGAAGCAGTCCTTTAATCTGACCTTTCCCAGTCCGGGCGGTGGAGGGGGGTTGAATTAAAACATTATTACTAGCGAAAATATTCCACAACTAGTTGTACTACAAAACGCTTTGTTTAAACTTTGGTATCGTAATTGGATTGTTTTTATCGTCCNGATATTCCACAACTAGTTGTACTACAAAACGCTTTGTTTAAACTTTGGTATCGTAATTGGATTGTTTTTATCGTCCCGCGTCTTACGCGAATCATGGACGTTTAGCGCCGGAATAACTTAATTCTGATTGCCCCAGAAAAGTAAGAAACGCTTTCTCACAAATACTTTCTGCGAAATACCAAAGGAACTTTACGAGGGAGCACGTTACGGTGTTTGAAGTCTAGTTCACCCGTACACCTTTTTGCGGGAAAACAGGCGACCCTGCTGATTAACCTCAATGTATGAATGTGAACATAGCATTTAAGTGTTGGAGCTGTGGGATACGCGTTGTAACGGTAGTTTCACCCGCGCCCTTCTTGACGTCATTTTTACAGCATTGAGAGACAGTTCGACTACACGCTTTATTTATAAACGTTCCGATTATTATTTTTTCCGCTATAGGGATCAAGTTTGTAAGCCGATCATGGCTGGGCTTTACTCTTCGCTGGGAGTGTGAGGTTGCAAACTTATTATACGCGAGAAAAGTATTTACAACAGTTGTTATCATCAACGGGATTGTGTTTTATTAATGTGCATTGCTCAGGGAAAGGCAGTGACGGAAAAATCCTGGCTATACAAAGTGGCGACTGGTGAAATTTTTGGTATAATTCAAATGACACCTGTTTTTCGCGAAAACGACATGTGCGCATGAGAGACATCAACATTATACGTGCACACAAGTAGGTATCCTTTGGCTATTGGCCGGATGTCTATGCGAGGATGCATTCTCTATTAGAATGGGTCTATCAGAATTTAGTTACTCAGACACTGAAATTTCGTGATTGGCTGGCAGACACCTCAAATGCGTGACAGTTCAAATCATACAACCACGAAATTGTTTCTGAACCTACGTATTTTCCAGCTTAACTAGTCGTGGAATCTTTTCGCGAAAAATAGGTGGCTCTAGTTATACGCTACGAAGACCGTAAACTTGTTTCGGCTCTATGTAATTAGTTGTTTGAAGCAAGATGACGGATAATTAAAAAGTACATACAGTATGCAAGTAGCAAATTCTTTATTTGCAGTCTCTACCACAGGAACTATGGTAAACAAACGTTCCAGCTGGCTGCCCATATAGTATTTGCATTTTACCAGACTTAATTTATGTTCGTGGAATTTCGATTCAACATTCCTGAATGTTTAATTTCGTCTCAGTTACCCGGGGTGAAATCAAGTTTGATTTGAAACTTGACTCGCTATTAATTGACTGCTACTTCATGACTACAAGGAATGAAATTAGAACTTAAATGAACAACACGTGTTTCTTACGAAGTTCCCACATATATAACTTATTGATTTGCTTTTTATAAAGCAAGGAATTGACACTTCACACTTCAATAAAATTGCAATGCAGAAGTTCCGTTTCTCAATACTAATATATTACGTTGTTATGGTAAGCTGGATGTGCCACCAGCCACGCGGTGGANGCAGAAGTTCCGTTTCTCAATACTAATATATTACGTTGTTATGGTAAGCTGGATGTGCCACCAGCCACGCGGTGGATATAAACACGAACGAAATGAAAATTCTATGATAAATTTGGTGCGAGTCGAGAACTACCGCACACTCAGGGAAATGCGACGATTACTTTAAAAAAGGAAGGCATTTAAATTAAATGAGGATAATTGAATTTAACGTAAGCTGCAAAAATAATGATACAAGGCAACATACAAACACGTTAATTTCACACCTACGTTCAAGATAATTTACTTAAATGATCTTTCATTACAGTNGCAGAAGTTCCGTTTCTCAATACTAATATATTACGTTGTTATGGTAAGCTGGATGTGCCACCAGCCACGCGGTGGAGATAAACACGAACGAAATGAAAATTCTATAATAAATTTGGTGCGAGTCGAGAACTACCGCACACTCAGGGAAATGCGACGATTACTTTAAAAAAAGGAGGCATTTAAATTAAATGAGGATAATTGAATTTAACGTAAGCTGCAAAAATAATGATACAAGGCAACATACAAACACGTTAATTTCACACCTACGTTCAAGATAATTTACTTAAATGATCTTTCATTACAGTTGTGAATATTTGAAGCAAATTAAATCAAAATAAACAAGTACATATTTGTTGCATAACTTCACGTAAAACGGAATGAGGAATTTAAGCTTGAGGAATTAAAGCTTCACAAAATTATTTCGTCACAAACTACATTTTGCACGCGCCGGTCGATACACAAAAGCAAGAGGCCGTAAACTTTTGGGAACTTATTTGAAGAAGAGCGATACTTCTAACCCGTGTCAAAAACAAATTACATGCTTCAATAACTCTGATACTAGATCACAGTTTACGTAAGATACGCCCTGGAGCGGACACTGAGATAATAACAATCATGTAAGAATACTTGGACAGAATGACAAGCCACATAGTCTCAGGTAAAAACTGCCTGCTTTCTGGATCTGTAGCTAATTAACGCAGAGATCAGTATTGAGTATGCATAGAGCGGTGGAGTCTTGTTTGTAGGCTACTGAATCCGAGAAATATTTCCGTCCCGCACGCAGTTCTGTGCGAAAACCAACACTGGAAGTCACTTATTTGCCAGCATCCACCGAGCATGGCGGTGCGGTGGTAACACACTGGACTGGTATTCGGGAAGACAGGGGTTTGATTTCCGGTACAGCCATCCTGATTTCGGCTGCCCAACGTCATCCAAGATTACTCCAGGCGAATGTCTCGGAATAGTTTCATGTTACAGGTCCCGATTACTTCCCTTTCCTTCTTTTTTCATTGTTCTAGTAAAATTGTTCATCTCTAATACGCCCGCTGGTGACGAAACGTTTCCGCATATCCTATAAGAAAATACTTTATACCCCAATGTATATGTTATAAAAAAATCGGACGTACAACCATATAGACTAAAGATAAGGTAGGCCGATTCATTGGTTTTTTTTTATGCGCATGCACTCAACACTGACCTACCACAAAAATAGCTAGTCAGCTGGTAAACAATGATAAACGTGTTTGACTACATCTTAATTTTCGAAAGACAAGCCCTGTTACATGAATAAAATACTCCTGCTAGTTTGAATTTAACCTAATTCTATTAACAAGTTGAAGTATACAAACATCTCAAAACACTTGTCTACTAAACATCGTTCTGACCTCAAATCGTATCCACATCGTTTGACGTGGATACGATTTGAGGTTAGAACACTGTTGCGTAAACAAGTACTTTTAGACATTTGTATATTTCCTCTAACCAATTTGTAAAAGTATTTTACTGATGTAAAAGCGCTTTTCATTTAAAAATTAAGATATAAACAAACATGTTTATTACCGTTGACCATGTGATTTTGACAGTTGTGTTCCTTTGGGGTAGGTCAATGTAAGGTACGTGCGAAGAAGACGAATATAATCTCCCTACCTCATTTTATTCTATGGTTGCACCACAGAGACTGGTTCTGTGCAACCAGCGAGATCGCGCTACCCCGTATTCACTCTACGGGTACAACTCTACCGGNTACAAGGCAACATACAAACACGTTAATTTCACACCTACGTTCAAGATAATTTACTTAAATGATCTTTCATTACAGTTGTGAATATTTGAAGCAAATTAAATCAAAATAAACAAGTACATATTTGTTGCATAACTTCACGTAAAACGGAATGAGGAATTTAAGCTTGAGGAATTAAAGCTTCACAAAATTATTTCGTCACAAACTACATTTTGCACGCGCCGGTCGATACACAAAAGCAAGAGGCCGTAAACTTTTGGGAACTTATTTGAAGAAGAGCGATACTTCTAACCCGTGTCAAAAACAAATTACATGCTTCAATAACTCTGATACTAGATCACAGTTTACGTAAGATACGCCCTGGAGCGGACACTGAGATAATAACAATCATGTAAGAATACTTGGACAGAATGACAAGCCACATAGTCTCAGGTAAAAACTGCCTGCTTNTGAGATAATAACAATCATGTAAGAATACTTGGACAGAATGACAAGCCACATAGTCTCAGGTAAAAACTGCCTGCTTACTGGATCTGTAGCTAATTAACACAGAGATCAGTATTGAGTATGCATAGAGCGGTGGAGTCTTGTTTGTAGGCTACTGAATCCGAGAAATATTCCCGTCCCGCACGCAGTTCTGTGCGAAAACCAACACTGGAAGTCACTTATTTGCCAGCATCCACCGAGCATGGCGGNTCCGTCCCGCACGCAGTTCTGTGCGAAAACCAACACTGGAAGTCACTTATTTGCCAGCATCCACCGAGCATGGCGGTGCGGTGGTAACACACTGGACTGGTATTCGGGAAGACAGGGGTTTGATTTCCGGTACAGCCATCCTGATTTCGGCTGCCCAACGTCATCCAAGATTACTCCAGGCGAATGTCTCGGAATAGTTTCATGTTACAGGTCCCGATTACTTCCCTTTCCTTCTTTTTTCATTGTTCTAGTAAAATTGTTCATCTCTAATACGCCCGCTGGTGACGAAACGTTTCCGCATATCCTATAAGAAAATACTTTATACCCCAATGTATATGTTATAAAAAAATCGGACGTACAACCATATAGACTAAAGATAAGGTAGGCCGATTCATTGGTTTTTTTTNTGTATATGTTATAAAAAAATCGGACGTACAACCATATAGACTAAAGATAAGGTAGGCCGATTCATTGGTTTTTTTTATGCGCATGCACTCAACACTGACCTACCACAAAAATAGCTAGTCAGCTGGTAAACAATGATAAACGTGTTTGACTACATCTTAATTTTCGAAAGACAAGCCCTGTTACATGAATAAAATACTCCTGCTAGTTTGAATTTAACCTAATTCTATTAACAAGTTGAAGTATACAAACATCTCAAAACACTTGTCTACTAAACATCGTTCTGACCTCAAATCGTATCCACATCGTTTGACGTGGATACGATTTGAGGTTAGAACACTGTTGCGTAAACAAGTACTTTTAGACATTTGTATATTTCCTCTAACCAATTTGTAAAAGTATTTTACTGATGTAAAAGTGCTTTTCATTTAAAAATTAAGATATAAACAAACATGTTTATTACCGTTGACCATGTGATTTTGACAGTTGTGTTCCTTTGGGGTAGGTCAATGTAAGGTACGTGCGAAGAAGACGAATATAATCTCCCTACCTCATTTTATTCTATGGTTGGACCACAGAGACTGGTTCTGTGCAACCAGCGAGATCGCGCTACCCCGTATTCACTCTACGGGTACAACTCTACCGGNCACCACAGAGACTGGTTCTGTGCAACCAGCGAGATCGCGCTACCCCGTATTCACTCTACGGGTACAACTCTACCGGACGCAAGAAAATATTTAAAAAGGAGGGAATGCGAAACTTTTGCGGGACGTCAGACAACCATCATATACTCGCAACAGCTGACGCATGCGTGGAAAGCTTGTTGCGGTACCGATCGCTCGCGTCAGGAAAAATTCGCGCATGGCCAACGTCGCTATTTTTTTTATATTCGCGATAATAAAATTCAGCGCTCTGCATCAAGCGGCGTCAATGGAGTGAAAACTACCTACCTCCCTCCAACCCCACCTAACCCCCCGTTCAACATTTTTTCCTCTCTTCCGAAATGCACGCACATGCGTGTGGGTTGACTGCGAAACGGGAACNGACACTTCCCTAGCGACGCACGCAAAAATACTAGTGCAACGCGTTGCATTATTTATTTCGTCGCTGGAAAGTTTCCTTTGCCTCGGATGAGTGTCGCATCTCTCGGCGACTCGACTACGCGCTGTTTCCAGTTGACGTTCTGTGTGTGGACGTCCGAGCAAACGAGGAGAACATTCGGAATGTCTGTTGACGTATCGTGAGCGGAGCTCAAATGAGTACTGCAAACCCGCTGTAGTCTATTCGCAGTTTATTCACACTTTTTGGATCAAACCTTTGAAAAATAACCCCATCCACGACGTGTTTGGTTGTTTTCTAAATATGCTGTGTATCACAACGTTTTAATACTTGTGTTAACATAAAATTACCTTATTATTTTATTAAATCGAACATTTATTAGTTTTTTACCTCAAAATTACAATATTTCTTTTAAAATTAATGTGAATAAAAACAGTGATAAGAAAGGTGTGTTGGTAATGCCTAGTAAGAAAAAGTCCTTATGCAGAATGTTATTATAGAGAGTGCGCACGAATGCGGTGCGTTATCTCTTTGGTGTAATTTTCTAGACTCGGTGCATGAGGCGGAGGAATACCCTGAAAGTAGAACTTAACCAGGGCTTCAGAAAAGTTGGAAGTAATTGTAAATGGACTTATCTGGCTCGTGAGTAACTAAGTATGTTTTAAAAAAAGTCTTAAGAAATATAATTCTGCTCATATCCTCATGCAGAATCATTTAAACGCTGACTGGTTGGTGTATCTAATGGAATATTGGCAGGTGACTAAAAGTAGTTCTCAATTTCAAAGTCTTATACACATTCAAAAACTTTTGCATGTTTCTCAAACAATTTTTTGGAAACTGGATGCCTCACCCCCCTTCCCCTTCCCCATTTTTTCGTATTACTGCGAGTAAAGTATTTCATTTTAGCAACACAACGTCGTAATAAATATAAGAAATAATTTATGTATGCTATGTTTAATGTTTATAATGTTTTTTCAAATTCAACTTTAGTTTCACGCAATCCACAGCACAGTTGTACTATTATAAAAAAAATGTGGGAACTAGTTTTAAAATATAAAATACAATATAAAATCACACTATGAATGACGTGCTTGGTTGCTTCCTAAATACGTCACATATTGCAAGCATTTCATACGTACGTTAACATAAAAGTACCGCATTTTTTGGCTAAACTTAATTTTTACGTAAATTGTATTTATAAATTATAATATTTAATTTATAATTAACACGAATTAAAACTGCGAGAAAATATGCGTGTTGGTAATGCCTAGTAATAAATGGTTCTTATACAAAATATTATTACACCGAGTGCTGACGAATGCAGTGCGTTGTATCTTTGGTAAAATTTTTATACATTATAAAGGTTTTTTTTTTTTTGCATCAGGCTGAGGAATATCCTAGACTAATAAATTGAGCAGGGCTTCAGAAAATTTGAAGTAACCATTCAAGGACTATACAAATTGTTAGAAGCGAATATTTGAGTGACTTTATTCAAGCTGGGAAGTTAAAGTACAGTTTATTTCTTTCTTTTTTAATTTTGCGCTAACGCTTGCTTGGTATCTTCATTTAATAACTTTTAATGCATTATTTTTCTGCTCTACACCTCTCCGAAGTGAGATTTTGGCTGCGTTTAGCAGCAGAGTTCTTTATCACCGATGGAGATGAAGAAATAACATTTACAAAAGACAAAGGTGGAGGAAACAAGGGTACCCCAAGAACACCTACAAGCCCAACGGCAACGTCCTACATGTTTCTAACATGCGAAAATCCGGGTGTACCCACAGACTGAAGGTGGAGTAGACCGAAATATTTATTATCCGCATGCCTTAAACATTGAATCGCCCATTGCTAATAGAACTGTCAAAATCACGCGGTTGACAGTGATGAACGAGTTCGTTCACATATGGTTTTTCAACGGACCCACTCTCTTATATGAATAAAATATTTCAACCAACTTGAGTACATTCTAATTGCATTAACTTGACGCTACTCTCCACCTGTAGGATACAGGGTGGTTCATAGGGTTTGAGATATTTTTCTGGCGCAGACTATGGTCACCTGGGATATTGTTGAATAGGGGTAGTAAACAATAACTTCATAACATCTTGGTCTTAAAAGGTGTATATTTCACCGGAAATTCACACATACTTTCCCCGAAACAAACACATACTTTTCCGGAAATTCAAACATACTTTACCGGAAATACATATTTTACCCTGCGAGTTGAGCCTGAAGGGTTGATTAATATACTCTGGCTAACGTTTCTGACATAACGTGTCACACTAGTTGGTGGAGATGAGAGGGGGAGGGGGCCTCTAGCTTACGTCTGCATAATGTGGACACGTGTGTTCATGTTCTCCTTCTCTTTTCTAGGAGAGGGGGAAACTCGTGGCACAACTGCCAAGCTCTGTCAGCCCTTTTATTGTGTATCTCGGGAGGGTCGGCNAAACATACTTTTTCGGAAATTCAAACATACTTTACCGGAAATACATATTTTACCCTGCGAGTTATGAGCATGAAGGGTTGATTAATATACTCTGGCTAACGTTTCTGACATAACGTGTCACACTAGTTGGTGGTGATGAGAGGGGGAGGGAGCCTCTAGCTTACGTCTGCATAATGTGGACACGTGTGTTCATGTTCTCCTTCTCTTTGCTAGGAGAGGGGGAAACTCGTGGCACAACTGCCAAGCTCTGTCAGCCCTTTTATTGTGTATCTCGGGAGGGTCGGCAATATTCTAGCCGCTGCCCTCCTTGGCACGTGTCTTAATTCACTTGTGGATGAAAATCGCTAGCCTACCTCGGCGTGACCTCGGCATGTGTTAATGGCTTGTACGTCCTCTCGTTTCGACCTGACCTGGCCGTGCGTATCCCGCGGCGTGTGTCAACTATAAGCGCTCGCGGGGAGGTAAGATGGCGGGGGGTGTCAGTGATGCTTCTATTTACAATATGCATTATGCATCAACATGTAGGTCAGAGGAAGTGTAAAAGCAATTAAAAGCACCTAAATGCAGTTCACGGTAAACTGAGCACTTTTGAAACCCCTGCTTAAGATCTACTTGCATACATGTTGTGTATTATTCCACCATATGTACAATTAAGATTGCCATGGGCCTGAACACTTTATTCATGCGTCGGTCAAGTGTACTTGAGAAATAAAAAAAAGTATGTTTACCAAATTTGCTAAGTTTTATACTTATTTGCATTTAAAATAGAGGGAACAGAATGTATCATTTCAGTGTTCACTAATGTTTACTTAACGCTTTTAATTCAATGTTAAAATGTGTACCCCTTGGAATATATGCAGGTATGAGCAGTGACATTTTTCAACGGTTTATTTCAAAAGTGTTCAATTAATCGTTAACAGCCTATACTGGCATTAACTGTGTTCTAAGCTGAAGTCGTATCTACGTTTGTTCTGATAGTACAACTGGCAAAATGCCGTTCAGCGTTTGGGCAGTTAGATGGTTACTGCGCAGATAACGTGCGCATTCTGCATCATATCCCCCCTACTGGCGTGTCCCGTCAGGAATCTAACCCGATTCGTCCACTGCGGGCCTCCACCCATTGTGGCTTTTGGCTCGTTGGCGAGTTTTTTTAGACAGGGACTGCTGTGCGGAAAATGTGGACGAATATCACCGCCATGAGATTCTCGCGTGGTGCTCCCAGTATTTCCCTTAAAGCAGTCACCTCGCAGTTTCTCTCACCGAATTTGCTAAGGCGTCATCATCGAACATGAATGTTCAACATTCTAGTCCCGGGTATAAGCCCAAACAGTATTCCTTACATGAATGCTGTTAACTTGTAACGTGCGAAAGAATCGACAGTAAGGATTTTCACGGTAAAGGAAGAACTTTTGAAACAAACCTATGAAAAAAATTTCTGCCCATAACTACATAATACGCTACATTACAGACTGGCGTGCGTGCTCCCTTTTAAGTTTGTAGCGAATTTATAAAAATGTGGTTCGTATTAGTTGACGTTGTATTGTGAATGTAGTGTTCAAGTTTATATATAGTCAATAAGTTAGCAAAGTTATAATTTATTTTTTGAATACACATTAGAGTATGAATCTGCATATTAGTAATACATTTTCATTCCTAACAATTCCTGGTTTTACTTGGATGGCGCACGAATGAAGTGATCAAGCCCATGGAAATGTTAATTCTAGATATGGAGAATGGATACAGATTGAGAATAAAATCAGATGATTGGCGAGTCTTTCGAAAGTGCACAGTTTATCGTGAACATCCTATAATACAGACCAGTAAGCTGGCCGGTATCGTGCTGTTAATTTTGCAGGACTTTGTCAAATTGTCCCCTCACCGAGGGTCGAATGAACTATAATGAAATAAAGCATCAAAAAACAAGAAGTCATCTACCATTGAAAGGTTCTGTAAAATAATTCTTAAATTTAAACTAACTACCATTAATTACCACTTTAGGCTATAAACTGCGTCAAATAATTTGATATAGCGACATTTGGAAATTAATGTTAAAGCAGCAAACACTATCATAAAAAAAATGTTTTAGTTATTAATTTATATATTTTTTTAATTGTTTACTGTCTTAATGCCATGTCTTCGAATTTCATGATTGCGTACGTGAAACTGAAAATATAGAGCACATACAGGGAAGGATAAAGTGTATTTCTGATTATTTCCTGAATTATTTCAAATTATTTGGAGTTATTTTCAATTAGTTAGGATTAAGGTGATTCGCCAATGTCACTGAAGATAGCATTATTTTAAAAGTCCTTGTGGCTGTTATAAGTTTATGTGCTTGCTTGAGACATAGTAGGAGATTTCGGACAAATTCTGCTGCCAGGGCCTCGTTTAAGTCGTTTTTCATTCGACGCAATATGTGGCCGAGTAAAGCAGAAGAAATTGGAGGATTTTAAGCACGCGGTGTAATTATGATTAAGGAACGCTGACCGAAGGTCTCGTTCTACAGTTAGCTATCGGGCTTTGCACTGCTATTCTCTCATATGGACGAATCAAATCAAAAGTGGTATATGTACAAATATTTAGTCTTAAAAAACAATTTTTTTTTTTAATTTTTAGGGTGTCATAATGGTGTGCTGCCACCTGTCAATGTGCCATGAATTGAGACTGGTGTATCAGAACTAAACACATGGCACAGCTAGATTTAGTTAAAAAGCTACTTACATCACTTTGACTTTCAACCGCCCATATACAGGAGCGCGTTTGTCGCGAAAAAAACCTCGCGTCTTACTGCACTTCAAAACTCTTCCGCTGAGATCTTCTTTCGTGATCGGAGAATTCTAACTGTTACGCGTCTTTGGTGTCTGCCTACAAAACACAGACGTTAAGTGTCGAAGTTACGTCATTATGATTTTCCCAGTGGAATAAAATGTCTTTTCTCTAAGAGATGCGGTAAGTAACCAAAACAAAGTTTTAGGTCAGTATGTAGGATGGTGGACTATAGCATGTGCGTAATTATTTTAACGAAAGACAGGTAACCCTACTCATATAAAGCTAGCCGTTTGGATTTCAAGAAGTCACATTAAAAATACTACAAATTTTATTAATAGAATCTAATTTAATTTTTATTATTAAATTGTATTACAACAATACATTAATCTCCTTAGAGCCCACCCACAGAGATGGTAGGCGTTCTGAAGTGAAATGGCGTAGTGTGTCCTTGATATGGGCGTACCAACTCGCTGATTGGTTGCGCGATGCTCTGGGAACGGGCCTTGTGTCTGACTGGTTACTGCGGGGCTGCGAAAGATTCCCTATTGGCTCGGCTGCCAGGTGATGAGTTATCAGTGGCTGTCTGGCGAACGGCATTTGCACATGTTGCTGGCTGGTGATGCACTGAGAAAAAAGGTACCAAATTTCCGTATCCATAACCCTCATAGACTGTTGATATAAGGACAGATATCACATTAAAAGTTGTTAACATTGATAGTAATTGCAACCGAACTGTATGTTGTGGTCTTGTCTGTGATTGTGTGTGCAACTATGGATATAGTTCCTACAGCACAGCATTCTGTTACTCCTACACAAATACTTCAACATAACAACTTCAACAATATAGCGTATTCGTTATTTCTTCGCACTTTTTGAATCAAACTGAAAATCATTCTATGCATGACAATGCTTGGTTGTTTTCTTAATATATCACGTATCACAGGCGTTTTATACTGTTGTTGTTAACATAAAAGTAGCTTATTATTTATTAAATTGCTCATTTACTTACATTTTATCTTTAAAATGTAAAATTTTATTTCTAATAAATACGAATAAATACAGTGATAAAATGGGTGTGTTGGTAATGCCTAGTAAGAAATAGTCCTTACGCAAAACATTATTAAACTGAATGCGCATGAATGCGGTGCGTTGTCCCTTTAGTGTAATTTCCTACACTAGGTTTAAACTTTGTTTGCTTGAGACGGAGGAATACCCTGAAAGTAAAACTAAAGCAGGGCTTCAGAAAAGTTGGAAGTAACCATGTATGGACTATATCTGGATTGTTCCCTCAACCAAAAGTATTGTAATAAACTAACAGAATATTCTATTGCTGGTACAGTTTGATTACTGCTACCCTGAAGTCCGTTTACAGAACTGTTCTGTTGTAACTTGTCTGCTGATTTTTTTTTCCAGTGTGCCGGGCGTGTGTGGCTTCGGTTCGCTGTGTAAGCTGTTCCCTCTCTGTAAAGTGACGTACTCTGTGACCGAACACAGTACTAAATGAATGAGCGAAATTTCAAGCTCCCTACTGCTTGCCGACAAAAAGTTTTCCCCGCAGAAATCGGTTCCCCAAGTTTCTCCAATCTGACCTCTGCAGGCAATTTGTGGCGAACGAAACGAAGTGTAAGTTGGCGGCAAATGCGGTGAGAAGTTCAACCGGCCGGAAGTTATCAGCGGTTCAAGCGACTCGGCCAGTGCCATCGCCATTTAATTACGTTCTGGCTGCGCGAGCGGCTTCCATACTCTCGCCCGCCGAGCAAACAACTGGTACAGTCTATTCGCAGTATTTCCACACTTTCTTGAATAAAACCTTTGATAAATCAACCCTATAAGATGTGATTGGTTGTTTGCCATTATTACGACATGTATAACTAGCATTTTATAATTGTGTTAACATAAATGTATCTTATTTGTGGTGAAATTAAAATTCTACACATATTTTGTCCACTAAATATAATATATTTAATTTATAATTAATATGAATAAAAGAGACAGAAAGTAAGCGAGAAGGTAATACATAGCAATAAATAGTTTAATAACATTTTACGTGAGAACTGAGTGCGCACGAATGCGGCGCGCTGTCCATTTAGTATAATTTTCTTGGCTTACGCTGGAATTCATAGTCGAAGACTTGTTTGGTAAATAAGTCATACTTATTCATGAAGTAACGCTTCATCTTTAAGCATTAACTACTTATTTGAGCAATGAATTCATTAACAGATTATTGACGAAGTAATCTTTATATAATTATTACTTGTATAAGGCAAGCTTTACTTCTTGAATTAGCCAAATGCTTATCTCTATAATATCAGTATACTCCGTTTCATATAAGTTCAATAAATTCTGACAGTTCTAAAAATGTAGCGGGACGACCATGTATACTTCCGCCATAGCTGTTTCATCTATGAGGAAAACCAAGTTTGTAAACAAATGCCATGATCAATGTAGGTTACCAATCCAGCTTACTTTATTTTTGCTATGGCCAGTTATACTGCTGGGGCTTTTGTTTATTTTATTGCAGATGGATATGGTTGGGAGAGACTTTAGTTTGATGTCAATGTTTTGCAGCACTTCTTATGAAACGGCGTAATTTAGAATTACATACATTTTGTTTTAATGTACCAGTAGAAAATTTTGTTTCTTTGGAAGTAGCATACAAATTATTATAACCTGTAAAGTTTTAACCTCACCGAAATAACAAGACGTGTAAAATATTATATTGTTTGTACCGATGCTAATAATAAACACATTCGGTATGTACGTAAATATTTTTACAAAGTTAACGTTACACTTGTTGGATGCTCCATATAAAAAATTGTTATTTTACACTACAAAATAGCTTTGAAATGGTGGTTTTCTAGACCAAGTACATTTCAAGCATTCTAATAACCGTTTTGAAATATATTATTTACAAAACACTTTGACCGGCGGTTTGTATTTCCTATTTGCAACTCCTGAACACACATTGTTCTGTGGCAATCCCAGGAAGCGTTTATCTGCCACTGATACGAAATAATTTGCAGAATCACTCAGTAAATACGACACATCATTTGTTTCCCGAAACTAATAAACTGCGGAACGAAAATAAACGTTGGTGCTTCATAACGGTACCGAAAATGGTGGACCAAGCCATCACGTGTCGATAATGTTTCATTTCACGCAAGAAAACGCACTAATAATGCATACCTACAACCAACCATGCATAATGAAGGTAAATACAAAAAACATTTACTACTGATAAAATATTCCGATAACACCAGTATGGTAATCGCATAAACGTGACAGACAATGATCACAGTACGTTCACAGAACTGGAAACTTTTCATTGACTGTAAATGTCCGTATGCTCCGCCATAATTGCTAAACATATGTTTCGACCAATAAATAAAAGCCAAAAGAAATTGTACGTTATTTTAAAAACATAATTCCAACCACATATGTTGTAAGTATAATTTTAAATTTGAATTACAACCTTTAGTTCTGAGTACTATTTTCTTCCATTATGAGAATCGATATCGCCTCCAAAACAACATACATCCCGCAACAAATCATCAGTTGATACAATACTTTGCAAATGAGAGCATTTACTGTTTACAAAATGTGTAGGTTGGTTACATAATCTGTCAAACTTCAGTGTACTTATATGAAATGCAGTATACCAAAATAACACAGATAAAATTGCAGTTTAATTTACAGCAGTCACCCAGCTGAAATAAATATTCAGTTTATTTCTAATTTGTTACTGGTACTATGAATAATGTAACTTTAGTTTTATCCCACATTTGAGATTAAAATAATCATGTGTTTAATAAAAAAGTGTTTGCTTCTAGTGTTATGTAATATTTTTTTCCGGGAGTTTGTTATCAGTGGTAAAAAAAACGTACATGATGTGCACACTTGACGAATATGTAAATTATAATATTATTGTTTTTATAATGACATCTCAGTTAATACACACCCAACGAGACCTTGTGATCATACAATTCTGAGTATTTCCATCCAGAGTCAATAATCGCAGTTCCGCGAACGACAGTATCGATCGTGAAAGTGCTTGCTCGCATCTCACGCTACCGTCCAACCAACATAACCTCTGTTTTAGTACTCGGACTGCAAACACGTTCGATCATAACCTAACTGGTTTGGGCACGTTCTTGCTGATAGTTTATGTAATAGAAATGATACAATGACGCTGTTTTGTGTACTATAATTCATGTCGTGTTTTCTTAATCAGCGTTTTTTCGGCATTAAAGCAAAAATGTTACCAAAAAATATTCCGCGGGTAAAAAAATCGGTTTGCTTCAAAGTAATGAATATTTTCCCGTGGTAGGGATTACATATGTCGATTTTAGTGAGAAGTTTTTATCGTCGATGGTTTTTATTTGAAAACGAAAGGATTTTTTCTTGTTAAATTTGAAAGTGCAACGTTTATAATGGAAAAAAGTTAGGCTGCTTTCTTGTTTAAAACCTGAACATACGACTGAATTACAAATAAGAAACATATTCAAAATTATTCGATGCTCATACTTATGCATCAACAGGTACTTTATATACAAATGGTTCAAAAACGTTCTAGTAACCAAAGCCCGCTGTACACAAATGTTAAAACCATATTTGGCTATAATTTTTTATATCATCTGAAAGAGATTTATATGAGGACTATATAGATGTAAATATTTTTAGTCAAATTATTATAGTTTTTCAAACATAGCACCGAAAAATTCGGAAATTTTGAGACATGGAAGCCTGAGTTTCTATGCTATCGATTGCGAATACGATTATAATAAATATTTCAAAATATCTCGTGAATACGATACAGTGAAGCAATCGATGGCACTTGCAGTTTCGTCCCCGAAACATATGCAGAGCAGTATGATGACTTGAATTGTAAGCATGCCAGTGTTCTCTCTATAACCTCTCAACTCTATAAATCAAAATGTATAGAATTTAAATTTTCCCGTTTCTTTCAAATATTTAAAATAAATATCACTTGAAATGAAAACATTTTGTTAATTACCTACTCTTAAACTAAATATTCAGTGCCTAAGTTCACAATGAAGAAGAATTGATGGGCTACTGTCTTAAACAACGTGTTTAGGAAACATGTGTAAACTCGGGCACGTTATTTGTGACCGGAAAATAGGAAGAATAATATAGGATACTCATGGTCCATCTCAAATGATAAGGCCTGTAGAAGCCCTGAAAGGCGGAGGTGAAAAGAATATTACGTAGGATATTATGCAAAGTACTTGTGCTTGAGGAACAAAAATTTTATCACGGATTAATTAAACCAAGATCTTAGATAAAATGAATGTATGGCATGTCGTACACACCCCCATCATGTAAATAATAGGGGTTGCCACACTTTGATTGCATGCAACATTTACACCATGAGGTTAAATTGATTGTGGATACCATAGGATGAAGCAGGATATCGTAATTAGCAAATAAGGACCCCTAGTTGCAACGCTCTAGGACCCACCGTTTTCGGTTGAATCACAAACGACGTGTTCAGTGGTAGCAATACCATGGCCTGGTGAGTAGGAAAACCTTCCTGCACCCGGAGGAATACAGCGGAGATTCCCCGCTGAATGAGTATGGCCAGGAACCAACACGCAGCAAACAGATTAGCATTAGAAAATGTGCTACACCAAAGTGTAGCTGTGTAGGTGGCAGATTGTGCAGTACAGAGTAGAAACGAAGAAAACAAACCGTATGTTGGTTGTACTGGTTAACTGTGGCCGTATCCGTTATAAACACACGTTCGGTGCGTTCAGTGATGATGTGTGATGTACAATGCAGTCGGTGTTGCGATATGTTGCCAGTAGTGATAATGACTTAATGGTCCCAGTAGCGTGACTCTGTAATAATGTGTGTAAACACATGTAAATTCCGTGACGTAGCAATGCGTCATCTGTACTGAAGGCACTACCTGACATCACAACAGAACAGACACTGCAATCATTCGAGATTATGCAGGTGGTGAATCACGGCCAACTTAACAACAAATGTTCGAAATGCACCCCTCCAATGCCAATGCAGTAATTCATACGGCGTATTAAAGACTGGCGGACAAGTTGAAATACTCCTGGGGCCCTGTTCTCTAACTTTTTACTGTCGTTATATAGATACATCTACAGCTTAACTGTCTTTACGAGGCGAAATGGTATTGTGTAACTCGGTATGTCTCCATGATGGTCTTTCGAATGCCTTGTCACTATCTTTATATAAAGACCGGTCAACAAGGTATCTTTATGAACGGAAGTGGAACGGAAATAGCTGACGTATTGAGGTTTATTCTACTAATATGTCTTACAGAAAATAAAACTTTTTAAAATGCCCTAATCATGAGAAATACTAAATTCTGTTATATTTCCGTGCAAATAAACGGTGTCTGGAATACATTTAAGGAGTATATTTTATAATTCATATAATTCAGTAGTCATATTCTCGCTTAAACATAATTGCGAAGTGAAGGATTCGCCTACGGGTAAGTGCTGCTATCTTGTGATGCCCAAAATGAACTAGAACCACCACAAAACTTTTGTCGATAGAAATAAGTAAATTTATTTTAGAAGTATTATTCGAAAATGCATTAAGAATTAAGTTTTACTTATATTTAAAAATTCACTGTAATAATAACAGTTGTGAGACAATACATTCTGTAATAACGGAAAAAATATAATTCAACAAGCAGATTGTTGATTTCAGAACACAGCCCGCTGCGTTGCCAAACGTACATCTTTACACAAAGATATCAATAAAGATATGGCTTACAGAATACCACACAAAGACGCCTACGAGTAACCATCGTTATGGCCCTCTTTATGATAAAGACGATCACCCTGACTGTCTTAAGCAAGCTCAAGTTAGAGAATAGGGACCCTTGTGTGCCTCGCACTTGATCGCAGGCAGCCATGACCCTCGATAACAGATCCTCTTCAGATGCTACGAGTGTCTCGTACACACACACCTTAATATATCCCCAACAGTCAGAAGTCTAATGGCGTAAGATCCAGGGAGCATGGTGGCCAGGCACTAGTCCCACCCCGTCCTATCCAGCGAGCGGGATACACTGTGTTGAGGTGGTCANCAGGGAGCATGGTGGCCAGGCACTAGTCCCACCCCGTCCTATCCAGCGAGCGGGATACACTGTGTTGAGGTGGTCAAGCACAACCCTGGTGAAATTATGTGGTGCACCGTCGTGTTGCAGCCCCATCCGTTATTTGATGGCGAGCGGAACATCCTCCAGTAACGGTGGCAATCGGAACTGCAGGAAAGCATAATATTGAAATCCTGACACATGGTTCGGCAGCAAGAATGGGCCAATGATATTGTCCACCACTATACTGGCCCACATTTTGATGGCAAAGCGGTGCTGGTGGCCTCTCGTTACAGCTGCATATGGGTTGGAGTCATCCCACATGTGGACATTTCTACTGTTGCAAAATCCTTCCTGTGAGAACGTGGCTTCATCTGTAAACATCACAATCGCCGGGGCATCAGGACCAATTTCACACTGCTGCATGAACCACCGGCAAAATTCTAGCCGAGGGCACAATCTGCTGGCCCCATTGCTTGTACCCTAAGCACATGGTATGGTCGCAGCAGCTGTTNAAATTCTAGCCGAGGGCACAATCTGCTGGCCCCATTGCTTGTACCCTAAGCACATGGTATGGTCGCAGCAGCTGTTTATGGAGGACACACCATACTGCGTCATTCGATGCATCTATTCTCCGCGCGATCGCGTGGGTACTCGTTGAAGCGTTGTCTACTGCATTCTCTAAGACGGCCTCTTCAAACTGCGGAGTGCGGACGATTCTCGGTCGACCAGGTCCACATCGACGCTGAAAAGTGCCTGATTCCCGTAGTCGCTGAGTAAGGTGTGCGAATGTCTGGTGGTTCGGCTGACGTCGTGCAGAGTATCTTTGGCTGTACACACGTGCAGCTTCCCAGCAGTTGCCTTTCACTTCACCATACACCCAGACCATCTCAGTCATTTCAGAATTCGTGTACTGCAGTACCTCGTNAAAAAAAGTTACCAAAATTGGAATAAAAATCTAAACATAAGTTTTCAAGAAACAGTAAATTAATTTTTCAACCCATTTCCCTCAAATTTTTTTAACGGTTTTTACAAGTTGTGGTCAGGCCCATAGCTGAGCCACCTGCCTGATCACACCTTCACATATTCATCCAGGACACGGGCCGTGATTGCTGACATTAGTTATGAAATCTGAAACCATAGGAACCCCCTCCACCGGCCAGTAAACGGGGACAACTCAGCCGATATAGCGCACCGTAGCCCGTGGGCGGCGTCTTTTGTCGTAGGGCCATTGGAACGAGAAGACCAGTGAAAATGGGTGTGTCCGGCCGTCGACTTCCGCCATTTTAATAAGCCTCCGGAATCATGAACAAGGTAGGGACTCTCCAGTTAGACTTTACTCAGAATGTGGCTGGTTAAATCTTTATAAGTAAATTTACATTAATATTTAAGTATATTTATATAGCTCCCCCCGCACATACCCAACCATGTTTATATTTAAGAAATATTGTACGACCTTAATGTTAAATAAATACTTTTTATATCATGTTAATTACATAATTCTTATCAATAACTTGTTACGCCCCTATAGCCCCGTTAAGGTATGATGGATCATAACTCATATGATAACAATGGTTTTGCTCCCACTGTACTCTTCGTTAGCGTTTTACACGGAAACAGTGGGTCCTTGGGATTTGCAACTAGGGAGCCTTTTGTGCTAATTACGACGTCCTGCTTCATCCGATGGTATCCACAATCAATTTAACCTCACGGTGTAAATGTTGTATGTAATCAAATGGTGCCAACCCGTATTATTCACATGATGGGGGTGTGTACAATGTACCATATCTTCCTTTTATCTAAGGTATTGGTTTAATTAATCTGTATAACAATTTGTGTTCCTCTAACGCAAGTACTTTGCACAATATACCACGTAATATACTTGTCACTATCTACCTTTAAGGGCATCTACAGCCCTTATTATTTGAGATGAACCATGGGTGTCTTGTATCATACTTACTCTTTTCCGGTCACGAATCACATGTCCGAGTTTGTACACATGTTTCATAAACATGTTGTATATGTGAATAACCAATGCTTGTTTAATTATAAACACTTCCAAAATAAGGTTAACTTATTTTGAGACTATAATAANCATATGTGAATAACCAATGCTTGTTTAATTATAAACACTTCCAAAATAAGGTTAACTTATTTTGAGACTATAATAAGTATAACTAAATTGTAGTACTGATTCATGAAGTATTCTATTTAAATAAGCAATACTTATATCTGGCATTATGAATTGAAAATCATACTTAAGCCCGAGTATAAGAAATTCATGTTTCAGGTGTTGCTCGTAAGCCTACAATGAACTCCGCACTTAGTTAAGCTTTGTTTATATGAGGCGGAGTAATAGCTTGAAAATATAACTCTAGCAAGGCTTCAGAAAAGTTTGAAGTAACAATGAATGGACTATAGTGGCTGAAGCCATAGAGTAGTGGCACAGAGTATATAAGCGCAGAGAGTCAGAATGGCATGGCGGATCCTTCAATGTGGGCGCAGGTACTCATTTATTGCTTGGCTGCACGAGGTTCTGGGAACGGACCTTGTCTCTGATTTGTTAGTGAATGCTANGCAGCTGTTCATGGAGGACACACCATACTGCGTCATTCGATGCATCTATTCTCCGCGCGATCGCGTGGGTACTCGTCAAAGCGTTGTCCGCTACATTCTTCAAGACCGCCTCTTCAAACTGCGGAGTGCGGACGATTCTCGGTCGACCAGGTCCACATCGACGCTGAAACGTGCCTGATTCCCGTAGTCGCTGTGTAAGGCGTGCGAATGTCTGGTGGTTCGGCTGACACATGCAGAGTATCTTTGGCTGCACACACTCGCAGCTTCCCTGCCATTGCCTCTCACTTCACCGTACACCAAGACCACCTCAGTCATTTCAGAATTTGTGTATTCGCCCATGTTCACGTCTGCAGTACCTAGTGAATCGAAGAAGTGACACTCTTCGAATAACAGGCCGCTCGGGCANCGGTCGACCAGGTCCACTCCGGCGCTGAAACGTGCCTGTTTCCATTAGTCACGGTGTAAGGTGTGCGAATGTCTGGTTGTTCGGCTGACGTCGTGCAGGGTATCTTTGGCTGTACACACGCGTAGCTGCCCTGCCGTTGCCTCTCACTTCACCATACACCAAGGCCATGTCAGTCATTTCATAATTTGCGTACTCATCCATGTTCACGTCTGCAGTACCTAGTGAATAATGGAAGCAGTGACAGGCTGCGAATAACAGGCCGCTCGAGCACACGGGACGGGTAAATACACTACTCGGAAGAAGGGAAAGGGGAACTGGCTGTGGCGTGTAACGTCGTGCATCATACCACCGACATGTGTTTACCACTGGGCGCAGGGTATATTGCCTACCAACAAGGCCATGATGTGACGAGTTGTGATCAGGCCTTAGCTGAGCCGCCTGCCTGATCACACCTTCACATATTTATCCAGGACACGGGCCGTGATTGCTGACATTAGTTATGAAATTTCAAACCATAGGAACCCCGTCCACCGGCCAGTAAACGGGGAAAACGCAGCCGATATAGCGCACCGTAGCCCGTGGGCGGCGTCTTTTGTCGTCGGGCCATTGGAACGAGAAGACCACTGAAAATGGGCGTGTCTGGCCGTCGACTTCCGCCATTTTAATAAGCCTCCGGAATCATGAACACGTTGCGGACTCTCCAATTATACTTTACTCAGAATGTGGATGGTTAAATATTTACAAATAAATATAAATTAATATTTTAGTATATTTTATAGCTCCCCCGCACATACCCAACCATGTTTATATTAAAAATAATATCGTATGACCTTAATGTTAAATAAACACCTTTTATATAGTGTTATTTACATAACTCTTATCAATAACTTGTTACGTCCCTATAGCCCCGTTAAGGTATGATGGATGATAAATCATATGATAACAATGGTTTTGTTACCACTGTACTCTTCATTAGCGTTTTACACGGAAAAAGTGGGTCCTTGGGATTTGCAACTAGGGAGCCTTTTGTGCTAATTACGACGTCCTGCTTCATCCGATGGTATCCACAATCAATTTAACCTCACGGTGTAAATTTTGAATGTAATCAAAGGGTGCCAGCCCGTATTATTCACACGATGGAGGTGTGTAAAATGTACTATATCTTTATTTTATCTAAGGTATTGGTTTAATTAATCTGTATAGCAATTTATGTTTCTCTAACACAAGTACTTTGCACAATATCCCACGTAATATACTTGTCGCTATTCGCCTTTAAGGGCATCTACAGCCCTTATTATTTGAGATGAACCATGGGTGTCCTATATCAAACTTACTCTTTTCCGGTCACTAATCACATGCTTGAGTTTGTACACATGTTTAATAAACACGTTGCATATGTGAATAACCAATGCTTGTTTAATTATAAACACTTCCAAAATAAGGTTAACTTATTTTGAGACTATAATAAGTATAACTAAATTGTAGTACTGATTCATGAAGTATTCTATTTAAATAAGCAATACTTATATCTGGCATTATGAATTGAAAATCATACTTAAGCCCGAGTATAAGAAATTCATGTTTCAGGTGTTGCTCGTAAGCCTACAATGAACTCCGCACTTAGTTAAGCTTTGTTTATATGAGGCGGAGTAATAGCTTGAAAATATAACTCTAGCAAGGCTTCAGAAAAGTTTGAAGTAACAATGAATGGACTATAGTGGCTGAAGCCATAGAGTAGTGGCACAGAGTATATAAGCGCAGAGAGTCAGAATGGCATGGCGGATCCTTCAATGTGGGCGCAGGTACTCATTTATTGCTTGGCTGCACGAGGTTCTGGGAACGGACCTTGTCTCTGATTTGTTAGTGAATGCTACAAAAAGTTTCCTATAGGTTGGGCTTCCGGCTGGCGAGTAGGTTACTATAGTATATTCGTGGTTTCTTCACACTTTTTGAATAAAACCGTCGAAAAATCATACTATGTATAACGTGTTTAGTTATTCCCTAAATATNCGCAGGTACTCATTTATTGCTTGGCTGCACGAGGTTCTGGGAACGGACCTTGTCTCTGATTTGTTAGTGAATGCTATAAAAAGTTTCCTATAGGTTGGGCTTCCGGCTGGCGAGTAGGTTACTATAGTATATTCGTAGTTTCTTCACACTTTTTGAATAAAACCGTCGAAAAATCATACTATGTATAACGTGTTTAGTTATTCCCTAAATATNAGTTTCTTCACACTTTTTGAATAAAACCGTCGAAAAATCATACTATGTATAACGTGTTTAGTTATTCCCTAAATATGAAATGTTTCGCAAGCATTTTATACCTAGGTTAACATAAAAGTATCTTGTTTTCGTTAAATTAAAGTTTTACAAATATTTTAATTAAAAATTGTAATATTTAATTTATAATATATATTACTAAAAACAGTGAGAAAACATGTGTGCCTAGTAAGAAATAGTTCTCATGCAAAATAGTGTTACAACTAAGTGCGCACGAGTTCGTTGCGTTTTCCCTTGATGTAAATTTCTAGACTTAGTTAGGCTTAGTTTGCCCCGAGGCGGAGGAATATCTTAGAGGTAGAACTTTTGCAGGGCTTCAGAAAAGTGTGAAGTGATCNGCTTAGTTTGCCCCGAGGCGGAGGAATATCTTAGAGGTAGAACTTTTGCAGGGCTTCAGAAAAGTGTGAAGTGATCGTGGATGTATTATATTTGCTCTGATTAGGGCGAACGGCAGTCCCACATGTTACTGGCCAGTCACGCCATTTTGCTCGCGTGTGTGGTTGGAGTTCGCGGAATAAGAGGGACTATTTCACCTCTGTATTCAGAAATACTCTGTGTCAGTTGTTACGTCAGTGAAACAAAATATGTTTTAACTCTTTNGCTATTTCACCTCTGTATTCAGAAATACTCTGTGTCAGTTGTTACGTCAGTGAAACAAAATATGTTTTAACTCTTTGAAAACTACGACCGATTGCAGCTGGAGCTACATTTCTACAAACATTTCTTTTTCCTTGAAGACAAAGCTCGCACAGATGAAGTTTCAGACTTTCGTCTGTATCTGTAAGGATTTTACAAGAACACTACGGTACATTACCAAAAACTTAATAAAAATGGACAACGCATGTTTGTAGTTTCTCAAATGAATATGATGAATTGCAAATCCCGTTAAATCAGCGGCGTGTGGTGAATTGTCGCAAGGTAAGCTGTTTTTTGCTCTGTGCTCTATATAATCGTTTACTAGTTTACACATCGACCATTTAAACGTTGTAGTGCAGTTGACGTCACAGCACGTGTGTAATGGGTGCCTCGCCGCTCTCTTGTGAGTGGCCGCAATACATTCAGTTTCTTCCGACTCCACTCTGGTTACTGGTTCCTGCTGCGTGCGCAGAGAGTGTACAGCACTGAGCAAGCACCAGCTTATCTTTCAACACTTCACCACACGCCACTGCGTCAAACATGCTGGGGCACTTTCACACTCTGGCGTAATCAACTCGCCACTTCATTGGTTGAAGGCCAGCCAATAACGAATGCTGTTAGTACTGTGAGCGTGTCTGGTATATTTAGGGTAAATATTACGGCCGCAAACGGAAATATAGCAGACCAATAAAATAGGCGTGTAACGACATCAGTGTGTTTGCACATTCAACACCATTCNCCGCAAACGGAAATATAGCAGACCAATAAAATAGGCGTGTAACGACATCAGTGTGTTTGCACATTCAACACCATTCTCGTACGCCTTGAGGGCAATAATTTATAAAAACTGCATCATTATTTAAACCTATGACAACAGTATATTAATTTATATTCGTTAGTCTGCAAGTTAATAGCATAAGACAAAAATTAAGTTGTTAAAAATACTGCTTTGTAAAAAAAACCGCTTGACCATACGTAGTTTACTAGCCAGTGAAAAACAAAATAACGCACAATTCCTGAAAAACTTGAGCTGTTTCGCAGTTAACAAAGAACTTAAATTCTACCTTTAAAAATGCCCCGCCTATAACTGCGCTAATATTAACGAACACACTGATAGGCATGCTTCCAGTGAGATTGGCATCAGTGTAGGAAAATTAGTTCCATTTTTTTTTACGCCGTACTGATAGTAGTACATTAAATTTGTGAACCCTAAAAATAACTAATTTAGTTTACGTTGTTTCGTGCGTATAGAAATAAGAATGAGCACATTAATGTTTTATATGCGCTCCTAGAAATCTTGTAGTTACACGTGATTCACGCATGAATGCAGTATTCGNCCGCAAACGGAAATATAGCAGACCAATAAAATAGGCGTGTAACGACATCAGTGTGTTTGCACATTCAACACCATTCAATAGCAGACCAATAAAATAAGAATGTAACGACATCAGTGTGCTTTCACATTCAACACAATTCTCGTACGCCTTGAGGGCAATAATTTATAAAAACTGCATCATTATTTAAACCTATGACAACAGTATATTAATTTATATTCGTTAGTCTGCAAGTTAATAGCATAAGACCAAAATTAAGTTGTTAAAAATACTGCTTTGTAAAAAAAACCGCTTGACCATACGTGTTTACTAGCCAGTGAAAAACAAAATAACGCACAATTCCTGAAAAACTTGAGCTGTTTCGCAGTTAACAAAGAACTTAAATTCTACCTTTAAAAATGCCCCGCCTATAACTGTGCTAATATTAACGAACACACTGATAGGCATGCTTCCAGTGAAATTGGCATCAGTGTAGGAAAATTAGTTCCTTTTTTTTTTACGCCGTACTGATAGTAGTACATTAAATTTGTGAACCCTAAAAATAACTAATTTAGTTTACGTTGTTTCGTGCGTATAGAAATAAGAACGAGCACATTAATGTTTTATATGCGCTCCTAGAAATCTTGTAGTTACACGTGATTCACGCATGAATGCAGTATTCGNCGAGCACATTAATGTTTTATATGCGCTCCTAGAAATCTTGTAGTTACACGTGATTCACGCATGAATGCAGTATTCGGGTACGCCGAAATGTTAATAATGTATATGTTGGCAGGAGACAAAGTAGACAAAAAAGCATATCCATAGAATGCATTGATAAGTTCTCAATGAGAAGCGAAAATTGCCTTAGTTATCAAGTAAATTAACGCAACGTTTGCTGTGAAATCAAAAAATACAATCCTGCATTTTAACAAGCATGCTTTAATAAACATGGTAATACATACTTTATTTTTTATGGTTAAATAGAAGTGAGCTCAAAACATTCAATATTTCATTTGTTTTATGAATAATATCTGGCAACTGATTTTCCAAATTCGTTTGTAAAAAGGTTGACATTTTTTGAATCCTTTATAGTTGAATTTGATGGTGGCTTGGTAAGGAGGGTGGTGTGGGGTGGGGTAGGGTAGGGAGTGTGGGGTGAGGAAGTGAAAACGTGTGTGGAAAATATTATGAAGTCCTTTGGCCACAACCTAACATAGTTTTCAACGATGTGTTTAGTTCAGGTGTGTTGGTGTGGACATCTGAAACAAAATAAGCTTGAATATATGAACAAAATATTGTTCAGCAGAAGTGAAACTAATTGAATAACCTACTGGGAAATAAACATTTTTCTCACGGTGCTGCCTAGCAAATAAAGTATTTATAGAAAATAGTCTCATGCTTTNCCTACTGGGAAATAAACATTTTTCTCACGGTGCTGCCTAGCAAATAAAGTATTTATAGAAAATAGTCTCATGCTTTCTATCCTTCGCTTAGAATATCGTTTGAAAGGGATGCTGTTTACGATTAACCATGATTTTTGTGTGGGAATGTAAGTNCTATCCTTCGCTTAGAATATCGTTTGAAAGGGATGCTGTTTACGATTAACCATGATTTTTGTGTGGGAATGTAAGTTTCCTAATGCCAGGAATATTTCTACTGTTGTAGAACATGGAATATTTTCATGATATTGAGCCGTATTCCTGTTTTTTTCTGCATGCCGTTGTTCTAAAGAAATAACGAGGTGGAATTATGCTCTTCGCATAAGCACGTTGTAATGAATAACAACTGAAAGAAACACGCCAGTTAGCAATAACAAAGTTTGTCCCTTTGAAAAATTTCCTTCCTTTCCTCAACACAGAGTATTCCCGATGGTGCGCGGCGAAGAGTGGCTTGGAGGGAGCGAGGCGGTTCGAAAAGCAGAAAAGAGCACTGCTAATGAGTTAATTAAAGCGTCTTATTATTAACTACAAGTAGAATAACTTGCAGTAAAGGGAAGGGGCTTCATTATTAAAATAATAAAGATCTTCACACAGAGAGAAGTTTCCGAAAATGTTCTCTCGAGATTTTAAAATTGTATCACGAGAGAAGAAAGTGGAGACACAAGAAATGCAGCAAAAAAATCTTCTAACTTACTTATATTTAGTTCGGTGGTTGACTTGTTTTAAAGAATTTCCTTGCTCGATGAACAAAAAAAAAATGACAAACGTATGGATTCGTACAGTATTATTAACGCCATGACAACAATATTTTTGTGGAAATTAATTTTATTAAAAACATATACACAGCATAATTTGTGCAGTTTCCTTACGCACGTAAAAATGAATTTGTACAATATATGAAACAACAATTTGGCAAGCTAATATTTCCTTGCATCACACTGAGCGCATAACAGCCCGTAACGTTTGTTTTTAGATGGGTAAGTTATAAAGCGAGTATATCAAATATACGTCTGTATATAAAAAAAAAAAAGAAATTTGTGCAATTTGTTTGTTCTAAGGAAAATTTAAAACAATATATGTATCACCTATGTAATGTATATCGCAAATGAATCCAAATTGATTAGAAGTGCGCTGAAAAGAGCAGCATTAGACCGTCTAGGATATGTGGGAAAATAGTTTGTTTCCCTTGAGCTTCATTCATAAAGTGTAGTAATATGCATGTACTGTAGTAGAAAACTGAATTAATTATTTTAGCTTACGTTAGTAAATTTTGATGTTTCACAAAAAAATTTAACTACAGTAAATATTCTGGACAATTTACTTCGATATATTACCTTTCTCTTCACAAGCAAGTAAGATAGAGGCGAAGCTCAAGTTTTATTTGTGTGATCCCTTTTTCCCCATATGTATCTATTATCGTGTGTGTTCCTCTGCGTACATGGTATTGTTACGTTCAATGCCAAAGACAACTATTAAAAATGTAAGTGATTTTTACTAAAGATTTTAAACAAAGAAAAATTTTTGTACAGGAAATTTACTTAAGAAAGAGATGATTTAGAGAAAGAAATGAAAAAAAAAAACTAGAAAATATGATTTCAATTGGATTAATTACGAACGATAAAGATTGTGTGGTGGTACACATCAATGCGAAAGGAAATTTAATTAAAAATGCTATGTAAAAATTTAAGCACCTATATTTTTTATATATTAAACTATTTTACGTAAATATGTAAAATGTTCATATAAAAACATATATAAAGCAGAGTTTTTGTACAATTTCTGAAGTATTTGTTACGAATGCAGTCGGTCCACATGGCTAGTCGGCCAGCAATAGAAAATGAGTACATACTCAAAATTTTATCTGGTAGTTCCAATTGTCAGTATATAGTCTGTGAGTTTCATTGTATCTAATTTAAAATCACATCTGTCGTCTGCATTAAGTCACACTTTATTGTTTAAGAAGTCTTAAATAATTCCCTCTTTTCATGATCAACTGTTGCAGAGTAGGAAGCTTGTACGAGTTGTCGTGAGTAATGAAATGTGTATAATTTTAATGTATATATTCTCTTGTTTACATGTCATGAATATTTTTTATTGAATTCAAATGTCAGATTATATATTTTATTCGTAAAAATCATAGCTCTCTTAACAGTTTACACTCTTTGTTTTATTAAATTAGAAAACAGAATAAAAAATGGTATCAATTATGTGACATGTGTTGTTTGAGATAATTGGTTGAGAATCTCCTATTATGAATGGGTTAACAGTTGCTTATTTATTACAAGAAACAAATCCAAGTTGTTCATATTAGCGAAGTTGTTCCAGATGAATGAACCGATTAATCGTCATCGTCAGTTGTAATAAAACTGACGATGCCACACATGCTGTTGATAAGATATGGAAACACAAACAAAAAAAAAAGAAGTAAATAAGTAATGACAGTGGAGAAAATTCCAAAATTGAAAGACTTAAGTTTCACTATTGAAATACATTTACTGTAACAGTGCTGTTTTTTAATGTTTCTGTTAAATTTAATTACTTTATGTTTGGTTGAATTTAACTTTTATTTATTTTTCCCTGAAAATTATAATATTTCGTGTAAATTTAATATGAATGAAAACAGGGAGGAAATAGGCGTGTTGGTAATGCCTAGAAAAAAAGAGTTCTCATGCAAAATATTATTGAAGCGAGTGTGCACAAATGCGGTCCGTTGCCGCTTTGGTGTCATTTCCTAGACTTAGCTAAGCTTCGTTTTCATGAGGCGGAGAAACAGACTCTTAGTAAAACTTTAGCAGGGCTTCGTTAAATTTGAAAGTAACCGTGAACGTACTATAACAATTTTCAAAACCTCAGGCGAAATTCTCACCTCAATATTCTTGTCACAACAGTTTGGAGACACTTTTCGATTTCGCAATGAAGACGTCTCTTTTCGGATATGTTCGATGCATCCTTTCATTCGCCACGAGGCCGTAGGTTATGTTCCGCAGTCCAATATAGACGAGTCGTTACTGTTTGTTCACTAGGAACAAGCTCGCAAGAAAGCCATTTTTCTTTACTCCTGAATTTGGCGTTAGGTTTCTCAAGATTTCATGTTTAGTTTATAAACAATATAATGCACAGGTCTGCCAAACTCTGGCATGTTCACGGAAAATACAGATGTACACTGTCCATAAATAAAGTCAAATAACTTTCTTTTTATTGTCTGTTCGGGGTAAAGTGAGCACTTATTAAGGCTATGCCTGAAACTTATTTTCATCTTATTTGTATAATTTTGCCAATTAGTAATAATGAAACTGCCATGTGACTAATTAACACAGTGTATACATTTGGTAGCTCCTAAAAGTTAACGTCAGAAGTGACAGTAAAAAAAAAATATTTTTTTTATACCCTGCCTGCTGGGTGGATCTTGAAAAGTACTCACTTTACCGTGAATAGCCTATACGTAGGTGGCTGATTACATTCGTCAGTAATCTCTCTGTCTGTGTGCGTGTGAAGCCGCGGTGGCGTATTGGCTAGAGCGCTCGTCACCTACCAAGGCGAAGCGGGTTCGAATCCCAGGCGGGATCGCTCCCGAATTTTCGCTCGTGGGAATCGTGCTGGGCGATTACGCTAGTCGGCGATGGGCGGATTTTGTCGGGGATCTCCCATTTTCCCCGCCCTTGAATTCCTCACGCTACTCCATACGCGCCTCACTTCACTCTCATTGGCTTTCAAGATCCCGCTGTTAACAGCGGCCAAAATATACCTCGACGCTTTCACTGTCTGTGTGTGTGCGCTCGTATAAATTTGTAGTTAAAAATAATACATTTTAAAATATGTAGGAGGGCACTTGTTATTACTCCAAAATTAGTTTACCTTGAAGTTTAGGCAAAACAAAATTAAGGGTAAGGAACTAAGGCAAATCTAGGTTAAGCAAAATGAAATCAAGGAAAACGAATTAGGGAAAAACGAGGTTAAGCAAAATGAAATCAAGGAAAACGAATTAGGGAAAAACGAGGTTAGGCGAAATTAAATTAGGCGAAACGAATTCAGGTTAAACGAAGTTAAGCAAAATGAAAGTGTGCTATTTTAAGTAAATACCACTAGAGAATACGAATTTAGACAAAATGAAGTTAGGCGAAACGTAGTTTTGGTGATGAGAAAACTCCGGAAAGTAAGATTTTAGGAGCACCGCCATTAGGCGAAACGAATTCAGGGAAAACAAATTTCCGAACAACGAAGTTAGATATTTTTTGAAGTGAAGGGGGGGGGGGGAGAATGCTTTAGGCACAACTAAATTAGGTAAAACCATTTTATGGGCAATGGAGTGTGCCCAATCTACGGCATAGTTGTATAGATAATTGGTCACACAAGAATAACTTAAAAAATATTAAACATACCTACAGTTAATACAAGGAAAAGGTCTCCATGGCTACGGAGTCAAATGCACACGCCACTTGGGGTCGCGTGTGGATGGCTGCCGCAAGCTTCGTCGCCGCGGGAGGTGGTCTGAGGTCACGGGAAAGGCAAGTTCGGTGCGAAGTTTTGAAAGGCGTCGTCGCCGGCNGGAAGCAGAAGTTTACACGCACTCCTAGTGAGGGGGGAAAGTAGGTGCGGAAGGAGGGTGGAGGTCCTGATGGGGGCGGGCAGGCGTCGCCAAGGTCCAACATCCTCCAATTATTTCCTGCTCAATGTCCGGAGCGGCGGTCCCGGGGCAACATCTGGACGTGGTGGGCGGCTTCCGGAGGATATCTCATTTCGCTGCGGCGTCGTCTGGACGCCAGCCGCGTTCCACCGATCATCTCCGGGCACCCAAAACCAGTCTCACTACTCTCCCTACCTTCATATAACTGATCCAGCTAGACTAGAGGTTGGCGACGAAGACAAAACCTTCCTCCACGCAAACCGCGCGTCACTACATGCCGAGCTGATCACGTGGTATCCCACGTGTTTACCAACGCGTGACCGCGACAGCATCACACCCGATTTTCACACTGCAAAAATGTGGTGGACGTTGCCGTTGGCTAACAGGTTTCTCTAGGGGTATTCCATCTCAACCGCACTTTACCCCTTTATAAGGGCGTCTCACTTTATCGGGGCCGACGTAGTGGTTAGACTACTCGCATCCCACCCTAGGCGAACCGGGTTCAATTCCCGGCGGGGTCGCTTCCGGACTTTAGCATGAGGTTTCATTGTGCAAGTTGACATTTTTATACCTTAGTTGACGTCCGGGCAGCCGTTTAAAGTGTCACGGAGCTGCAGTGAGCGGTTAGAGGCGCTTTCTGAATTAGGCCGGCCAGATCGACGTCGCTTCCCCTAGCAAGTAGAATCTTCACCGTGTCCCGCAAATGTTTACTCAACCATACGCACATCCACACCGACGATCCATCGCGGCAAAGTCTGTGGCAACGTTCACAACATGTCACTACACTAGATTTGAGTGTAACCGATTAGAGCATTTAGTGATGGGGCAGCGGGAAAAGGCAGTTTTCAGTTATGGCGGAGAGCTCGGAAATACTGTTTATAACCGGGTCTTGAAGAGTTTTTTTTNTGAGCGTGGTGTGTTGACAACAGTCTTGGTACCAGTCTAGTGTATTTTCTTTTCGTAGATCTGTACATACGACACACGTAAAGTAGTTTCGGAAAAATAAAACGTGTATTTCAAACACACTGCAACGTACTTAAAGTTCTTGGTACAATTCCACTTGCAATCCTATCATACAAATTTGATTTGAAAGATATTCGCACATTTACATTAAGTTCATATTTGTTCTATCTAGCTTAAATTTTGACATTAAAATTCGTTCTGTACAAAGGAGCCATGCGACATGAATCTTACAAAACTGTGTAGAAAAAAAAAACTTTCATTTTGGTTTGATCATAGACCTTACTTCACCGTAACTTCTCGAAAATGGTCTGGTTAGTTTTTTTTTATTTTTAGGGTTCACAAATTTAATGTACTACTATCATTACGGCGTAAAAAAAATGGAACTAATTTTCCTACACTGATGCCAATTTACCTGCAAGTATGCCTATCAGTGTGTCCGTTAATATTAACGCAGTTATAGGCGGGGAATTTTTAAAGGTAGAATTTAAGTACTTCGTTAACTGTGAAACAGCTCAAGTTTTTCAAGAATTGTGCGTTATTTTGTTTTTGACTGGCTAGCAAACTACGTATGGTCAAGAGGTTGTAGTTAGTCTTGGGTGGAGTTAGTCTTGGGTGGAGTTATTCTTGGGTTGAGTCGGTCTTGGTTGTTATAGGTTTTGGGTGGAGTTGGTCTTGTGTGCACTCAGTCGTTTATTAGTATTGATACTTGGTATGGTCCCTTGATGTGACCAGCTAGTAATTGAAAATTGAATGGACTGCGGTTTTTCTCGATTTTTTGAGATCAATGTTATTGGGGTAAGGTCAAGGTTGACAACCAACACGGTGGCTAAATGGACAACACCTATGGCAACTAAATCGATAATTCATACACTAGCATCACCTTTGTGTTGAAAATTAAAACAAATGACAAACGAAAAAAAAAGTGGCTGCATACCACGGAATAAGCAAAGGTGAGGGAGACGGAGGCCTGTCGGCTAATTAACCAATGAGAAACATTGGTGATGGGTCGAATGAACGCAAGTAATCAATTAATAAAAAACACATCTGTGGGGGGGGGGG